>LR749789.1:232703-558796 GCA_902729485.2 Mus minutoides | reverse complement strand
AAGGCCCGACGTTGGCACAAGGGCTTGGGGTGGCTAAGGGAGAGGAGGGGGAAGGGAAACAGAGGCTGAGAGCAGAGAAGGATCCCGAGATTTTGAAAACAGAAGGATCTGGTTGCCATGCACCAGAAGAGGATGCAGGCACTGAGAAAGATGGGGAAATCTGCACGGGCACTGCCCAAGAAAGCCAGCAGTTAGAGGGAACTGAGATCAGGAAGGAGGAAACACTGCACCAGAGCTTCAGAGATGAAGGCTTAGAGACTCCAGCAAGACAGGGTACCCACTCTGCGGAGACTCAGGAGGCTTCCAGAGAAAGGCAGTGGGAGGTAGAAGGAAGAAATCAAGATGTAAAGGAAGACAGCTCTGGGGTGAGCTCAGGAGAGAGCCAGAGAAGGGTGGGTTCTGAAAACACCAGCCTAGACCAAGAGGGGAGGCTCCCGAGCCACCATCAAAGGCCAGGCCCCCAGAGCCACCACACAGCATGCTCCTCCAGGGCATCATCTCTGGATAACTGTTCACAGGTGTCTCAGAAGGGCTCAGACGGAGACTTAACAAGTGGAGACCTCAAGTGCACCAAAGCCAAGAACAGCAGGGTCTTGCATGCAGAGAGGAAAGTCCCCATGATGTATCCAGAAAGTTCCTCTTCTGAGCAAGAAGAAGGCCCCACCAGCCCAAGGCCTCCAAAGCAGGGGAAAGGAGAAGGTGAAGGATCAGCTGGAAGCTTGGCTTGTACCCAGGTTGGGGACAAGGTAGATGGCTTTGGCCAGGACGACTTAGATTTCTAGACATCAAATAGGATGGTAATGGAGCTGAGAGATGCCTGCATAAATGTATTGCCCTTACACCCAAGAGAGGCTCGGGCCACTGGGAATGTACAATGAACAGGACAAAGATGAGAGAATTGCTGCCTGCCCTGGAGCTGCAGGCCTAGCATCTCTGCCACTCAGGAGGCTAAGGAGAGAGGATAGAAAGTTCTAGACTCGCCCTGGGCTATAGAGCAAGTTCAAAACCCAGCTTGGTCAGCTTATCGAGACAGAGTTTCAGGCTCTAGGAATACAGCCCAGTGGCAGAGTACTTGCCTGGCTTGTGTGTGGTTCTGGGTTCAATCTTGACAGTAACAAGGATGAAAAGGACCATGCTGTCCCTGGGATCTAAAATTCAAGGCCCCGTACTCAGTGTAAAGCAATAGCTGCGAGCCTGCCGTGTAATCAGAGGTCAGCCAGTTCCTCTGTCCACACAGATCATGAGGATAGAAGGATCTGGAAAGACACCTTGGGGCTTCTCTGTGTGTCGGCTTCTTTGTGAGCAAGTAGCTCTCTCTCCCTATTGATCTCCTGTTAATTTCCCCTTGGCCTCTCTGGGTATACTCACCTTTTTTGACTTTGAGGAACTTTTTTGCTGGTTTGGGATATATGTAGTGACTCTGCAGATGTGCATACCTGGAAAAAGCAGATAAATCCAGGGTCATTGGATAAGGTTTGTTCTCAGTCCCAGTGTCTTAGGTTCTGTAACACCACCACCACCCCCCAACTCATACTATTTGTAAGGGGAAAATGGAAGAGCTGGAAAGAGTAGAAAAGTGATCTCCCGTCGACCAGGGACCAGAGACAGCTTTGTGAAGTGATCAGATGCAATGCTCTCCATTGTCATCTGGATGTCTTGTAGAGATTTTTGTATATGATTTCCATACTGCTTTAACAAATGTTTAAATATATATTCATTTATCTAAGAAGGCTTCACATTTGTATTTTAATTCCTGAAGAATTTTCCTAAATGGTAATAGAAACAATTCCTCTATTTCCTCTCTCTCTCTCTCTCTCTCTCTCTCTCTCTCTCTCTCTCTCTCTCTCTCTCTGTGTGTGTGTGTGTGTGTGTGTGTGGTGTGTTAAATTAATGCAGTGCACATGCCCTGCAGGCACATGTAGAGTCGAGAGGATGACAATGGATGTCTTCTTCAATTGCTTCTCCACCATACTTTCTATGACAGGGCTTCTCATCAAACCTAGAGTTTGCCGTTCTGGCTAGACTAGCCAGAGCCCCCATAAGCTGTCTGTCTCTGCCTCCCAAGCCTTGGGGTTGCAAACACATGAATCCACATCTGACGTTTTAGAAGTTCTGGAGATTCAAACTCATGCATTTGCAAGCACTCTGCCTGCTGAGCTGTCTCCCAAACCCACACCTTTAAAAATATCTTTCAGATGCTCTTGCTGTGTACCCTGGGCTGGCTTTGTCGTCCAGACTAGTCTCAAACTTTAGATTCTACTGCTTCCCTTTCTCTGGCATTGTAGGCAAGTCCACCACAAACATCTTAGGTTCCTATTATTTTGTTCTTAAAACTGCCTCAAAGTTGGGTATGGTCGCACAGACTGAGATCCAGCACCGGGGAGGCTGAGGCAGGAAGATCACCGAACACCGTGAGTCCAAGGCCTGCCAGGGCTTTGCAGTGTGAGCCCAGTCTGGGATACGTAGTAAAACCCTGGCTCAAAAGAGCAAAATGAAACATACCACCAGACCAGCAAACAAAACAACATTGTCTCCTACCCCTTGGCCAACTTCTGGTTGTTTCTTTTAGACTCGATTCCCATGCATGATCTCACAAGGTCAAAGGATGTCAGCATATTTAAGGATCCTAATACACGGTGACACATTGTCTTTCTGATGGTCAACAATAGCCAGCATCATCTGCATCACTCGGTCAGACCAGCAGGGTTCTGAGCTGACCTTCAGACACAAAGATGGTTTGCTACCAATACGGGCAAGCACAGGATCTTGTTTTCATGTGGAACTATTATATTTGAATTCTAATGAAATGAAAACCCTTTTGGAGGGCTTAACAAAACCCATTGTCTATAAACTTTGCAACTAGGCTCACTGGTTTATCTGCGGAGTTCCAAGCTTTTTTGAAAAAGAATTGATTTACACGTGTCTTTTGTTGTTGGTTAAAAAAAATCTGTCATTATTTAAATGTTTTAATGACATTCATTTATGTATTATTTTATAGTGGGCACTTGAGTATTACAGCCTGGGTGTGGAGATCAGAGGAGTTGGTTCTTTCCTTCCACCATGTGGGTCTGGAGGATGGAACTCTGGTCTGCAAGCTTGGTGACAAAGTGCCTGAGAAGTCACTGCACTGGGCCTGTTCGTTATTGTCGATATTTTAAAAGTGGAGGTTCTCTGCCCACATCCTTCCACAGAAGACCTTTGTCTGAGTTCTGTCTCAGGAGGGGACTCCTGTGCTGGGAAACAACACTTTCTGTATTTCATCTGCCTTCTTGTTCTTAATCATTCTCTGGATCAGATGTATCACTCCTGACGTCACCTGTGGTAGCATCTGATGCAAGGGAGAGGCAGACCTGCATGTCTGTGGTCACTATTCTATAGGTGGAGACGGTCTTACGAAATCTGACACTTCTAAAATTTCTGTGAGGTCAGCACATTCGCGTGAACATGTGAGTACATACACACACAAACACGCTGGAAGACATGTACACACATGCACTCACAGGCACAAATCACCTTTGGAGTACATTTGGGATAGAGGTCTCCTGGAGGCTGAACTGATTCCCAACAGTTAATCAGGAACAACTGAGATTGACACAGGGTGGAGGGCCTGGATAACCACACTCTAGAAAGCCACTTGGCAATCAGAGGGAAGAAGGGGCTAGTCCCCAGAGGTCCCTCCCCTGGCAGATTGCATTGTGATATCAATATCGGGATGTGATAGCAGACACAGCTGTCTATCCCTTATCACTACTGGTTGGCAAGAAGCATCCAGAATATTCCTCGTCTATGACTGAAGGTTCCCAGTCATCCCTAAGGGGTGCTCCAGTGCTTCTCTAGATGCCAGCAACTTACCCTCTGCTGGCCTGAACGTCGTTTAAATGGCATTACTCTTCTCTCATGAAGGGCATACAGAGACTTTCGAGATGGCTCAGTGGGTGAAGGTGCTTGCTGCCAAGCCTGAGTGGGGGCCTGAAATTGGTCCCCACGTCCCACATGGTGGGAGGAAAGAATTGAGTCCTGCCTGTTGTCCTTTGGTTTTACATCAATGTTGTGGCATGTGTGCATTACACAGAAAGAAAGAAAGAAAGAAAGAAAGAAAGAAAGAAAGAAAGAAAGAAAGAAAGAAAGAAAGAAAGAAAGAAAGAAAGAGAGAAAGAAAGAGAAAGAGAGAGAGAGGGAGGGAGGAAGGAAGGAAGGAAGGAAGGAAGGAAGGAAGGAAGGAAGGAAAAGAAAGTAGAAGGGGTGTGAGACCTAGGCTTGGAGGACCCAGGTTCAAATCCAATGCTCTTACCTGAGTTTCAACACTGAAACTATTTCTGACTAGTGTTTCCTCCCCTGCACTACTGTGGAAGCAAATGAACAGATGCAAGAGATACCATCGCATACACACTGGGAATTTCCAATACAGATTTATAACTGCCATGTGTTCAATGTCTACAGTACACTTGGTACCTTTCACGGAATCAGTCCCATTTAATCTCCCAGGTGTTTCTATCAGGTATGCATTTTATGTCCATTTCACAAACAGAACAACTGAGGCGTAGAGGAGAATACATAAACTTGTTTCAGTTGACTGAGCAGCTAGATATCTGTCAAGCCAGGATGGCAAGGGCGATATCTCACGCTCAAAGTCCACATTCCTTTCCATTGTCTCTCCTTATTCTGTCTCTTCAACCTAGCCTTTGTGAATGAGTAACTTATCTAAAGGCTCTGAACACTTTGTTGAGTGAATTTATTACGAAATCCTGAAGGCTTAGGAAGGCGAATTCAGCGGGGATCTTTCTGCTAGAATGATTGTATTATGTCGCCAATAATGTTCTACTTGTGGGCAGATATCAGGAGCTGGCCATTCCTAGCTCCATAAAGCCCAGTGTCACACTGAAAACGTATCTGTGGGATTCTCTTGGTTACAAATTCCCCTACTTTAAGCCCATAAATATTTCTTCCTTTTATCTTTTAAAACATTTGCTGTTAATGGACAACCTGAGCTTTTTCTTCCCCCTCCAAACTTGGAGATAAGGAGTTTTGTGACGACTGCTAAGGCAGGGAGGGACCTTGGTGTCTCCTCCCCACCTTTTTTGCTATGGCAACCAAACTGGATTCGCCTCTGTGGCTGAGCATCTCCTGGGAAGGCGACATTGCTGTAGCCTCAGCTGGCTCCTGGACGAAAACCCAAACCATCCATCACTCAAATGCTTACCAGGGCTCACGGTATCCATGGTAACCCAAAACCTTTTCAGCCTTGAATGGTTGGAGAGGGGAGCAACCCTTCTTGCTCCACCCTCATTCTCCATGTGTGAGGGATCAGAGGTTCCGGCCCACTAGGACAATTGTAGAATGTCTGAGGTGCCAAAGCGCATGTCTGGGATTCACACCCACAGACTGGTGGTCTGGGTAGCCCTTCTGCTTCACGCCATTTAATAATATTGGGCACTCCATTGAATTGACCAACTTTACACCCAACCAACGGAGCCTTCCCAGAGACGTGCTCACATGGCTAGGTGAGGGTGTGTCCAGACCCCAGACCTTCTTCATATTTCAATTGCCCTTGTCCAGAGGCAAGAGAAGCCTTCAGAGAGCAGAGTGGACAGCAGACTCATGACTCCCTGGACATCCAGATCACAATTCCCCTCCTGCTGGCCTCAGCTCCCTCTTCACCAACTCCCAGCACCTGAGTATCGCAGACACAAGCTTCGTTGACCACTCATGTGGCCAGGAGAGGTGACTCGTCCTTGAACTGTGAAGATTTTGTCACAAGCACTGGCTTGCTGAAGGGAGGCCTGAAGAAGGACCCCGATCATCTTTAGGCGAGCCGCTTTATCCTTCACTTTTGTCATCAAGGAGAGCACAGGGAGCTGAAAGAACACAGACGGTTCTGGTCCGGGGACACTCTGACCCAGGTGTCTGAAGTCGGCTTCAGACACATTTGCATAGCACCCAAAGGAAAACTGGCTTAGCACCCCTACCCACATTGCATGCACAAATGCTCATGCATACCCAGAGGTGAGCTTTCTCGCCCTCCCTCATTATGTGGTCTGCTCAAGGGACAGTGTGGGTCAGCCAGAATCAGACTCTCCACTCTTCTCTTGAGAGGCAATTAGGCAAGTAAAGGCCATTTTCCCACCATGACCCTGTCCCTACTTCCCTGTCTAGATCCCAGCTGACAGCTCAAGCCACCTGGGCCTCTGTAAAGACCAATATCCAAAACAACACAAATCTGGCCTTCTCTTCCCTGTCTTAGGCTGATTCCACCACGGCCCCCTTCCCACCCCCCATCTGCTATAACAAAAAGATGTAGGCTCAATTCCAAGTGAAAGCTACCCCTGGGGGATCATTCGTGTGGGTCACAGGCTGACCTTTGGGAGCATAGTCTCCCCGCCCAGAGCTCACAGACTCACCCTGGCCTGAGCGTGATGGTTATTGTTCTAATAAGTACTTTTCCCTTCCTGGGCTAACAGCTCAGACTCACACTAGCTTGGTCATCGGGACTCCTCAGGACTGTAAGATTGCCTGTCCTGGGCCCAGAAGCCCTGGACTCTGATCTGGATCGCAGGCTTGTGTGCTACAGCATTCCTGGATCCATGTCGGGGCCAGGTTCACGCACCCAGGGACCGGGAACTCTGTGTCAGCTGAGGCGCCTGGTCTCTCTCTAAGTTCTTTACCCAAGTTCTCTTTACTTTTGCCCTGAGGGGTGAATGGTTAGTACCAGGATGACCCAAAATGACTTGCAAGAAAGATGTCACAGTTCTGTACTAGTAAAGAAGCTGGATCTGGGGATGGGGTGCCTCCAAGGCTTCAGGAGAGTGGGCCTGTGCCTCCCTCTCCTGGTGTTTGACTCCCCTACGTTATTTCCCAGGAAGACTAGGATTGCTTCCTGAACCCAAGGCTGGCTCTGGAGCATCCTGCCTCCGGGCTCAGGGTGAACTGAATGACTTCTCATCTCAAATCCCATCAATCATGTGATTCCAGGAAAGAACACAGTCAGAGGATAGGTACTGGCTGGGTGCAGGGACGGAAGGGGTGGTGTGACTCATTTTCTGGGCAAGCCTGTGCCTCATATCCTATTTTGTGTGGACTCAACTCACAGGCTTGTGCTTGCCAGGAGATGCAGACCCAACAGAGCATGCGGCTGCAAACAATGCCAGGGACCAGGATGAAGAGAAGCCCCCAGAGCAGTTTTCTTCTGTTACAAAGACACTGTGAGCATTTCTGTCCTGCCTCTGTCCTCCAAGCACATCATCTGAGGTCCCCAGAATCAAGCCCTTCAGAGGCTGTAGCAACTTGTACCTCCAATCCCAGAACTAGAGAGGCTGACACAGGAAGATTGCTAAAAGTTGGAAGCCATCCTGGGCTACATAGAGAGTTCCAGGCTAGCCTGAGCTACTTAGTAAGACCTTGTCTCAAACAAACAAAAAACAAACAAACAAATAAACAACAAACGAACAACAAAGCTATAACAATAAGGGCTTAGATATACAGCTTAGTGGTTAGGAACGTTTGTTGCTCTTCCAGGGGACCTGTATTCTGTTCCCAACACCTATATTAGTTGATCTTTAAGAGTACCTGTACACATGTGACAGATACATACACATATACATACATACATACATACATACATACATACATACATACATACAATATTTTTTCAAAAGTAATAATAATGGTGTTAGCAATGATAGAAGTTCTGAGTGTAAAGGTAGGGGGTGATAAGGTTTCTATAGGACAAACAGGACTCTGTTCTTTCCTGGGTTTCTAGGTCCAGAGCCTTTTGCTGGAGATCCTTGGATTTATTCTGGACTGAGTCATATTAATCTGTACAAAGTCTTGTGACCACAGGTGACTATGCAGAGAGGAAGCTATAACCTGATGTCTCCGTTTTATATGCATATGAGCTAGAGTCTCCATTCTGTATTCACTGGTCAGAAGGCCCAGCTCCTGATCCTCAGGTGGTTTTAATCCCTGGTGCCCACTGGGTGACTGGGAAGGAGGCTGAGGTCAGTGGGAGGAGCCTTAGTAGAAGCAACCAAAGAGTAGGTGACTGGAGATTCTGGGCAGGTATTAGTGAGGGTGTGGTCTCTCTGGGAAGCAAAGCTGGAGCTGAGGTCAGTAGTCATGAACATCATGAACTAGGCTGGGGTGATGGATCCATGAGGGGTAAGATAAGTCATGAGGTGTGAACGTATGAACATGTGCATATATGTGTCTGTGCATGTCTGCAGTTCGTGTCTTTGCATGTATGAAGTACAGAGGGCTCTATGGGCAATAAGTACTAGGCAGAGAAGGAGCTGAGATTCAGTGAAGTGCTGCCGAGCTGGGATCCTGATGCCCCCCAGGTGGTGACCTGACCTAGGAGAGGTGGCAGCAGGACTTTGGGACCCTCTGTCCTGCATGTTCAGAAATACCATAAAATTTAGCTGGAGAAGATGGGCCCATAGAGTTATACCCTTGGCCTCTCCCAGGCCTCAGGCAGGATGGAGCTCCTTCCAGCTGACTGCATACCCAAGCCTTGGCCCAAAGACCCACTAGATCCTCAGAATACAGACTGGCACAGGAGAAGCACGAGGCCATATGAGTTAAAGCTGCTGCCAGGATACACTTGACCTCTAGAGAGTCACCAGGGTAGAAAGTTGAACTGGGGACTCTGGGGCTCCTAGAAAGTGGTTGGGACTGTGGGCTGGGGACACGAGATCTTTGTAGTTCTGCCCAAGAAATGAGGTCTGCCAACCATAATGGCCTTCCTCCCTGCACCTAGCTTCTACTATGTCCCCAACCAGTAGACGATCTGAAGTCTGTCCTTCCTGGAGGACTTGAAGGCCTTCTGCCAAGCAGCAACAGGTAAAGGATCCAGCAGGAGGGAGGACTCTGAGCCTTTGTAAGTGATCGTCGCCATTTCCTGTCCTCCTTGTCACTGAAGTTTGAGACTTTCACACCAGCAGGGCCACTCACCCTGCTTTCTAATCTGTAATTGGTGCCTGGTCTCTCTAGCAGCCTCCTTCAGGAGGCCCAGAAAAGTCATGCTTTGGTTCAAGGTCACACAGCAACCGCATGCGTAGCCTGGCATAGGAAGCGGATTGCCTGCTTTGCAGGCTCTGTGGGGCAAAAAAAAAAACCGTGAATCTCAGATCGGGCCTCCTCTCTACTGAGGTGTGGGGTGGAGCCTCATAGGGAGGGCAGCATCTCAACCTAATTAGACACTGTAAAGGAGTAGGGACACGAGGGGGGGCTGTGCTTGGAGATTAGTGTCCCCTCCATAGATCACAGACACGCCAAGGACATAATAAATAATCTGCCCAAAGGTTTTAAAGGTAAAAATCAGCAAATCATTAATAATGTCCCCAGAACCATACATCACACTGAAGTCTTCCTATTATGCTCTCCTGGAGCCGATGCGCATCTTCTCTCTGGTCCTACCACCCCCCCCCCCCCCAGTGTGTTTTACTGCCAACATGGGAGCCCCACCCCCACAGCCTGCTAAGCAGAAGGATGGGATGGAAAGCACTTTCAGGTCTGCCATACTACCTATGGAACTCAAGTGTATGGCCACAAAGAGGTGGGGTGAGGAGGAGGTGCCCACACTCCTTTCTTGGAGCCCTGAACCCTGCTCCTATGTTTTCTTTCTAAGGAGTAGATTGAGCTCAAAGCCCCAGCTACCTCCCCCAGCTTTAAGCACGAATAACATTATGTCTATCTCTCAGCGACACAGGCTTTAATTAATTAACAAACACAACAGGGTGGCTGTAAATAGAAGTGCTGATGGCTGCATTTCTGTGGGTACCTTTGCTGAAGCTGTGGGGTGCATGGTGGGGCCTCCACATCATAGGCTTGGATACATCGGGTAAGTTGCAGAGTTTGAGGGTGAGCTGAACTCAAGGTTGGAGGAAGGAGGGAGAAAACTAGGGAAGCCTCTGGTATCCTGGCCAGCAGGCCAGCAGGCCAGCAGGTACAAGTGACTTAGTCTATAACATGGGGTGACATGGTATGGCCACAACCTGGTGGAGGTATCAGGGCATTGCATTAGAGCCCTTCTCTGGCACAGGTTGGTCATGCCAAGGTCATTCATCTGTCCTCTACTTCCTTGATGACAAGCCAGATGACAGAAGCTAGTCATCTGCAGATCTTTGGGGTGGCATGTGCCACTGTCCCTTGGCTAATCTTTGAAGGGCATGGGGGCTGAGCCATCTCCTAATGCTGCCAGTGAAAATGGTTTCTTGGGTGAAGAATCCACAGCAGAGACGGGAGATATCTCTAGTTCACTCCTTGTTGCCTTCTAGAAAGACTGTCGGGAACACTGGAAGCTCAGCGGTTTCGGGGTGTGGGTTTGGGGGTCAGCTCTTTCTAGATAAATTGGATATTCCTTCACTCCTCCAAGTCACCCACAATGCTGGGAAGCTCCTCCCAGCTCTGAGTTACCGGAGAGCCTGACTTGCCTCTGTTGCTTTATCATCACATTGTGTTGGGGTTATACAAACTCTGAGGAGTTCTGGGCTCCACCAGCTATAGCTTGCCTTGGCCTTGGCTGAGACATACCCTCTCCAAAGCTCAGGGTCTTCTATGCTCTATGAAGCCCCATCTAGTATCCTTGGGCCCTCAGAACAGGCTGGAGGAGGAACAAACAAACAAACAAAAGCTCACCAGCTTTTTGTGCTTTGAATGTGAAATATACCCCTACAGGCTTATATGTGTTAACGCCTGGCCTCCAGATGGTGGCGCTGTTCAGAAAGGTTGTGGAACCTTTAGGAGGTGGGGCTTGACTGATAAAGGCAGATCACTATGGGTACCCTGGCTCTGATTCAAGTCCTATTCTCTGCTTCCTGGTGGGATTACTATCTCCAACAGGGACCAAGCTATTCCTGACTCTCTATCTCCCCACCCCCACAATGGACTGAAATACCCTGAAACCAAGAGCTTACTTAGATGGCCCTCCTTGAATGATGCTTCTATCAGGTATTTTATTCTTATAGGAGTGACATAAGGAATGGCTACACTAGATGGTAGAGCACCAGAAAAATCCTCACTGTCCAAGGCTCTTATGGAGAGGTGCCAGGGACCATGAGCTGCGACAGCTAAAAGCAAAAGCATCCTGAGCAGGGGTCTAAGAGGTTCTTCTCCCTCCCCTGGAAGGTTTCCCCGAATCTCAGAATCTCTTGAGGGCCCCGGGACTTCCTGGATGAGGTGACTCCCAGCTGCCTGCTTTCCTCAGGAGCCTCAGTTTGACACACGGTCCCTATAGGTACAGTAGCAGGCCTGGAGGTGTTGGAGGGCAAGCTCTGCCATTTCTTCCTTTGTGCCCACTTTGCCCAACTGCTACACTGCAAAGACTGCATACATACCATCAGTATGATTCGAAGTGAGCTAACAACTTTGCTGTGCCTCAGTTTACCCATCAACCAACACTGGCTTTATTCCTGATATAGTCATGAGAATCTGATGACACGGCAGATGTGGAGACATGTCGCAGAAAATGTAAAGTCCCTACTACTTCAATGGTTTAAGTACCATTTAGCTCAGAGGTGCAGGACTTCAATAGAACACATTTTAACAGGGAGGGGTGGGGCATGGACGGGAGAGTTCTCATATAAGAGGCAGCACGTGACTGGCTTTCCAGAGTGGTGCTCTGACAGGAGTTGAGAGTTGTTTGAAGGAGGAAACATGACTCAATTTTGTGTACAGTAGCAAGAGGGCAGAGGCAGGCCTGGGGGGGGTAAGGGATGGTACTGTGACCTGACACCTAGCCCCTGAAGTCCCCTTCTCTCGCCCTGGCCCATCCTGCCTGCAGAGACATCAATCCTGATGATAGAGCATCCTTTGCCAACCCAGTGCCCTGAGAGACCCTGCTCCTCTCTATTCCCTGTCACTGTGACGGGCTCTCAGCCCCCTCCAGTCTTGATGGATGGCCCTGAGCTGGCTTTCATGCATCTCCGTCTTCCCCAGAAGCTGTGACACAAGTAATTGGTGTCACCTCCATGGTCGCATGCCAAGTGCTGACAAAACAGCCCATAATGGGGGCTCGGCGCTCTGTCCTTGATTGCATAGGAAGGGGCTGCTGGGAAATGATCCAGTACAGCCATAACCTCTTGGGATTCCATGAGGAAGTGGCACATGCAAAGACTCCTGACCCCAACTCCACAGTACTTATCCTGTGTGTGGCTTCTTTGAGAGCTGAATGTGCTAGGGACGAAGAACGGCTGCAGGCCTCAAGAGCCGCCACTCCTTGGTTCTTGCCAGCAAAGGTCCAGTTAATGCCCTTCTTAGTCCAAATGGCTTTTAGCTACAACACACTCTGAGGAACTAGAGGAGCCTAGAGGTAGTCAAGTAGCCTCCTGGTGGCCCAGAATACTCTGTGTTAAGTAAGACAGACCTTGATCTCCTAGGAGACTATCAGGATGGAGGGAAGAAAGTGGCCTTCTGACATCTTGCTTGTCTCCTACAAGAGGGTGGCATTCCACCATGCTACGCAGCATGGCATAGAGGCACAGGGAACTAAGGCCACACACTGAGACCTCCTATGTGTCCCCAGAGGAGCGCTCCCCACTCCTTGCTCCCCGGCACCTTACCAGGAGCCGACAGAATCAGGGTAGGCTGAGAGTTTTAGGGGCACAAACCTCCCATCTCTCTAACACGCTAAAACTTGCCCTTCCTGAGGCCCAGATACACAAGGCAGTGTGTGTCCTTGAACCAGGCTCAGTGGTCCCTCTTGGCATCTGCTGACAGACCTCTATCTGTACTCTGGTTTTGCAGTGAAAGGCTCCCAGCAATGGCCTGGAACTGCCGGCTGTGGACACTGAGACCCTCCAGCTGCAGCCTCAGACTGTGTGACAGCTGATGCTTTCCTTTTGGTACGGGTCCTGGGCAACAAACTTCACGGTGCACACAGAACTTTAGCCCAGCACATCCCTGGCTCTGTTGTGCCTTCCTCTGCTACTTCCATCATTCTCTTCTTTACTTTTGCTTCTTCATTAGAATGCTGTTCACCTTTTGCAAACTGCTCTAAGCCCTGATCCACAGAAGGTAGGCTCACCAACAAAGGGCCAGGCGGGTCGTAAACAGTGCTCTGCACTGTAACCAGGAAGGGACAGCAGACCTACAAGGCTTCTTGTGCACTTGAGACTGGGCCTGCAGAGGCTGTATCCCACAGGGTGTGATTGTATATCCACCACACTTGTGTTCTTCACACTGCCAATGACAGTTCTCCTGTTATAAAAAGTATGTCTTGGCTGCAAGGTAGCTAAACCTCCGGGAGTCAACTGGGGTGATGTCTGTGCATCATTTAACCATGAGGCAGCTTGGTGTCTTATTGGGCACAAGTCTCAGGGTGTGTGGTTTCCCTAAAGCCCCCAAGGGCTAGCCTATCTGAGTGACTAACAGGCCTGCCTAAGATCTTATTTGTTCTAGTCTCACTTCCAGACTGAGGTGAAAAGCCTTTTTATGGCTGAATTTTATTTTAATGGTGACATATGTTTTTTGAAGATAACAAATATATGGCTTTTGTTTCTCAAATCCATCCTACTTGCTTATATTTTTAAAATAACTCTGTGCATGTGCATGTGTGTTTGTTCGTGCATTTGACAGTGCCTGGGTCTGGAATCCAGAGAAGAATACTCAGGAGTTGGTCCATTCCTTCCACCACTGTCTTTTGAATGCAGGTAGTCAAGCTGGCACAGCAAGTGCTTTTACCTGCTGATCTATCTCAGCAGCCCCAGTCTGTGTCTTTTGGTTGGGAATTTAGCCCATTTATGTTCAAAGTTATAATTGAACGCTCTGTGATGATTCTTGTCTTCCGTTCATGCCCTAACTACTGGGGAACGTGGGAAAGAACTGGAGAAGCTCGCTCTGGCCTCTCTAGGAAGCTCTTGCCAGCCCACCTGCAATGGTTGCAAGAGCTCTTCTTGGATTCATAGCTTTGCTCCACGGTGAAAAGAAAAGAGGCTTGTAGGCTGACTGGCAGGGGCAGCTCATGGATGGAGCAGCTCCCCTGGGGGAATAGAGATTACAATACCCAGAGAGTAGTCTCTGTTGATTCTTGAGCGACAGCCTGGGAGAGCCCCCTCCGCCCCCGCCGCCGCCGCCGCCGCCGCCGCCGCCGCCGCCGCCGCCGCCGCCGCCGCCGCCGCCGCCGCCGCCGCCGCCGTTCGCAGCCAGCCGCTCAGCTCATTGTCCCACACAGGGTAGTCGGCTCTGATTCTGGGACTCAGTCCTTGAGCCACAGCCTGGGAGAGCCCCTGCTGCCGCCCGCCGCTCATTGTCCAAGCGCTACCACTTTTCCTCTGCTACATTGTTCCCTTATCAGCCTTCCACACACTGTGGTGGCTGCACAGGAAAGCACGGCCACCACTGAGGCTGTCGCCTGGGTGGTGGATGCCAGGTGTCCCGCCACACAATCGGCCCCTCAGGCCCATCCCAGAGTCCGGACAAACTGGTCCACTAGGGTGACAGACGGCAACATTTGGCTGACCCTGCTCTCTTCAGGGATGTTAAAGGAGAGGATAAAGAACATATTCCAGTCCTGGTGAGCTCAGGAGGCACGCGTGGCACTGCGGAGTCTCTGCCCTCACTGAGATGTCCCACGGGAACTGGAATCTCTGGTCCATGACGGTGAAGCATAGGCTGGTGCTATGGAGAAAGTCAAGGAAGGCAGAGAAAAGAAAAATGCTTCAGGGACTGCCTTTAATGGACATTAGGCTGGTGGTTGGGAGGAACGGTGCCATCTATAGTTCCTGAACCATTTTCTGAAGTGAATGGTTTAGACTCAAAATGACAGCTTCTACCCAGGGCTTGGGGAACAAGGTCTAGCAGGAAATGGGGACAGTTCGTTTTGGGTCTGCACTAGTCTAGAATACTCTTGGGGTGGTGCTGATGCAACAAATTAAACTACTAGACACCTAATTAAATTTGAATATTTAAATCAGTGAATAAGAGCTTTAAAAATGTAAGTCTATCCCTATGGTATGGTGGCATACACCAGTGATCATAGTACTGGAGGTGCAGACCAGAGGGTCAGGGTCATCCTCGGCTAATTCTGAGCTTGTGGCCAGCCCTGGCTATCTGAGACCTGATCTCAAATAAAGGAAACAAAACAGATATAGTCATGCAATGTTTAGCGCAAACATTTAAATGCTACACTGAAATGCGAGTGTAATCGAATAATCTGTCTTTTATTTTGTCTCATTCACCAGGAGAGTGAGGGAGACTTCAAGAGGTCTGGGGATGCTCTCACACTTTGGCCACAAAGGCAGCCTCTCTCAAAGTTTGGGTCTCAAGCTCTTTTCTGCTTCTTCAGGTAACGCCCATTATCAGGGCTTGTGGGTACAGGAGAAGCCTCCCAGCTGTTCTAATCCCCTGAAAAACAAAACAAAACAAACACAAACACAAAAAGCAAAACAAACAAACAAAAACCCACAAAAACAAAACAAAACAAAACACCAGCAGCTATAGGTTAGTGCTTCTCCTACAGGTTGGTGTGTCTCCCTCGCCCCCTGCTGGCAGCATCAGATATTACAGCTTCTTGGTCATGTCTTGCCCTGGAAATCTCTGAGCCCTATGTCTGAGACCACCCTTTATCTCCCTGGGGGAAATCAGAATTGTGGATTGTTTTGTGAAGAAAATCCTACTATCCTCTGTGTATCCTAATTTCTGAAATACTACCTTACCTTACACCAGTCAAGTAGGAATTTAGAGAAAATAACATAATTTTTACCAATTTTATGTACCCAGAGTCAACTTAGAAATTTCTAGAAACAAAAAAGTTCATGACACTTGTGAGCTAACAAGACTCAAGCCCTTGAGAAGACAGAAACTCTAGCATGGGAGACAAGATAGATGCAGAAGGGTCTTCTTACACCAGAGCAGGAAGTCATTCTGCCAAAGAATTTCACAGCCCCTTGCTTCCGCATTCTGGTTGCTGTGGAACATTGAATGCACACACACACCATGTGCCACACCTAGGACACTGGGGCACGGCAGTGATATTTCAACCTCGTGGCATCTATGCTCCGAGTGGAACGCTGACAGAGTCGTGAGCCTAAACTCACAAGCATTCTGGGATCTGCAGAGAGGGGAGACCTGGGGTTGGTGGGTCCTCAGCTGTTTGGAGGTCTCTCAGGAAAGCAAGATGAGATCCTGAGCCCATCAATAGGTCTGGAAGTCAACGTTCACTTGGAAAGAATAAATAAATCACAATTAGCATGTGTTGATAAAGGTTTTATCATTGTCTGCAGTTTTAGGCTTACAAGAAAGTTGAGGTATACGGAGTTCCCAAGTTCCCATGGGGTCCCCTCTGCAGTACCCTCCACTATGAGCATTTCCCACTGGAACAGGCCTGCGTTATTTTGTTTTGACCTTGTGTGTGTTTGCTTATTGAGGCAGGGTCTCACTGTATAGCGCTGGTTAGCCTGGGAACCCAGGCCAGCCTTAAACTCAGACCCACCTGCCTCTGCCTCCCAAGTGCTGGGATGAAAGGTGTGCACACCAAGGCCAACAACTCAACACAGGCAATGTGACTGTACCCACAAAAGCCTGGCTGCCCCTGAGGCAATGGTACTGTGTGTGTGTGTGTGTGTGTGTGTGTGTGTGTGTGTGTGTCGGGGTCATTTTCCAAGAAGCACTGCCTTGATGAGAGTGATTCTGAGACCCATCTTTCTCCTTGACTCTGAAGCAGTATTAATCTTACTCTGCCAAGGTTTAAAGTGGGTGCAGTTTGTACTACTATTCCTACCCTACCCTGTCCTCCACCCCGAAGACAACAACACGGCAGCGATTGCCTGGTAAACGAGAACACTAGAGCGGAGGCATCATGAAGGAAGTAATTCGATCTCACGAGATGTGAAGGCAAGGTTCAAAGTCAGTGGAACAGAACGAGAAGAACAGGAGGAAACACAACACAATGGCCACAGGCTGGTGTGAACCGTTCTCCGCAGAGGACAGCTCACCAGGCTTGAGTTCTGAGTTCCTGGGCAAGGCAAGGAAGCTCTTTGTGAGCCAAGAGCTTTCTTGTTCACTGGCCTGATTTGGATAGGGCTTGGAGGAGCCCTGAGGACTGTTTGGATGATTGATCACCCTGAGGGATCATTCTAGTCCTGCTGGGTTCATGATTTGAGTTTAGGTAAACAGTGCCCTCTACTGCTCTGTTGCTTGCATTGCAGTTCCCAGGGCAGCTACTTTGCCTGGGGCCCTGTCAACAGGGGAAAAGTGGAACAGGTAAGATACCACGCATCTTCAACCAAAACAGAAGTTTCTGCATAAGCCACACACAGCGGCCTTCAGAAACCGGGAATTCTGTGTCCAAGAAGTGAAGGGCCTGTGGACACCAAGAGAGATTAGGTCTATCTACATTGTCTGTCTTTCTTCTGAGCATGCAGACAAGTTCCCCCATTATCCCCTAAACAATACATCAGAGCAAATACTGACATAACATTTACATCGTGTTAAGTATGATAAGTAGTGTATAGATAATTTTAAAATGTGCATGAGTTTCATGCAAAGAATATGCCATTTTCTATAAGGGGCTTGAATTTCTGGGGATTTGAACCCTGCGTGGGACCCTAGAACAAGTCCCCTATGGATAGCAAGGGATAACTATTTAGATTTTTGCATGAGATGTAAGTTAGAGATCTATCAAGCTACAAGTATATTTACATTTACTGTATCGCCAAAAGTCAAAGAACTTTTGTCTACTTAGCTAGCTCCAGCAGACTGGGTAACATCAACATCTCAGCAGGGGAATGGAGGGCTGTGCAGTTCAGAGACTATTCCAAGCAGCACACACATCCTCTGGAGACTTTATGTAGCCTAAGAGGTCAAGATTGAAGACTAGAGAGGTGGCTCTGCAGTTAGGAGCACTTACTGCTCCTGCGGAGGACCTGGTTCAGTTCCCAGCACCCTGAGAACAGCTGGTCACGCTCTGTAACATCCCCTTCTGCACTCTATGGGAGACAGACAAACACACAGTGCATGTGTGTACATACATGTAGTACACTTACAAACATATAGGGAAACACTTGTACACATAAAATAAAAAATGATTTTTTTCTTTTATAAAGAGGTCAAGCTTATTGCCTCCTGGGCTTTGTGGAATATGAATTTTTTTTTTACCAGAAAACCTAAAAAGCTTTGGAGCCTAGAGATGACACGGTGGTTTAAAAGAACCAAGCCCAGTCCTTTGACCCCAGAGCCTTCTGTGCCCCTTGCCTGATTCCTTTGTTTTCTGTGCCACTGAGCTGCTACCCCATCCCACCTGCCTTTCCAGGGGAATCCTTTCCTCTCTTCTCTTCCCCTGGAGCCACCTTCCATCCCACACACTTGCTAGACTCTCTAACCTTCCTTTCCTACCTGTAAAGTTACGATCTGAATTGGACTTGATGATGCCTGCAGCTCGCCTCCCCAACCAAGCAACCTTGCTTCTCTCCCTTCGCAAACTTCTGGCAGCCTCTTTCCAGTTGGACCAGTTACTTTCCTGGAAAGGGAGGAGAGGACCACACAGAGAGCATCCCTACTGTGCCTAATTCCTGGTAACTCTGCAACCTGTGTTCATATCAGAAGATGAACGCAACTATTCACTTTGTGTATAAGAAAGAATGATGACAGTGAGGAGAGCCTTGGATCTGCAGGAAGGCAGCAGCATCCAGTCCTCCATTTAGCTCACGTGGATGGTTTCACAAGCTGTTTCATTGGCTTAACTAACCAATTAAGAACACCTAAGCTTATATTTATGATATTCTCAGGGCTTCAATAGTAGCAGGAGTTTGCACCTGGGAAGACTTTATCCTCAGCTTTCCAGTGAAAGGCACCCTCGAGTTTTCACATCGAGTACCTAGGTACTTGCTCCATGCCTCCAGGGCTGGGAGATCTGTCCCCAGGAGCTCCACAACAGTAGTAGCTGTGCTAAGTCTGTCCTGGGTGAGGTGGCTCTTCGTGAAGAACCACATTTATTACTGAAGGCTGTGTTTTCTCTCTAATCCCCTTGCCAAGCTGAGGATGGGAAAGAAAGTCGAATTAAGAAAAGAAACCCACACTATTTAACCAGATCAGATGCCCAGAGGGCTCCTTGGAAACTCCCAGGGCATGGGAGCCACCACAAAGGATAATAAACAGAAAGTGCAAGAAGGGACAGCCTGGTGGCTTTCCTTTGATCGTATTTCCTCTGCAGGGCTCAGGGCGCCTCGGTTCCACTCTGCAGTTTTGTTCTGCTGTCTGACTGCGCCTTAGTGTGCAAACAGAAACCTCTTCCTCTGACCCAAGGCAAGCAGACCAAGAGGAAGCTCCCCGGGGACTCTGTCCTGCTTGTCCCCACCCTCCAGCGTCAGAAGGTCTACGGCTGGAGAATCCTGGCGCCCTCGGCTCTGCTGAGTTTGCTGAGCTTTGGGTGGGGATCCTGGAAAGTGAAAAGCTACGTTTGACCTCATTAAACACACACACACACACACACACACACACACACACACACACACACACCCTTCTGACTGTAAATACAGGATCCCAACTCTAAATGAAACAATAAGAGCTGGATTCAATGAGGCTCCCGGGCAAAAGGGGGTGTTTAGGGTTTGGTTGAGATTCTATTGTGTTGACTGGAGTTTCTTAATACAGTAAGACAGCAAGAGGCTTCCTGTTATGGAAACAGGCAAACCCTGACATTCAGAGAGTCAATCTATACAGCAACTGGATAAACAAGCCAGATAACCATCAGCCATAATTGACACAATAGTCAAGAGGGCATTGCTTGGGGAAGGAGCTGGCACAGACCCAAACAATTCAGAAGAGTACAGTGCAAACCATCTCCTGGAACAATCCCCATTCACTGTGCCATTCAACTGAAGCACGGCCCTGCACCCAGAAATCCCAAGGCCCTGAAGGGACATACACAGAACCCTTTTCCGGGTGACCTTCTGGAGGACTATAGGAATCCTGCACTACCTTTGCAAAGTACTGAGGTTACAGAAAGTCCTCCAGATTAGCTAAGCTACCCCTGCCTGGAATTCCTGCCTTTGACTCCCCACCTGCAAACAGAGCACCTTCAGCCAAGGTCTGCTCTTGATGAATCCTCTGAAGGCTGGGGAACGAGCCCTGACCTATAGCAGGGGCAACAGAAACTTCCTGAGCTCTGGGCTCAACTCTTGAACAGTTAGCAGGTTAGGTAGGTATCTTTTCTGCTCCTGAGTACCTACCTGGTCTCTGTCAGTTCCCACTCTATACTCATCTCTATACTCATCTGGCTGCCAACCTGCCTAGGTACCAACTCATCACAGACAACTTCATCCTCTAATGAGGCAGGACAGCCTGTTGCCCATGTGTCTTGACTTGGCAAGCCCTGAACACTCTTACTAATCTTTTCCTCAGCAGGTAACCTCAGTCTCACAGGAACACCTAATTATAGGCTCTAAAAGTCTGGGTTCATTGTAAGCAGAGCATGCTTTATATCAAGGAGGTATGTGTGTGTAGGGGGGGGGGGTGTCACAAGCCTTCAAAAGAGATCTAGCTGATAAGTCGCCATCACTTTCTCTGAGGTCTAAATCTCAGTTTAGGGAAAGACAGCAGGTCAGAGGAGGCCTTTAAGGAGAGAGGGTAAGATCCGGATGGATATTCTAGGCATAGAAGGGACTTGAAGCCATTTAGTGGGATTGAAAGGAAGTTGTAGGCCTGGAGGTTGCAGCTCAGTGGATAGGGACTTGCCTCCCATGCAAGAATCCATGGGTTCAATTCTCACAGTGGGAAATCAGTTGGGAAGAACTTGTGTTTAGTTGTAAATCCTGAAATATAAGGGCAAAGGACACACAGTCCTGCAGGTGGTCTCCCAGAGAGCTAGACACAGCACACACTGTGAAGGATCATCCGCTGTGCGTGCACCCTGTACACACACACACACCCTCAGGACCTTGTGTCCAAGTTGGTGTTCTTAGTCCAAGGCACGGGTTACAAGGGATTTTTAAGAGTTAGCAAGGGGTAAGGGCTAGAAAACTGGGCTCGATGGAGGACCTGGGTTCAGTCCCTAGTGACCACATGGAGACTCACAGCTCTGGTTTCAGGAGATCCAAAGCCCTCTTCAGTACACATATATACACGTAGGGTAAATACTCATATACATAAAGTGAAGACATGCAAACTAAAAATAATTGTAAAAAGAACTATCAAGGATCTTAGCAATAATTCCAGGCCCTAAACTAAGGCTTGGAAGGCGTGAGTCACCGAATGTCACAGAGCAAGTGACAGGGTGAAGTGGGAACCCAGTTGTTCCATGTTCAGCTTCTTCCTCCCATACCACACTACTTACCTAAGGAAAAATGGCCTCTCAGCTGCGGCCCTTCCAACCGTAGAGCTGCCTGCCAAGCCTGCAAAGGTCTCAGTACCCATGTCAGCGCCTCCCAATCCATCCCAGCTGCGTCAGTACCCATGTCAGCACCTCCCAATCCATCCCAGCTGCGTCCTGAGAGGCGCCTTCTCACTCTTCCAGCGCAAGGCCATATGCTGCTAACCTCTTAACCAAGTGGGAAGGAGGGGAGGTGGCTGGTGGGTGCTCCCCTGCTTTCCCTGACCAGCAAGGCCTTGCCTGAGACAGTGACCTGCCTGGCTGCTCCACTAACCTAGCTACGCAGGGAGAATCAAGACAAGTTGAGCTGGGGAAGAGCTGAGCTGGGGACAAGTTGAGTTGGGGACGAGTTGAGTTCAATAAGAGTGACTTTGAACAGAAGGTGTCTCGGGTTATGGGCAGTATTCCATGAACGTAAAACCTAGACTAATCCCCATCTTTCCAGCATTTTGCAGTACTCAGGGCAATCCTGATGCTGCAGCCTCAGCCACAGCCACAGCCTCTGTTCCCCATCCCGCACTTCACACCCCCAAGTCCAGCAGCTGAATTCACACCACACAGCTCTGTCCTCGGAATGCCCTGGGAAGCTTTGCCCTCAGGAGTGTTCAGACCCTGCTGCCAGACCAGACCCACACTCTTTCCCCAGGGTGCCCCTCCACTTAGCATACTTCCTGACAAGAGGGCCACATCTCTGCCTCGCTAACCTACATTTGACCTAGCAAGCAACTTTCAAACTTCGTTGATTATCATTGTTTTGGTGCTATTGGACCAATGGGAATTTATCTTCCTGTTGATCTGAAGTTCTTAAAGAAAAAGAAAAAAGAAAAAAGAAATCCAACTTCCCAACAAAGTAAAAAACATGTGGGTGGGCTTAGAGTCTAGCTCAGGTGTAAAGCATTTGCCTTGATGCACTTGGGGGCGTAGGTTTGATTCCCCAGTGCCACCAAACAAAGTGACTACACCTACAATATTAAAGACAAACCCTAGCCAAGGAACCAGAGGCAAGGACAGTGCCTGGCCACATCCCACTCTTCAATAAGAGGTGATTTTCTGAACTCTGGCTCCCAGCTTATGACCATCCACTCCGTGTCTGGGAAGACAGAGCCAAGTAGCTTCTGTCCTGGGTCAGAATATGACACTCAGTTCTATTCACTCTTTCCCGCCAGCACGGGGAGGTGGGTGTCAGAGACCCCCCACCCTTTGCCTTCTTCTGAGCTGCAGCCAATCAGACTTGACCCTGGTGCCCCTTCTAGCCCAAGGGGACCCAGTGTGGCCCTCATTCACAACTGGGCCAGTTCATATATTGCCATGGCTCTCCTAAGGAGGTTGCTAGTATGATATGCTACGGAAGCTCAAGGGGTGTTTGTTAGCACAGATGAGATGGATCTCCAGACAAGCAGGGGTTGGACCTCGATCACTGATCTCTGGCTTTGTTGATCCCACCAGTAAGTTCTTGCCCAACTCCTACCATCTGAGGACTAGACTTTCTCTTTGTTTTGACCTGAGGCAGCCTTCTGTCTGGCTCCTCCTGCCATGCTGGCTTCTGGTGGCCATCGCTAACAGACTCAGGCCACCAACCTAGATGCTGCTGCATGGCTTCTTTGCTGATCTTTACAGTCTAAGGGCAGAGACTTTACAGAGATCTTATCTGCCTGTCCCTGGCTTTGGCAGAGTGGTTGGAAGAATAGAAGAAACACACACACACACACACACACACACACACACACACACACACACCCTCAGTGGGCTAAGTTAAAATCTGAGCCACACAGGCTTCTAGAAGGGCATAAGGAACATGATACACTGCTGGGCTCGTCACACATTCTGCTATTGCTGGCTCTTCCTAGAATCCATGGCAGGACTCTGAACATAATGCAACTACTTATAAGTTAAGTGAAAAGCCTCGGGGTAGATGGCCTCCCTGGATCTAAACCTCCAGCCAAAAAAACCTCATCTTGTCTAGCATCCAAAGGCCCTGATCTGTCTCCCTCAGCTTACTTCTGGTGGACAGCTCACCTCTCTCTCTCTCTCTCTCTCTCTCTCTCTCTCTCTCTCTCTCAATGGAGGTTTCCACCCACATGACCTTTCTACTCCATCTCTCTAAATCTTTCCGGTGCCTCCAGGCCCAATTCACAAAGACCCCAAGGAAACTCCCTCTCCTCTGTTTTGCCAAGGAAGAACTTGGAAGCTATTGGGGTTGAAGAACGTGCCTGGGGTCACACAGCTGGGAACCACATGCCTTCTTCTGCCAGGCCTACCAAAGAGGTTTCCCCCAGACCCTCCTTCCTGAAAGGCCCCCACAGGATGGCATCTTTGGCTCACAGCCAAGTGCTGGGTGCTGGGCCTTGTAGCTGCTTCCCTCTCCCCATCTGCCTGAAGGTGAGGTTGCTTCTGACCTGGAGCAGGGCCAGCACATTCCCCTCCATGAGGACCACTGTATTAATCTGTGACCATTGCTATGGATGAAATAGCTGTCACTTATGGAGATCCAAGCATGCAGTGTCCACTTTGATACCATGGACTGTTTCATTCCATTTAGTACCCCACCCCCACCCCACATTAAGCACCTTTTCCATCTTCAGAGGGAGAGTGAGCCTTTCCAGAGGAGGGGCGGCCCTTGAGCGAGTGTATCCCCCACACGTACTTTTGATAGTTCTAGTAACAATCACACAAGATGGTCACAGCCTTGGATGGGGTGGAGCTGATGGGGGGGGGAGGTGTTCCTCCTCCTATGCCACTTCTAGATAGAGAAAAAGGTCGATGCAGACCCTCCCCAGGGAGTCCTGCTGACCCGATGCAAAGATAAGATAACCGGTGGACTTTAGATGACCTGCACGGGGCTCCCATTGTTTAACCGAAGGGAGGAAAGGCAGCTGAAGATGGGGGAGGGTACAGAGCTGTTCACAAGAGAACACAATTCCTAAGGAAGGCTCCCCAAAAGCTCACCATTGCTTTCAAGGGACCAGGTTCCCCAAACCTGGGATTTGGCTTGCCTTTATCTGTGTGTCATAAACATAACTTCTTTGTGTTATCCTTTCCTTGAACTCTCGAGCCTGGGCACAGTGATACCCAGGCTCTCTCTTCATTCACAGGCTCATTATTCAGCACCAGCTGTCACCCTTCTTCCACCCGTGGGACACACAATGACGGAGAAGATGGACCAGAGCCTGCTCCATGGGCCTCTCCATGGGGAGCTGCAGAGATGGAACAAGGTAGAGATGATTATCAAGGGGCGGAGCATCCGCGATGACATCAGAGAGCAGCAGATAGGGAGAAAGAGAAAGATAGAGGGGCGCGGGGTGGATGCTGAGACAAAGCTGAGCTCTCCTCACTTACATGCCTCCTCCCACCAAAGAGTAAAGTCTGGAAACTTCTTCAACGCTTCAGTCACAACTATCTAATCCAGTTCTCCTTGTCGGCCAGCTTTACCACTCAGAGCAGACAGATTAGAGGCTAGGAGGATGCTCTCTGGTCAGGGGTTAAAGACTGCTGAAGAGAAAAAGCTCTGGAAGCTCCAGAGTGCAGCTTTTTCACAGCAGGATCTTGCTCCAAGGATATGACTAGGTTTGGGTAGGAAACCGATAGAGAAGGCACCTCATTTGGAGGCAGCCATCTGCCCGATGCTCTTCCTTGGTCTCTGATTTAGAACACACAGGGTGGCATCAGGTCGGCCTCTGCTGCAGATTCCTGAAGGTATAGTAAGTGGCTTCCAAAGGGACCTAGAGACAGCCTAGAACCAGTCACCTGCCCCAAGGACCTAGTTTTAGACCCTCACTTTGCATATGATAAAACTGAGAGCCACAGGGGAAGGTGCTTACCCAAGTAAGACCATGAAACCACTGAATGGCTCCCATCTTGAGTTTTAACCAAAGCTTTTGGGCATCAACAGGGCACTTACTTCTTACTCTGCCCCTCATGGACTTTGGCCTGTTGGTTTCCAACACAATACATATGCAAAGGATTGTTATCAGCAATCTAGCTGAGGCCCTAAGCCTGTTTGGCTCTCCAGAGTTAGAGGAGGATCTGGAGGCCCATGTTTCTAGGATGAGAAGCTAAAAATCACCCCATCCTGTTAGTGTTTCAGAGTCCAGAAAGTATCCCTAGTGTTGAGGAACTGGGAGACTTCTGAGTTGACACCGTGACATACAGTGCTTTGAGGACCAGCCCACTTGGCCCCAAAGATAAACCTCACCTCTGTCCCTTATCATTTACCAGGTTCCCTGCGTCTTGTGCGTTTCTAGGAGCCTCTGAGCTCTGGTCCTTACTGTGGTCAGCTCCCCTCTTACATCCTTAGCTGACAGGCCAGAAATAAAACATATGTCGTAATGCACACCGGCTCAGTGCTCAGCACAAAGCTGTTCATCCAGTGTATCGTGTCATCTCTGCTACCATTATCCTTGGTGTTGTGGTCCAAGGACCTGAAGATGCACATTCTCATGGATGTTCACACTCTGGCCTGAGGTGGCTCATGAAGACACTTGTAGGACCGTGAGAAACTGGGCTATGGTTTTACTCATCCACTTTCCACCATGACAATAAATGCCTTTAAACCATGGACTGCCTTTTTTTTCACTGGGATCTGCTATGGGGAGCTATGAAAAAGGCCTTTGCCTATAGAGTCGCATTCTAATCTCCCATAGAAGGCCTCTTTGTGCTCCCAGCCAAGACCACCAAGCTCTAGCCTGCAGCAACCAACAAGCCAAGGACTCTCTCCCTGCAGGACCAGTCAGATCCGCCTTTTCCCCCTTGGCCCTGGACTAGAACCAGCCTGCAGGTCCCCACTCCATTTTCTGTAATTCCAGCATCCAGTGGCATCTGGTATCCAAGAGTCTGACTGTCCCACACCTTAGACTGTGTTCCCCCACCCAGTGGTGTTCCAGAGGCTGCTCTACAGCCTGACACCTACCCACCCAGTGATAATGTGGGGTAAGTGCCTCCTGAGTGGCCGAGCCCTGTGGCAGAACAGACGTGGGACCCATAACCCTACAGACACTGCTGATAGCACAACTGTCAAGAGCCAAGCTCTGAGAATTTTCCCTGTGAAGATTCCTCTACTCTCAACTGGCTTTTGGTAAGCACTAACCATTTAGCAACCTGGCCTACCGCAAAGATAGAACCAGAGGAGATGGAGTTGAAATGGGATTCAGCACGCTTCCTCCACTCACCATCGTGATGATGAGGCCAGTCCTGGCCAGCTCAAGGCCTTCTGTTTGCTCAGCAAGTGTGTGTGGTTGCTGCGGTTGGAATGTGAACTGTACCCCATAGGCACATGTGTTCGAATGCTTGGTCCTAGCTAGAGGAAAGCCTGGAGGAGGACCTCGCTGGAGGAAGCAAATCTGGGAGGCAGGCCTCGAGGTTTCTAAGCCGGGACCTCTCTCTCTCTCTCTCTCTCTCTCTCTCTCTCTCTCTCTCTCTCTCTCTCTCTCTCTCTCTCCTTCCTGGCTGCAGGTACAATACAGACAGCTGCCTCGCCCTTCTGCCACCATAATCCACCATAATGCATCCCCTCAAGTTGTAAGCCGAAGTAAACCCTTCCTCCCTTAAGTTGCTTCTTTGACAGGTATTTGGCAGGAGTGGTAAGGAAAGTAACTGAACCCTCCCAGTTTAGAATGATAACACTCTCCCAGACTACAGCAATGTGTCTGTGAGTTTTCCTATTGTGTCAGTTAAAACACAGCTCTGACATTACACCGCAGTGGGTCCCAAGCATTGGACAAGAAAGCGCTTAGCATGCTACAGACAGGTATGTACTCTGTGGCCCACATTATTCTGTGATACATTGACCATGGACACCTATAGACAGGGTGGTAGGCTACATTCATGCTAGTCCCCACCTCCCCCCCACTATATGACACCAGTTCAACTTGACTGTCTGGTTGGAATGAGCATTTGAGGTAGAGGCTTCTCATGCTGATTTTTGATGGTAGAATATCTCGTGCTAGATGGCCAGGTCATCGCCAACTTCCTATCTGGGAGCTGGGGAATGGGTTTGGTAACATGAGTCAAGCCCTTCTCAGCTTCCAACCCTACCCCTGCCTACTACTGAGCCCTTCCCTGGCCCTGGTGTCTCTGTCATCCAGAGTTTGTGGCCACCCATCTCCATGATTAGGCTATAAACACTGAGGGGGTATCATATCTTGGTGTGTGTTAGGGGGTGTCTTAATCAGATTGCCCAATCCTCTGCTTCTCTGCCCATCCCTTGTACTCTAGGAGAAATTCTATAAAGCCGGAGCCACAGAGATCAGATCTTGTCCATCACCGAAGCCCAGGAACCTTCCAGGCATGAATGGCCTTCTGTGGCTGGGGTGAGGGCAGGGGCACGGAGCAAAGGGCTGGGGTCGGTGGGGGAAGGTTTGGCCAGCTCGGCCATCCCCGGGCACTGAATGAATGGAAGTCCCTACGGAAACACCTGGTGGTAACGGAAATCCAGGACAACTTTTATTATCCCTGTTCACAGGTCCATTCAGCCTGCATTGGGGGCTTCCTATTTCCTCTGCTGGCACTTCACACTCATTCATAACAAGAAAAGCCATTGTGCTTCAGAGTTATGGGCCCAAGATCCCCACGGGGCGAGCATTAAACACATTGGCCCCAAAGACTTATTTTTAAAGTTGCATTCCCGTCTGAGCCCCTGCTTATTTTTTCCTACTCTTACAATTAAAAAAAAAGGTGTAGACTGTGTTCTCTCAACCCTAAGAAATAACTGAAAAACAACTGCTCCTTCCTTTCTGTCTCTCTTCACTGACATCTTCTGGGACTCTAGGCTGGTAAGAGAACCCCCTCAACACCAGCTCTGGAGTCCAACACTGGCCTGACTACCACTGGAGAGTTGCATGAAGGTAAAATCTGTAGGGCAATGGTTTGGTTCCCAGCTCTCAGAGGGAGATGTGGATCAGATCCAGAGGGTGCCCAGCTCTCCAAATGCTGGGAAGTTATTGGCATTAAATTTTCTGGTCCATATGGTCCACGGAGGGGAGCTTACACTTGGAGAGGGCTTGAGCACATGGGCTTTCTCTCCACAGAAAGCCAGCAGAACTCCAGGAACCAACACTGCCTCATAGACTCCATAGCCAGCACACCTTAACCATAGGAGACTTTGGACTAAGGGTCATTATGTGCCCAGCCAGACCCTCCTTGGTGATGTATTCAGCTTTGATAGCCATAATCAGAGAAGTGACTGCCTGCCACTCTGCACCAATGGCCAGTGTCTGAGCTTCTGTCCACCACCCAGATCCTTTTGAAGGCTGCTCTAACAGCTTCCGTCTGCCATTCCCCTGCCTTGGCGATAATCTTCATAATTTCTCTTCCAGCCAGCTGGCAGGTGGTAACACACATGAGTGAACATCTGGGGCTCTCAGTGGCCAGAGCAGATACACACTTCATTTTAACTTGATCTAATCATCTATTGAAGAATATTGTTCTGACATGTCAGAATGGTAAGGAAGACTACTGAGGACCCTCCCAAGGGGTATTGGAACTGTAATAACAAGTAAGGAAGATATTTAACTCAAGTGTAAGCACAAGCTGGGCATATTGCCATGAGCAGATAGGGGATCAGAAGATTGACACTTCTGGTAGACCATCCCACAAGGACTATCTCGTAGTAGTACAGGTGGGCCAGCGGTGGTGGGGTGAGGAATTTGGCTATGGGGAATGAATAGACACCAACAGGAGAGATTGCCTATAAGGTAACCTGCCCAGATTGGGAGCAAAACTGAATTCTTCAAGGACAGACCTGGAATCCAAGGATGAGCCCAAGTCAAGAATTGGGTACTAAGGAGCCTGCCTGAAGTTCTCCTCCCATGAGAGGGTTTTGATCATGCTTTGCCCCAAACATGGAACCAGCTTGACAAGCAAAAGCCATGGCTTTGTCTTTTGGACAACCATGACTCTGAGGTTGAGGACAGGCTTTGTTTGCCAGGAACTGAGTCTAGATCATGACTTGATTAACATCTGGTTCCAAGCCCAAGGTTGAAAGCTTTAGAAAGCCATGGGGTCCTGGGCCTTTGGCCCCTGTCCCGTCTCTCACTTGGGAATTAGTGACAAGCACACACAGTGATAGAACCGTGGTCCTTTGCCCTGTAAGCAGGAAGGGGAAGAAGCATGTACATCCATGGTGAGCCCTTTCTCTTGCTTTGTTACTTCATCTCACCAGGTACCACAACAGCCCTTAAAGGTATTTATGTTACCACTTTACATCTGACAATGCTGGAGTCCAGAGGAGTTTACTCTGTTCAGTGACTGTACTCTGTTCTGTAAAGTGACTGAGCCAAGCTCCTAGTCTATCCTCCAGCCATGCTGCACAGCAGCCACAGTGCTATCTTCCCTGCTCAGTGCCACCATGGGAATGGCATGGAGGGCCCAGCGTGTGTCCTGGCATGGGGGAAGGACTTTCTAGAATGACCTGTTTCACTCCAGCTTTAAAGACGTACTTCAAATCCTCAAAGTCTCTGTTGCCATTGATCAGGCATCGTCTTGGAGAAGAATTAGCAGCTCAACCATGAGCCTAAGGAAGCCCTGGAAAAGGGACAGAGCCATGGGTGCCTGGTGTCTGATGTGCCAGGCCACCACCTTGCCAATGGGCTTGGAGCCTGAGTCCCAGCCATGTTATCTCACCATGGGCGGGTCCTTTCCTCGCCTCATCCAGCATGCAGCCACTTGCAGTGTGCATACTCAGACACCTACAACCCCTACCCCCTCCTGCCATGTACATGCAGACACACAGGTGTTGGGGTCCACTGCCCGCAGTGGACAGGGTTCTTGGAGGATTGGCCCAAAGCTGAAATGAAACTAAGGGAGTGGGGGAAGAAAGAAGATCTCCAAGGCTACATGGTTGCTTCTGCTTAGAACGACTGTTTAATGGTGGACAAGCATTTGGGGATAAAGGAAGGGAAGGCCCGCCCCCAATCTTCTGCGCATGCTTTCTGGAGTTTGGCGGGAACCCTGAAGTATCGTGACATCTCGCAGGTTGCGCAGGTGGTCTGGTTGTAGGTGGGCCACCGGTAAGCTGGGCGGAGCCGGGGGACCTGGGAGACCTGGAAAAACAGACTGCAGGTGTCACTGGGCTGTCAAGCCTAATTAATTAGACAATGGATACCGCCGAGGGTGGGGCTTCTCAAGGCTCTGGTCATTGCACCAGCTATGCTGGTGGGGGAGGGGTACCACACACAGGTACCCATATATGCATGTCCACACACATACTCCCAGGCACATGCAAACATGCCCAACATGTATGTAGACACATATGTATACAAATGCATATACTTGTGCAAATACATCTAGTATGCATGCAGACATGTGCATATGCACACATATCCACATGCACACATCTGAGCATGAGCAAACAATCCCAGAACACATGTGACACAGGTATGTGCAATATAGGTGTATGAGTCCATGCACAAACCCATACATGTGAAAACACTTAGCATGTGTCCACTCACATGTGCATAGACATGTACATGCTCACACACGTGCACATATGGCAAGGATTCCTAAGAAGGTTGTGCTTACTCTTTGTGGGGGTCTGAGAGTGCCACAATCCTTTAAACAGACCAGTGCGGCCTCAGTGCCTCGCCCTGGCCCAGTCAGGTCTTTCCTCCCAAGGCACCATACACCCACTAAGAGGACCCAACTTCTTCAGGTGACTTCTGTTGATGCCACTATTGCAAATGTTATTGTCCTTTTGCTCTAGCCAGACTGAGACTGTAAATCCATGGATGGCCATGGATGGGCTTGGGACCATCCCAAATGCTGAGGTACAGTGACTAAAGATTCATCCAGGGTACAGCAGCTCCTCCAGCGGACTCCAGGGCTCTCCAGGCCTTGGCTCTTTCCACTGTCCCTCCTATAGCCATTCCCCCTTTCTCATTCCACTTGGTGATTTCTAGAACCAGAGCTTCCAGAGATGACTTTAGTGCACCCCAGTTCTCTGCTGTGGACTAAAGGTGTCCCACAGCCTCATGTCACCATTCTAACCTGTGTCCCAGGCTCTTTAAGGGGATGGTGAAGAGAAATGAGGTCATTCGGATGATTCCATCCCAGTCTGACCAGTGTCCTCATAGAAAGAGAAAAGTAGGATGCATGTACAGAGGGAAGAATACATGTATAGAATGAAGGATACACAAGGAGAGAGAGAGAGAGAGAGAGAGAGAGAGAGAGAGAGAGAGAGAGAGAACATGAGAAACGAGGGGAGGCGGGGGAGACTGCCCTCTTCCATGCAAGGGGAGTGGGTTCCAAAGGAGCCAGTCCTGATTGATGTCTCAACATAGATTCCCACATCATTCAGGACCAGGACCATGAACAAACCAGTTTCTGGTTCCAGCCTGGAGTCTGCAGTGTTTATTATAGAGGTCTGATCCTACAGCCCACCAGTGTGTATAGATGACTCAGGGTGTGCCACAGGAAGACGAGGGGCTGCAGAGGTTTCTCAGTGTGGGCATGCTGTGAGCTTGTGATCTTCCGGAAGGCAGGGTGTCCCCCTCCCTACACCTTGCAAAGGACCCAAAAGGTAGCAACGGCCCCAAAGGGTGCCTACACATGAGGCTTCGCCTTCTGTTCATTTCTATTCCCCATGAAGAGGAATGTCAATGACAGAAAGGGTGTGTGAGGGTAGAGGGAGATGGACACCTCTAGGGGTGGAAAATAGTTTGTAGGTGGGTGTAATTAGGGGGTCTGAATCCTTGTCAAGTGTTTGGATTTTCTGAACTGAATCTAAGGATGCAGGGAGAGGAGATAGGGGTATGAGGGGAAGGTTGAGGGAAGGCCTGGTTCTGAATATGTAGGGATAGAAGGGAAAAATGAGATCAAAGGGAGCTGAACAGCCCTCTGAGCCCAGGGTCTCTGTGGGGAAAGGTCTTGACCTCTGAGTTCTTGCTGCACCCTAAACTTGCTAAGAGGTTCCCAGCACAGCAGCTGCCCTCAAGGTGAATGAGAACCTCAGGCTAGGTTCTAGTCCTGGCTCCATTCTGGGTTCCCTAGGCAACCTGAATAGCTCAGGGTAGACCTCAGCATCCTGGCCTGTGATGTTTGGCCTCTAAGATACCTTCTGCTTGATGGGAGTTCACTGCTCCCTTGGGGTACCCATCTGCCTCTGACATTCGGGAGCATCCATTGCAGCATAAACTAAGCTTCCAGTAGCTTCTATCTGCTTCCAGTCCTGTCTTTTAGTTTCTAAGAATGGGCCCCAGGTGATCTGGAGTCACATCCCAGGTCCTTGTCTTTCTCCAGGCCTGGCCACCATACCCACTGCTTTCCGGGTGACTTTTATACTTTTCCCCGCACTAGCAGCCCCTACACCCTTCTACTGCTCTGCACTTTCCTTAAGAAGACGGTTCACGGACCTGGGGGGCTACTCCCACCTGCCCCTGCACCCCCACTGGGTCTCAGTGGTCTGCCTCACTGTTTAAATTCACGATGCCCCAAATGCTTCTATCTCAGTCCTTCTGAGTTCTACCGTCCCCCAGTCAATTCCAGAAAGAAGGGGCTCTGTGGAGGGGAGCCCCCGGTTTCCATCCTGTTCTTCTAAGAGTTAACAGGCCGGATAGGAAGTTGGCTCCCGGAAAGGGGAAGGATATCTTGCCTTTTATCCGGGTTACAATGCTGAAAGTGAGCCAGTTGGGGGCAGGGCTAGAAGCCAAAACCCCAGCCACCTCCAAATAAAATTATGAATGGGTCAACTTTACAACAATACGAGGGACCGTGGTGGGGGAGGGAACCTCCAGCCTGTTGACAAATGGCAAGGTCAGGCCCCCTGTCCCTCGTAAACAAATGCTCACAATGCCCGCCTTCCTCCGGAGAGGCAGCTCCTCTCCTGGGATGTCCCTTGGGTCTCAGCCTTCCCTGTCCCTCATCCTTGGGCAGCCGGTCCTGCACACCCACTGCTGCTAGCTTCCTCAGGGAAAGGCCGGTTCTTTGTGAGCCCACACTTCCTCCCCCCTGTGGGAACCACTCCTGAGCCCAGGGACATCTGCCTCAAGGCATCTTTCTCAGGGGCCTAAGGTGGGAAAGAGGAGGGGGTGGGGCTGCAGGGAAGGGGGCTGTGACCTGGATCTGGGATTGTCATCACAACCTGGGGGAGAACAATGAGGGGACCCTCTGCTCCCCTGGCTGGGACTTTCCTCTCCCACCGCCTCCTTTGTGTGCTCCGAGGACAGGGGATTTCTTCTCTTGCTTGTCCCCCACCCACTTTTCAAGTGTTGTTCAGTAATTGACACCCTCCCTGCCTTCCCTGGCCCAAGAGTCTGGAGGGGTTGTGGACCAACAGAGAGGGGCCAGGCAGGGAAGGGTGATGAGATTTAGGAGAGACTTTCTGATTCCTCCATGAGGGGATGTTCTGAAGGAGGAGCATTGCATGCTGGGGTTTTGCTGTTAACAGAGGGAATCCTTGCACCTACAGCTCTGTGGAAGGTGTCTGGTCCCTAAGTGAACAAATCAAATATGGTGGCAGGTACTGGTGGCTATTAGAAGGGTGGGAAAACAGAACCAAGACCCATGGCAGGAGTAGGAGCATTCTAGAACATTCTATGACACCTAGTTCCTCCCCTGCAGCTCAGTGGATGGAAAATAAATACATAAGAAGGAAAGGGCATACCCCTAGGAATGGTGGGGAGGAGGTTTATTGTAGATAAAAGGGAGAGCACAGCCAGAGGTAGGGACGTCTGGAAGAGACCAGAGTGGACATGGCTAGGCTGAGCTGGGCCATGTAAGGAGAGGAGGGGGAGGAGAACCAGGCACAGCAGCTAGGAGGCCCAAAGGTACAAAGAAGGCAGACAAACAAAATGTCTGGATTAGTAGGGAAGAGCAGCCCAACCCCCTGGGCTAGAGAAGTTTAGGGTAGGAGATGGGGTATGCCAGCCATATCCTACCTGTAAAACGGGTAGAGACTGAGGGCTATAGGGAGAGCCTCGCTTTGATATGTTAAGTAGGCTCCTCAGCCGTTTATTTCAGTTTGAAACCTAACATTCAGAAAACGAGTACAAGGAACCTCTAGCAATGTCCCTAGCACACTGTCCTCCATGTACCCGACCCATGACCAGAACAGGTGTACAATGGCTTCTGAACATCAAGGAAGCCCCAACAAGGTACCCCTGGGGAGGCCCACCTCTAAGCACCAAACTGAAGGCAAGAGACCTGCTTTGGGGGAGGACTCAGAAAGACTACTCAGGAATCATTCTTGTAAATGAAGCCCATTGTATCCCATGCAGAAGCCCTCTGCCCCTGCTGACCAGGCTCCTTCAGGTCCTGCAGGCCCAGGGATGCCTCTGTTAGCTTTGAGAGCAGTGCTCTGCTATGATAACATGCATGGAAATTAAACAGGAGCCTAACACTCAGTGCTAGGCAGCCGCTTTGTAAAATGTTACAGTGTCTTCTAAACCAAGGGTGTGAATGGACCAGCACCAGATCTTAGACATCTATCTACACCAGGGAATGAAAAGTTCTAGCTCGCGTAAGAACCTTCATTCAAGCATTTGTGACTTTATTTGTAATAGCCTCAAACTACAAGCATCCTGGATGGCCTTTTAACAGGTATCTGGTTAAGCAGCCAATGGTTTATTGAGACCACAGATGCCGCTTGCTGATACAGCCACACAGAACTGCAGGTCCCAAAGGTAAAACTTGGAGAGTCTGTATGTTGTCCTAGAGTCACCTTCAGAACCTACCCCCATGAGGAAGGTTGTGAGAAGCAATTCCTAGCATCTCTGGTGTGCTATTTTATGGCCTTCTGTGGTTTCATAATTAGTTTTAAATAAAAGGGAACAATCAAAACTCCAAACATAGAGGGCTGGGGATGTAGTGGCTATTCCTGGTTGTCAGCTTGACTATATCTGGAATGAACTACAGTCCAGAAATTGGAAAGCTCACCTGTGATCCTAAACTGAAGGCTGAAAGATACAATTTCTGACCTGGATCTCAGCATGGAGATCTTGAGGCATAGTGGCTATGAACCCCGGGAGACTAAGGCAAGGACGACTTTGAGTCCAAGGTCATCTTGTCAAAGCAAGTTCCAGATCCAGGCATGGTGGCACACACCTTTAACCTGGGCTACACCTTCTGCCAGAGACCTACATAAGGACATTGGAAGAAGGAAAATTCTCTCTCTTCTTCACATGCTTGCCTTGTGGGACTGAGCAACTGCTAGATCCTTGGACTTCTATTCACAGTTGCTGATGACCATTGATGGGAATTGGACTACAGACTGTAAGTCATCAGCAAATTCCCTTATTATATAGAGGCTACCCATAAATTCTGTGACTCTAGAGAACCCTGACTAATACAGGGGAGATGGCTCAGTAGATAGTGCTTGGCCCATAAATGTGAAGGCCTAAGTTCAACCCCTAGAATCCATGTAAAACAAGTCAGGCACGGTAGTGTATGCCTGCAATCCTAGAACCAAGAAGGCAGAGATGGTTTACTGGCCAGCCAGCCTGGCCTAATCTCAACCTACAGGCCAATGAGGAAACCTTGTCTCGAAAAACAAGGTGGGAGACACACACGCACTTGTGTGCTTCTCCACCCCCAAATTCTGGGTTCCTCCCAGAATCTTGTCATCACACACATGATAGGAAAAGGCCTGGCATAGGCAGCCACTGTTGAAGTGAGCTGAAGATGAAGATGAAAAGGCCAAAGCCAGCAGCTCCCAGAGACCTAGGAACATGAGACACACACCAGAGAAAAAGGAGCCTGTGAGTGTGGCCTCCAGCGGCTAGGGAGCAAATTCTAGGTGCCGCTGTGACATGGCCTTAAGTTTTGTATCTCTGCTCTGAGTGGAGCAGGATGGCTTCCTACATCTCAGACCCAGAGAGGCCACCCCAGGAGCCAGGGAGGCGTGGGGCAGGCTGGCAGCAGCTCCTCACTTGTTCTGTTCTCTGTGCTCTGTGGTTAAACACCGTTGTGCCAAAAACCTGATAAGCTGTGCTTCCCTGGAGCCGGAGACGGCGGCAAAGGCTCTCCCTGCTCAGAGTTGGCCTGGACATACATACCATCAAAACCTTCCCATGATCCTGCTGGGATGCCGGGGTGGAGATGTTCTATATAGCTTGGCAAGGGGAACTCGAGGTTTGCTTTCAGATGCCAGCTGCAACCCAGCCACCGTGCTGGGGACCTCTGGGTCACATGGTAGCTCAGCTTTCTTTCAGTTTTCTCAAACCCAGGACCTCCTGCATGCTAAGCAAGCACCCCACCATGGAACTACAACCCCAGCTTCTAGTTCTTATTTTTGAGGAACCTCCATACCATTCCTCACAACTGATAAATTAGCCCACATTCCTATCAGCATTGCCCATGGCTTCTTTTTTTCCACACCTTTGTCAATGCACATTCTCCAATGGCCATCATTCTGATAGATGGAGGTGTTTACACATGCGCTCTTGATCTATTTCTCCCTAGTGACTGGTGATGCTGACCTTTCTCAAATGCTCACTGGCCGCTTTTTAAAAAGCCTCTTTTGAGAAATGTATATTCGGCCTCCCTGCCGAAACTGTCTTTTCTCTCTTGCGTTGTCTGTTTAAGTACTTGGATAATATGAGTGTTACTTGTGAACTCGACAAACTCTGGTCTCAACTGGCCAGGGAGTCTCCACGGGGCACTGTCTGGATTATGGTGGCTGGTAGGCATGCCTCTAAGGGATTTATTAGTCAGGTGAAATAGAATGAGAAGTTCTACTTGAATGTAAGTGGCTCCATAAGGGAGAGACGTGAGCACTTTGGCTCCTGGGAGCCTCCTGCTGTTGTGTCTTCCTCACTGTGGTTAGCAGGAGACTGGAACCCTGAGCCGGGGTAAGGTGTACTTTGTCACAGCAACAGGAAAGTAACCCCTTATGAGACATTTGCTGATGCGTCTCGGTGTTTCTTTACCAGATGCATGTTTTTCCTTTGTTATGGAGAGAGCACGGTCTGTTTGGTGGAATCCTATCTTGGTCTGGCCTGTTTGCTTGTGGTGCCTGAGTCACCTGGCTCAAACCCAAGCTTGGATTTTTCACACAGTGCATAGGGACATAGATGACATAGACGACAGTGCTATCTGGAGCCTTCTGACCCCACCTCTCTCTCTCTCTCTCTCTCTCTCTCTCTCTCTCTCTCTCTCTCTCTCTCTCTGTGTGTGTGTGTGTGTGTGTGTGTGTGTGTGTGTGTGTATTTCAGGGAGTTCCACCCTGAGGGCATCGGTCAGAATTTACATTAGATAGTTCCAGTTTTACTCTAAGGAAGGGGCCAAGAGTTTATTCATAACAAATGGCTCCTACTACCCTTTCCTTGCAAGAAGGAGTTGTTCAGCCTCACCAAGGTAGGCAGGGCATCCAGCTATCTCCCCAGGGGCCTCAGTATCCCTTGAAGCATCTCTCAATAGCCAGTGGTCTTTTCTGGTTGTTATTTGAAAGGTGGATGGTCTGTTATTCATCTGCCTCTTTGGTCAGGAGCCCTGGAAGGTGGGGTTTCTCACAAGCATGCCAAGGACATCATGGTGAGGACAGGACATCCCACCTCAGAGCAAATGGAGTTCTCCCTCAGTCTCACAAACACTAGACCAGTGGAGGTCAGTCCTGACCGGAACCCCGCTGATCCTCACAGCTCATACCCTGGACGAAGCTTTAGCATTGCCTGTAAGAGGAAACTGCTTTGTGCTCCAGCATATCTCAGGACCACTTATCCTGGGTCTTTCAGGCCGCAGTGGCCCTCTATTGATACCTCTGACAGCATTTTACTCACAGATGCAAAATTTGGGGAGTGTTGAGCTCCTCTTAAGATGGGGACTAGGATCCACCTGTCTGTCCCCTCCTTCCCAGGACAGGAACACACACACTTACCACTCTGACTGACTCAATACAGTACAAAAGAGGGAGGGTGGGAGAGAGGGAGGAGGGAGGGAGGAAGGGAAGAAGGGAGGGATGGACAGACAGAGGGAGGGATGGACCGACAGAGGGAGGGAGGGAGGGAGGGAGGATGAGCATATCTTAAAGTCAAGGTTGTTTCCATTCCCAGGGCAAGCAAGTCTGGGGGTGGGAGAAGCCCAGAGTGTCCAACTGCTTCCTGCACCTCTTAACCTTCAGCTATGAGGCATGACCTTTACAACTTGTTGAGCGCAGATGGCTTTTAAAGGATATCCTCCCAGGACAGTGCTCCCGGACCTCACTTTCGGGACCTTGTATACAATGCTGTGAAACAAGAAGACACCGCCAAACAAGTGGCAAGCGCAAGGCCTTTAAGGTGGCTGTGGGGGAAGGCAGGGCCTATTCTGTCTGAGAAAGCAAGAAAAGGTCCTAGTAGGAATGACTGTGATTTAATACCACAGTACCCAAATGTGACAGAGACAGGATAACTGAGTTGATATCTTTCCCTCACCTCATACATAGTCATGCACTTAGGCACACATGCAAAAGCACCCCTTTCTTTGAAGAACTCTGTCTAGTCTACACAGACATGGGATGGAAACTGTATGTGGCAGAAACCCCAATGCCATCTCCTTATCAAGTTAAGGCCCCTGTTCTCATGAGGCAGACAGGGAGGTGAAAGGCAGGCAGGTGGTGGAAACTGCAGGGAATCCTGACCCAAAGAACACAGGGGCTCTGGTTGGGGGAGTCCTGGGAGATGGATCAGGATTCCCAACCTAAGTCCTAGGACCCTTGGCTTTTAAAAGAAGAACACAACAGTTAGCTGGGATATAGTGGGTCACTTTCAGCATCCCAGAGGCTGGAGGAGCCAAGTTCAAGGCCAGAGCAAACTTCATAGCAACACCTATCTAAAAACAAAACCCACACAACACAACACAACACAACACAACAAAAAGTCAAAACAACAACAACAACAACAACAACAACAATAACAACAATAACAAAAAATCTGAAGACAAACCAGACAACAAAGGGCAGTTAGTGACTGCCACCTAGTGGTGGTGAGCAGGGCAGCCGGACCATGTGCCTGAGGATCATGGATCCTTCATTGGTGCCGTGATGGCAGCGTTGTATTCTCTTCTCCATCCTGGCGTTACAGTGATTCTGACCCTAGTGCTTCCTCTCAAAGACATGTGCCATTGAGGCTCTGGGACGCCCAGGGGTTACTGAGATACTCCATCTCACTGTCAGAAGGCTGGGCCAGGCTACCCTGACCTGCCTTACAGGAAAGGAAACTGCAGCCCAGAAACTTGCTAGCTTTCTTTTCTTTACTGATCTGGGAAACATTTCAAATGTGTACAGGCTTGAGGTCAAGGGCATTGAGGTCAACTCAGAGGTGGAAAAGCCGGATGCTGGGCCTGGTCCCATCAATCCAGGACCTCTGGGAGCAGCATCCCTCTGATAGCAGAGACTTCTTGCTTTAAGAGTGACGCTACAGTTCACAGGGCAGCTAGTTGAACAGGTCAGAGCCGGCTTGTGGAATTGAGCTGCAGTTATTGCAAGACGCCAGGCACAGCGTAGGACTACTATCTCTTTGCTCACTTCAGGGCTGTGCCTGTCACTCCTTGGGTGCCCTCGAACTTAGAGGCCTGTTAAGTTCTCATTGGGAGGAACTAAGTTCTGAGTAGGCCCCGCGACGACAGCCAGTCTTGAAGTAGTCTGCCATCTTGTGGCCACATTGGGGAATGACATCTCTACCAGGTCAGTCTCAGCAGCTGATTAGTTGCATTCTTACATAGTCTGCCCTTGACTTCCTCTGTTGGTGAGGTCTAAGAACCACTACCAAGTTGCTGACCTCCCCAGGCCCTTTCCTCCTCTGCCTGCACTGTTTCTACCTGTCCCAGGCAGTGACATTTTTTTGTGCTGTATCTGTCCTCCCCAGTAGCATGGAGGGCACGCATCCTGCTCCCTGCTTCATCCAGGTGGCTGGAGCAGACTGGCGGGACTCAGCAAATGTTTGATGACTGAGTCAAGACCATTAAATATGCTTTCTGTAGACACCCACTGTTTGGTGTAACTGAAAGTAGCTTTATGTAATCTCGTAGGCAGTTTTTCCATGCAAAACTCTATTTCTGCCTTACAAGAAGAAGCTCAGCAAATAAACATTTCATGGCACATATTACAGGGATACTACCATTAATATTCAAAGCCATATATATATATATATATATATATATATATATATATATATATGCACATACATATCTATACCTATATCTATATATCTATACCTATACTTATATCTACATACATACATGCATGCATGCATACATACTGGTTACATTTGATTTTCTCTGCCATTGTATGGCAGGTTCAAAGCCGGACTTGTGTATTCTATTTTGGGGCCACTAGAGGACTCAGTAAAATAAGAGACTAGTTTAAGACCATCTCCTGAGTAGATACTCTGGGATTTTTGTCCCTTGCTTTCTTTGATTGGTACCTGAGAGGTCAGGAGACCATAATACGGACATGTTCTGGGAGTGTGGACAAGACCGTGTGGGCAGATGGAATTGTGCAAAAAGGGTAAACTGAGGCAGTGGTCTAGAGACTCATCAGTTCGCAGCATCGTCCTCTTGCTGCCTTAGTCTGCTTGGGTGATTGGGGAGAGGGTCATTCTTGGCTTACAGATGATTCTGCAAGGCTCCTCCCAGGGACCTAGCAACAGCTTATGTCATCACCTGCTGCCATTATGGCTGCCAGGTGAGTGCAGGGTATAAAAGGACTGCTCACCACCCCAGCTCTCTCTCTATTCCCATGGGTTCTAGGCAAGACTCTCTCTCCATTTCTCTCCCTCTTTCTCCCTCTCTCTCCCTGTCTCCCTCTCTCTCCCTTTCTGTCCTTCTCCGTCCCTCTGTCCCTGCTTCTCTGCCTGCATGGCTCTGCTCCCGTCTGACTCTACCACTTCTCCAGGCCCCCACTCCCCTCTCTTCCCCTAATAACCCCCCCTTTAAAACCAGGTCTGCTGCATTGTGTGATTTCTCAGGGGGCACCTTGGCATGGGCCCACCAGGTACCCGCCCCCTTCCCCCACCATATTATATTTCATAACAATCATAGTGGATCCTAAACTCTCAAATTGGGCCTTCAACTGAAAATTCACTTCTGGAAGTTTGAGCTTTCACAGTCTTCCCTCTGTCCAGATTTCCTCCTTAAGGACATGAGCCACCCTGGGCTCAGTCTCTGTCATCAACTCATTGAACTGTAGTAACATTTTTAAAGACCCCCTGTGTTAGTACAGAATATGACAGAAAGCAACTTAGGGGGGCTTATTCTGGCTCACAGTTTAAGGGTACAGTCATCCTGGCAGGCCTGGTGGCAGGAGGCAGCTGGACAGATGGCATCCACAGTGGGGAAACAGATAATGATGAATGCCTATGCCTCACAGCCTTCTTTGCAGATAGGACTCCAGCCCTTGGCATCATGCCACCCACATTCAGGGTAGGTCTTTGTCTTAGTTAGAGTTTTACTGCTGTGAACAGACACCATGACCAAGGCAAGTCTTATAAAAACAACATTTAATTGGGGCTCGCTTACAGGTTCAGAGGTTCAGTCCATTATCATCTCCATCTCTCTCCCTCTTTCTCCCTCTCTCTCCCTGTCTCCCTCTCTCTCCTTTTCTGTCCTTCTCCGTCCCTCTGTCCCTGCTTCTCTGCCTGCATGGCTCTGCTCCCGTCTGACTCTACCAGTTGGGAGCATGGCAACATCCAGGCAGGCATGGCACAAGCAGAACTGAGAGTTTCACACCTTCATCCAAAGGCTGCTAGTGGAAGACTGACTACCAGGCAACTAGGGTGAGGATCTTATGCCACACCGACAGTGACACACCTACTCCAACCAGGTCACACCTATTCCAACAAGATCACACCTCCAAATGGTGCCACTCCCTGGCCCAAGAATATACAAACCGTCACAGTCTTCCCACTTCAAGTAACCTAATGTAAAAACCTCCTCATTGACATGTTCAGAGGTCTGTCTCCTAGCTTCTATTAGCCCTGCTGGTTGACAAGCAATATTAACCATTATAGCTCCTATCTCCAAACACAGTCACCTCGTGAGGTACTGGGGAGATGGTAGGACTTTATCAGAAGACCATCAGGAGATGATTGGTTTACTCCATCCCTATCAAAAGCCAGCTTCAATATCACAGGGTAAACTGAAGCAGGCAGCAAAAGGGGTATGACATTGGCAATTGGTACCAAACGATGCTGACTTTGGGCAATTTGGCTCTTTCTTACTCTTCTGGGTCCAGAAGCCAGTGGATTCTGCCAATTTCACTTCTGCTGAGAGCAGTGGGGGGATTAAAAAAGGCTTAGTGACTTGGATTTTCTCTTTGGCTCAAGGGACCCTTCCTGGATAGGCAAGAAGTTTGGGGTTTGTTGACTTTTTGAGGACCAGAGAGAAAAGAAAGGAAGACGGTCAGACACACACACACACACACACACACACACACACACTGACTGGGCATGACCACCTATTTCATCAATTTTACAAGTGCACATGCATACTTATATACATATACAAATACCTACATACATATGTATGTATGTGCATACATATAGACAGACAGATATGTATACATTTGATGGATGGAGCAGAGGACCAACAGCCACACTTTATTTTTTCTCTCAGACCATTTTTACCTTAGACAAAAGTTCTTTATAAAATTACCTCGCCGGTGAAATGTTACACGAAAAGGAGTTAAGGATGTCAATAGTAAGTTCAAAGCAGTGTCTCATTCTTTAAGCTCATTATAAGTTCACAGCAACAATTTCACACGGCCTTGCTTTATCATCATGCACACCTGTGGTTTCATCCTTGGACCTGACCTAGAATGAATGTTTGTCCTTGATCACAAATCTGTCCCATCCTATTTCTCTTTTTAGTGTAACTTATGAAAGCTCATTGTATTCCTTACATTTCAGCCTTGGCTTACTATCCTCTAAGGGGTAGGCACATTCTATTCTTGATTCTAACTTTATTATATCTATCTATCTATCATCTATCTATCTATCTATCTATCTATCTATCTATCTATCTATCATCAAAACAACTAAAATTCATCTTAGTTAATCTTCTTAAACTTTCTTCCTAAAATTATTTGAATTAAATTAGGAATGCTATAAAGTCATTAATTCATCTTAACATTAATTTATGAAAGTTCATTTTCATGTTGATCTGTAGGAAATTTGCCCAATATGGTGGGCAGATGCCCAGGAATCATTAGGGTATGTAATAATAGCAGGAAAGTCATGTCAGCAGGGAGAAGCAATCCTGGGACAAAGTCTCTCAGGCTGTGCCTCGCCAGAGTGCACCCATCGCAGCCATGTAAAATGGTGGGCCATCTCCAGGAAACTCACTTGCCATAGTCTTTTCTGGCTTCTGTCGCACCCCAATCAGGCACACACCACCTTCTTTTTCCATTTGCCTGTTCACTCTTCAGAGAATCTGAGATCTGCCAGTCCAGAATAGAGAAGGGCTATGTTTCCTGGGGCAGTGGTCATGAGGATAGAAAACCCAAGATGGTCTGGATTCCTTTGCAGGCAGAGAAACACACGGGTACAAAGGTCCATACGGTATAGTGTTCTTTCCTTGGGTGAACTAGCAAACTCCTAAATTGAGAACTGTCTATGGCTAAGCTGGCCACCAGCATATCTGTACTAAGTGTCAAGAGGGTCTTTTCTTCTCCGATGACTGACTGAAGTCTGTGCGTTGGGACAGTTCTGGGGCTCCTAGGTGCTCCAGTGTGTCTCCACTCACTTTAGAGTGAGTCTCTCTCCAATCCCAGACTCTGGTCTCCTTTTAACCAGTTGGATTAGGATGAAAGCCAACAGCACATTATAAAATGATGGTGTGATCCCAGCTCCAGTGTTACCTAAGCCCTGTGAACTTGGCCAAGTCACTTTTTGTCTTTGTGACTTATTTTCCCATTTCATAAATAAACAGTCTTAATTCTAGAGCCATTTCTTTAGTTTATTTTTTTTAAGTCTATGTATTTGTGCCCAAGTGCAGGTATATGTACCACAAATGTGTAAGAGCACAAAGGGGTGAGATGAGGGCCATCTGATCCCATGGAACTGGGGTTACAGGTGGCTATGAGCAGCATTGTGGGTACCAGGCACTGGATCTGGGTCTTCTGCAAGAGCAGCGGGCACTCTTAACTACTGAAGCCTCCAAGGGTGATGGGTAGGAAGGGACTTCAAATAGGAGGAGTGAAAGGTCTCACAGTTACTATCCACACAAATCACTAGCTAGCTAAGGCCCCTCCCACAAGAATTCAGCTTGAACTGGCAAGTGACTGAGAGTGACAACTGAGCTCAGCCGAGATGTTAACAGTATGTCCCACCTGGCTGCATCTGCATTCAGCCCCTGAACCAGGGCTTCAGCCTATCTTTGGGGTTCTTCTTCTCTGTCTGTCCACACCTCCAGGTCCTCAATGTTGCTTCAGATTTGTAGTGAACCCAAAGCACACTGTAACTCTCCTGCCAGGGGTCAGAGACTGCATTACTTTATTCCCAGTTGGACAAGGCTCTAAGCAGTGCAAAGGATAGCAGCCAGGGCAGGAGCCAGCTTTGGGTGCAGTTCGTGGCTGGGGATTTGGAGAACTGTTTGTTTCCTCTGTCTTTATTCTTGTCAGAGATGCTCTGACTTCTAAAATCCAGGGGCTTCCCCTCTGTCTTGGCTATTTTCTCAATCCACAGGGTATAGTTTGCCAATACAGTATATATCCCTGGGAAGCCTTTCTGTCCACAGCTCTTGCCCCAGCTGATGATGCCCACTTGGTACCACCTACTGCCAGGATCTGTGGTGCAGACAAGGGGTCCCCCACTGTCGCCCTGTGGACAGAGAACACAGTTCAATATTAAGTCCATTTTAAATTGCCCATAGAGGCTGGGCACAGCTCATTCATGAGGAGGTATCCATTGACTTGCCCTACTCCAGGCTAAATAAATAGATAAATCTTGTTATCACTGACCAAGGTGACCGACCGCCCCATCCTGGCCCCAAGTATGTGGCTAACAAGTAGCTTGTGGAGTAATAGGGTGCAGGACACAAGACCAGCAGTGTGCAGGATCAAAGAGAGAGTGCAGAAGACAGGCAGAAGGAAAAGTGAACTAGGGGTACGACGAGGATTTTGTTTTTGTTTTTGTTTTTAAACCAGGCACTGGAAAAAGCAGAGAAGAAAAATATAGGAGTGTTGGAGAGAGGACTCAGTCAGGACCCGACTTAAACTCCCAGAATCTACATTTAAAAGCCTAGGTCTGGTGGCCCAGTGCCTGAGAGGCAGAGACAGGTGGAAGATGTGGTGGAATCGTGATGTTAGTGTCCCTGAAGACCTGAGGTCTTCTGTAGGCATGCTGCAGGCTGGCTCAGGTGGGCGGACAGTGCAAGGGCTACTTGTATGTATGGGCTTCACACAAGACTTGGAATCCCTTCAGAATCCTGTGGCTCAAGACTGGCATGTCCTTCATTTTCTTCGTCTCTCTGTCTCTGTCTCTTTGTTTCTGTTTGTCTCTGTCTGTCTGTCTGTCTCTCTCTCTCTCTCTCTCATGTGTGTGTGTGTGTGTGTGTGTGTGTGTGTGTGTGTGCCCATATGAATGCTCTCAAGTGTATACGTGGGTTCCAATGCATACAGAAGCCAGAGAAGAATTTCAGTTCTAAATCCTCAGTCATTGCGTCTACTATTGATCTTTTGGTTTTGGTTTCAGTTTGCTTGCTTGCTTTGGTTTTGTTTTGAGACAGTGTCTCTCACTAGCCTGAACTTGCCCAGAGGGTTGGCTGCTCCTAGAGCCCCAAGGAGTCTCTCTTTCTACCTTCTTTCTGCACTGCAAATGCATGCCACCTGGTCTGATTTTTTTTTTTAAACATGCATTTGGGAGACCAATCCTAGGTCCTCATGCTCGCACAGCAGGCAAGCGCTTTACTGACTGACCCCTTCCTGGCACCTGCACTTTAGAATCTTAATCTATTCCCAGGGGGGCAGAAGAGATATTCTTGCAAGGGAAACACATAGGGGCTACCTCATTACCTGGCAGGCATCGTAGCTCTCATTACCATATGAGGCACACAGCATGTTTGTGGTGAGGCTGGGAAACATCTGTAAGCATTCCTCCCACTCTATGATACGCATGGGCACCTTCAACAGATCCATTGAATTAGATTCTTTGTCAGCTGGTACAGAGAGAAAGCACATTAGACAAGCTACCAGGTGGGCAGTCTCTATGCAGATAATGAAGCATGATAGTGGCCTGAAGACTGCTTCAGACCCTCCTTCAAAGCCCCAAACCACTCTCCTTCGTATTCCCCACAGACTTGGTTTCCACAGCCTTCAGACAGCCCCGTGCCTGAGCCATCAATCATCACATAAGCTTTTCTGATTAACTCCGCCTCCCGCAAGTGCCCCTCTTATTCAGAGCCTGTCTTCTACCAGATTGACTTCACCAAGCTCCAGGATTTGACTTCCCTGGGGAAGCACATGGGTGAGGATTTCCCAGCTCCTCCCATTACTATTGTTTATTATGTGAGCACAGCCCTCCACACCTAGCCCCATCCTTGCTACAGGGCCACAGAAAACCCATTTGTAGCATAGTAAAAAAAAATCATTTGGTTTTTCCAGCATTGATAGATTGGTTGTATTGTCTTTTTAAAAGATTTTAAACTTAAAAACAAAACAAATGACATGTATGTGTATATATCTGTGTGTGCACAAGCACACCAGAGTCAGAGTCCACAGAGGCCAGAAGAGGGCATCAGATCCCCTGGGGCTGGAGATACAGGCAGTTGTGAACCTCTCAACATAGGATCTGTGAACTGAACTCAGACCTTCTGCAACCCATTCGTTTCTCCAGCTCCTGCTGGTTCTTTAGAAGGTGCCTTGTTTGCATCTGAAATGTCTCTCACAGCAAATCCACATTTTGAACATTTGTTTCTCCGTGGATGGGGCTAATTTTGGAGGCTGTGCAACTTTTAGGGGCTGGGGCCCAGCTGGCATAAGTAGGTCTCTAGGAGCAGGTCTTTGAAGGTGATTCTTAGTTCCTGGTTCTGTCCTGTTATCTGCTCCCTGGCCTACGGCAGTGTGGGCAGTCTCTGCCCTATGCTGTTACCCCTGGGCTCAGAGCTGCTATGCCCTGCCTTCCCCAGAACAGTGGATTAAGATCCCTGAAACCAGGAGCCCAAACAAACCTTTCTTGCCATACATTTCTGCAAGATATCTCTGTCTTATACAAAAATAATTAGTGTAAGAGGGGTGACAGGAACCACTGTCTTGGCCTCCATTAGCAGGATTCTCAATTCTGATCACAGAAATGTGTAATTATTTCTCTTACATGGTGCTTTAACCTTGTAGGTCACTATCTGCTTCCTTTGCCATTTCTAAGTTCTGTCTGGAACCAGCAGCCATCCTCTACCTGTCTCCTTCCACTAAAATGCTGAGAGAAGCCAAATCCAGGCTCAGCTCATACAAGGCGTCTTCATGGGCCTGAGGCTTGTTTCAGCTTCAGGCTGCAGTTCCTATCTCTGTCCTACCAACTGCTTTGCTTGCAGGGGTGTCTTTGGGGATGGGGGTATCTTTGGGGACACTGCAGTGGGGATTTACTCCCATATTCTGCTCCACATATGTTTTCTATTTTGACTAAGTAGTAGTCTACCATGTAGTAAGTGATAACATTCACTTCTAAAAGTCGTTGAGCAACTGTACCTTCAGAAGCACAGCCAAGGTTGGGCATTATGGAAGCCTGTAGGGACCAGGTAGGAGACATTACTGGGTGAGAACTAAGAATAGAGCAGAGGGGCCTTTGGACAACTCTGGTGGTTGAAATTCCATTAACACACACACACACACACACACACACACACACACACACACAAACACAACCCACTCTGAGCTGGTTGATCACACCCAGGGATTGGTTTAGAGCTGGCATCTCAGGTACAGCATCTCTCTGGCGCCCAGGAGACGCTGAGCTGAGGCTCCCAAGAGCCCCGTGTGTGGAGATTTCCTCCACTGAAAGCCATTCCACCGCTCTCACTCTGTCTTGCCCTTCCTCATCGCTCCCCCAGATCCTGTAGCTCTCACCCCAGCAGTTTCTATGAGGCCCTGGACAATCACATACTTGAGTTGGTTATGCCCCATCCCGCCACCCAGCATTCGTGCCAGCTGGGAGGGGCGGGCTGGAGAGGCAGGCAGATGGGCACGGTCAGCTCATCGAACTTTAAGGGCTGGGCCAGCAGCAACAAGGCAATGTCATTGTCCATGGTCAGTCGTCTAAAGCCTTTGTGCCGGATTATGGTGGTGACCTGTAGTTCCACGGGTGAAGTAGTTAAGTCATTGGTTCCCACTTTGACTTTGAGATCTGTCGGGCTGGTGGTGCATAACCAGATGGAGGGAAGAAGAGGAAAGGAAGCCTGAGTGAACAGAAGCCAATGGGACTGCAAAACTCTACAGCTAAGGTCCTTCTAGAAGCCTTTAAGACTCATCCCACTTGGGGCAGTTTCTCAGGTTTAAAGGTTTAAAGAATGCAGAAAGAGCATGCAATCTACTTGTCTTGTCCTGAGCAAATATTGGCTCAGAACTGTGTGAGGAGAAGCTTGTCTGGGCTCAGTTTAAGATGTGGTAGTAAGCTGGGTGTGGTGGCACATGCCTTTAATCCCAGCACTTGGGAGGCAGAGGCAGGCGGATTTCTGAGTTCGAGGCCAGCCTGGTCTACAAAGTGAGTTCCAGGACGGCCAGGGCTATACAGAGAAACCCTGTCTCGAAACCCCCCCCCAAAAAAAAACCAAAAAAAAAAAGATGTGAAGATGTGGTAGTATATCATGTAGAAGGCACGGCACGGGAGGGCGAGCCTACCTGTCCTTATGTGTATGAAATGTGAGTGGATGGAGACTATGGCTGGAAGTGGACGGACTCACCAAGGTCCATCACCCAAAGACCTACTTCTTCCATTTAGGTTCCAACCTCTGAACCTTCCACAACCTCCCAACACAGCACTAGAACCTGGGGACCAAGAGCTCAAAAACACCAACCCGTGGTTAACATGTCACATTCAGACTCTAACTATGAAGTAAACACAAAGTAGACCTGTGTGTGACCTTAGGCTTTCCAGGCCTGAATGTGACACCAGTGTCTAGACTGAGAATCAGAGTTCCATTCTGGGCTTTCTGAAGAGCACTCCTGTGCTGGCTGGTTTTATGTGAACTTGACACAAGCTAAAGTCATCTCAGAGGCGGGAACCTCAATTGAGAAAATGCTTCCATATGGCTGTAGGCAAGGCTGTAGGGCAGTTTCTTAATTAGGGATGGATGGGGGAGGGCACAACCCATTGTGGGTGGTGGTCCTCTGTGTGTGTGTGTGTGTGTGTGTGTGTGTGTGTGTGTGTGTGTGTGTAAAGGCTGAGCAAGCCATGAGGAGCAAGCCTGTAAGCAGCACCCCTCCATGGCATCTGCATCAGCTCCTGCTGCCAGATTTCAGCTCTATTTGAGTTCCTTTCCTGTCTTCCTTCAGTGATGAACTGATGGACTTCCAAGTATAAGCCGAATTAGCCCTCCTCCCCTCCGAGGTGCTTTTGGTTGTGCCGTTTCAACCCACCCATAGCAACCCTAACCAAACACTCCCAAAGGACCCCTCAGCAGATCAAACCAGCTGTCAGAGAGGTAAGGTAGTGTTACACACACCAGCAACCACTGTTGGTGTCCTTACATCTACCAACCATTTAAAAATGAGGACCAGAGTTTTATCTGGAGCTTCCACTGGCCACATAGAACTTCTAGAAAAAAAAAGCATCAGTTAGGAGAGATGGCCATGAGTTTCTTAATTATCTTAACCAGGTCCCAAGTCTCCTGCAAGAGCAGGGGCTACCGTGGTCTTGGTTTTGCCAGGATGAATCTCTCCCCTAATCTTGAGTCTGAGGATAGAACCTGTGACATTAAACATGTTGGACAAAGACCCTACCATTGTGCCACATTCCACCAAATCTTCTATTTTATTTTATTATTATGAGACAAGATCCCAGTTGCCCAGGCTGGCCTCAAATGTGTATTCCTTTTGCATGAGGTTCCGAGTAACTGGGATTGCAGGCTATGTCTCTCCTTCCTGCAGTTTTCTGAACGTTCTAAAGGAGGTGAAGCTAAAAGCCAGATTTTCCTTCCTGCTTTTGCCTATTAGACATGGACTTGGGTAAGCCATAGACATTCATCAGACCTTGCTTTCCCTATCTACAAAGGAACTTCTTTTACCTCCTTCCAAAAGTCACTGTAGAAGCAAATGAATTAGTATATAAGAAAAGTCCTAAGAAAGACCTTGGCATATGGATAATTGTCAGTGAATGCTAGGTGCCCACTGATGGCCTAGGACAAAGAAATCTCCATAAGCTACCAAGAAGGAGGGTGACATACAGCCAAGGAAGCCAGATGGGAAGAAGTAGAATTTCCTCCTAGGCACACTTCAGTGTCTTAGGAGACACAAGGGCAAAGCCTCCAGCTCTACCAGTTGCATCTGAGTCTCCCGACTGGAGGGGAGGAGGGGAGCCATTACTGTCTGTCTAAGAGGCAACTGTCTGTCCCTCTCACAGCCCGGTATAGCTAAGTACTGCCACCCCTTGGAGAATCTGGGTCCTCAATACTTACGAAAGCTCCTGAAAATAGAAGCAGTGGGCCGCGGTGAGAATCCACCACTCACTGAGAATGGAGCCGCCGCAGAAATGGCTGTCACTTTCCTGAATGCTCACCTGCCATGGAAACTCACCCAGCTCAGCCTCCTGCCCTTCTATGATCCTGGAGTATCGAGTTCTGCTATCATACAGGGGTCTCACACCACACTCTGCAGAAACAGAAAACCGCAGGGGAAAAAAATCAGACTGTCAGTCAACCTCTGGGAGATCAGGCTGGGTCTAGCTCAGGAGGACATGTCCTTCGGGATGGTCTGATGCCAAGGCTTGCTTCCCTGTTGTGATAGGAAGAAGCCCATGGTCCTGGGTGGGAGGTGAAGGTGTTGGCTCTGTCTTCATCCTGCTCGGGACCATCTTCTTGGGACCATGGGCACAGTGTGACCACCACGGTACACACCAGGTCTGGTAACTGTGTTGTAGGACTGGCAAATATCTCCCCTTACAAAGCAGCAGAGATTTGGGGGACAGAATTAATCTGCTGACCACTGAATAGCTGGTGGCTGGCATGGGCTTCCTGTCATCCTAAAGGCCCCAAAGAAAATAGAGGCAGGGCTGGTGAGATGGCTCAGTTGGCAAAGCTCTCACCATGCGAGCACACGGACCTGAGTTTGGATCTCCCAGAATCCATGTGAACAAAAAACCAGGTGTGGTGGCGTGGTTATAATATCAAGCTTGAGAAGCAATGACAGGTATAGCCCTGCAGGTTCACACACACACACACACACACACACACACACACGAGGGAGAGAGATAAGAAAATCAGAGGTAGAGGTGAGCCCATGCATAGCACAGGGTTACTACAGTGCTGACTCCAAGGAAGTAAGCAAAGACCCAGATAAGCCATTCAATGCCAGAGAAGGGACAGTGGCAGTTCTCCTCCAGTGTGCACACAGGAAATGGCCTTCCTGTCCACCCTTGCCTTCACCCTGGGAGCCCCAGGCCGCACTTCTACCCTACAGACCAGTGAGAAAAAAACTGTGACTTAAACCACTTCATCTGTGCAGATGTTACTGAAGCCCTGGATAACAAAGATGTGCACTAGACCACTGGAGGCCATGGAAAATGCCAGAACCCACTAGAAGTATTGCTGCCTGGTCCATGTGGAATGGTTAGGTCGCTGGGCATCTAGGGACAAAGACTGCAGCTGCTGACCTGTGATGGAAAGTTGAGATTTAGTAATATATGTCACAAACCTTAAACTGTCATAACAAATATTTTCTTCAGGGCTTTTGGCCTTGAAATGTTTCTGTTTGTTTGTTTGTTTGTTTGTTTGTTTGTTTACCAGACGCACTCACGGTGCTCACCTTGAGTCTGGCACTGTTTCAGGCGCAGTAGAAACCTGAACTCATCTTAGTTTCCATGATCACACTGAAACAATGCTACCCCAGACACAGGTCATACGGCCTGGTCAGGGGCCTGACCAGACCCCCTGCTCCTCAGTACTCTGTGCCTGGAATGTTCTAGACTAACTGTTTGCTTCTCTCTCTCTCTCTCTCTCTCTCTCTCTCTCTCTCTCTCTCTCTCTCTCTTTCCCCCTATGAATCACTTCTTCAAGTCAAACCTCCTCTAACCTGGTCCCAGCCCTGGCCATTCCTCATTGTCTATGCAGGTGTCTCCATTGCTTTAAGGTGACACCGGCTGGTTTCAGAGTGTTTCTATCTGCTGCTGACCCCAGAATGCCAGCTCCAGGTGGAGAAAACACCATGCTTGCCTTGGTGATGCTGTGTCCTGCGGATGGGACTGTGCCTGTCCCAGAGAGGAACTCAACAACCTGGAGACTCAATTGGCTGGCTGACAGATTCTATAGGAGGACCTTCTTAAAGGGGAAAAAATCCGCATATTGGAAGATGTCCCCAGCAATGGGGTTCTTAACAACAGCAGACAGAAGGAAAGCTGATGTTATGGAAGCTGCACTCTGAACTATTTCTCAGTCATGAAAATGAGGCTCACTGGGAGTTTCCAAGGATGTGGAGGTGGTTCTCATGACTGGAGCTTGAGTAAGAAGATCAGGATAAAAATCAGATTTGAACTTGGGAGGCAGAGGCAGGTGAATCTCTGGTCGAGGTCAGCCTGGTCTACAGAGTGAGTTCCAGGACAGACAAGTATACATAGAGAAACCCTGTCTCAGAAAACAAATAAACAAACAAACAAAATTAGATTTGAGGGGTCAGCGAGATGGCTCAGTGGGTAAAGCCATGGCTGCCAGCCCTGACCATCTGAATCCCATTCCAGGGGAACTAAATGGTACAAGGGGGCAGCTGACTCCCACAAGCTGCTCTCTGACCTCCACATGTGTGCTGTGAGGCACACACACACACACACACACACACACACACACACACACACACTTACTCAACACACACTAAATTAAAATATAATAACTAAAAATCATATTTGAGACTTGTATGATTTACCTTGTTAAAAATCTGTATGTACAAGCATGGGAGCAAATATATCACGATAATCACAGAGACAGGCTTGGCTGGCTGGGCCCCACTCTGATGCAGGTGTAGAACTTGCTGGGGGCGCAGGTTCTGGGCCGGCAGCAGAGGCTGAATCCCGACTTGTAGTTGCCTTACCCAATGAGTAGAGGGAACACTACTTTCCTTGCTCACCTCCTGTCCTTTCACCCCTCACATGGGCATAAAGCACTCCACCCCTTTAGACTAGCACACGGATCAAGTGTGATAAGGTCTGAAGTGCCCCTCAAAGTGTTTTTGCACAGAGCAAAATTCGCAAGTCCCAGTCGCTTCAGGATTTCTCAGATCCTGGGACTTGGCATCAAAGTCCTCCTAGGACCGGCAGACAAATCCCACTGTCCACTTTCTTAATCCTGAGAACATCCCACAATGCCAGTGTGGCAGCAGATAGAACGCAAAGCCAGAAGACAATGTCAGCGGCTCAGCGGGGAGGAGTCATTTGAGCAACTTGGAGCCTCTTCCCATTGGACTCCAGAGGGGCCAGTTTTGCCCATGGTGTCACCAAGGCCTTCTCTATGGAGTGGCCCTAGGACACACTGAAGGCCGGGGAGACAGACTGGTCCTGCTCAGAGGCAGTGTGGAAGGCACAAGAAGGAAATCTGTGTGCTGCTCAGATTGGTACAAGTTGGGACATGCTGTGTCCTTGGGGAGAGCTTTGGGCTAACTTCCCCTGAAGCTGGAAACTAAAGCTGGATTGTGTAAGAGGAGGGTGGGGGCCAGACAGCAGCGTGGACTCACACCACTCTGACTTCTGAGTGTGGATGTGATATGATCAACAGCTCCAAGCCCCTAGGACTTGGACATTCACCCATGATGGGCTGTAAGTTCCAACTGTGAACCAGAACAAATCCCTTCTCCCTTAAGTCACTTTTGTCAGAGCGCTTCATCAAGGAAACAGAAAAAAAAATTAAGTCACTTGGCTAGTTCCTGGCCTAAGATCTGGGCATGTCCATTTTCATTGCTATTGATAAGGTAGGAATTTAGTTTTTTCCAAGCCAGAACTCTAAGATTAGACAGGTCACCCCTAAGAGAGATGGGTAATTAATCTCTACTCTTGGAGGTGATCTCCTGGTGGCTGTTAGCTAACTCATGGGTCATATCCACTCTCACCTTTGTCCTTAATGCTCACCACATATCGATAGGATAAAGGGAGGTGAGGAGAGCAGATATCCCGACTGACCTGCCCGGGTCAGCAGCTCTGGCCAGAGGGAGAGGAATCCACATACCAACATTTGCTTCCAGGGTGTGGGCAACAAGCAGCAGGATGGAGGGCAAGATCATGGCACTGGCTGTGCTGTGTGTTGGAGGCCAGGATGACAGAATGGTGCCAACTGGCGGCTCAGACTCCCTAAGCCGGCCAGGCTACCGATGTCATAATGGCTGTGCTGAGAACTCACACAAAGTCATAAAAGCTCCTCTTGAGTCCCTTTCTTTCTGTGGTTGCTCACTGAGGACTTCATCCATTTCTGCTTGGAATTTCTGGTACAGTTAGCCTGACCTTCATCCTGATCACCCATCCCTCTGTGGACACTTGGCTTTTGGTCCCCTTCGTAACTAATTCTTAAGTTTCGAGAGCTTCCCTTTTGAGGGAGCTTATCACATTGGGGCATACCCATGGAAATCAGGTGAGGCTTGCAAATTGACTGTCAGACTGGGCACTAGATGAGCATTTCTGAGACAGGAATTCTTGTAGAAAAAGTAGCTGCCATATTTTCAGCCCCTCTGGCATGCAGATAACCACAGTTGAACTACCTAGCCCACATTATGTAAGTTAATCCAATAAATCCCATTTTTGATACATATGTAGTCATTCTATCAGTTATGTTCCTCAGGAAAACCCTGACATACATATCACCTATGATCACAACATCTCTTCATGTCCCAGTGGGTGGAAAAGCAGATGCTAGGAGCAGAGCCATGAGACCCAGCCATGCAGACTGAGCTCATACAGTTCCATACAGTCTGGCCTCAATAGAGCACAGCTTCTTGTCATGACCCTGTATGGGGGGTCACATAGTTGAATGTGGGGGTTGTGGGAACTTGAGCAACAGTGGATGAAAGTAAGAGTAGTGACCTGAGGTATTTCTGGCAGAGCTCATTGTGTGCTCTCTGGTGACTTGGTCATGTCTGTGGTTTTGAACATGCCACATGTGTGCTCTGCATTGCACGTGCCATGGTTTGCATTGTCAACAAACACTGTCTCAAACTCAGATTCAAGACTACTGCATGTGTGTTCACTGTGGTGTGTTTACTTCATGCATGCTCACTGTGGTGTGTTTGCTACACATTATAGTTTTCTACTCTTAGAGAAAGCTTTGTGATGGGAAATGGAGACCTGTATTATTTCCCTACCATTGTTCCTCTGCATGTAAGTACCACAGTTGGATATTAAATTTGGATTATATAGAGCTAGAGTATTTGATTTTTGAAAATTGCTGATCAAGATATTGAGTTTCACAAATTGTTCAGTGAATTTTGGCTTGGGATTAGGACAATCTCCAGTGACTTCTGCAAAGATCTATTTATCTGCCATTTTGGACTATGTTCATGTGAAGTTGCATTCTTGGTAATGAGGGTTATAAAATCAAATCCTTAATCATCAGGGAAATGCAAATCAAGACAACACTGAGATTCCACCTCACACCAGTCAGAATGGCTAAGATCAAAAATTCAGGTGACAGCAGATGCTGGAGAGGATGTGGAGAAAGAGGAACACTCCTCCATTGCTGGTGGGATTGCAAGCTTGTACAACCACTCTGGAAGTCAGTCTAGCGTTATCTCAGAAAATTGGACATAGTACTAACAGAGGATCCAGCAATACCTCTCCTGGGCATATACCCAGAAGATGTTCCAACTGGTAAAAAGGACACATGCTCCACTATGTTCATAGCAGCATTATTTATAATAGCCAGAAGCTGGAAAGAACCCAGATGTCCCTCAACAGAGGAATGGATACAGAAAATGTGGTACATTTACACAATGGAATACTATTCTGCTATTAAAAAATTAATTTATGAAATTCTTGGGCAAATGGATGAATCTGAAGGACATAATTCTTAGTGAGGTAACCCAATCACAAAAGAAGTCATTGGATATGTGCTCACTGATAAATGGATATTAGCCCAGAAACGTAGAATACCCAAGATACAATCTGTAAAACACAAGAAAATCAAGAAGGAAGATCAGCGTGTGGATACTTCATTCCTCCTTTGAATAGGAAACAAAATACCCATGAAAGGACTTACAGAGACAAAGTTTAGAGCTAAGATGAAGGGATGGACCATACAGAGACTAACCCACCGGGGATCCATCCCATTATCAGTCACAAAACTCAGACACTATCGCATAGGACAGCAAGTGTTTACTGAAGGGACCCTGATATAGCTGACTCCCACAGAAGTGGATGCTCACAGTCATCCATAAGGGGGAGCACGGGGCCCACATTGGAGAAGCTAGAGATAGAACCCCAGGAGCTGAAGGGGTCTGCAACTCTAGAAGAGGAACAACAATATGAACTAACCAGAACCCCCAGAACTCGTGTCTCTAGCTCCATATGTAGCAGAAGATGGCATAATCAGCCATCATTGGGAGGAGAGGCCCCTTGGTACTGCAGTCTTTATATGCCCCATTACAGGGGAACGTCAGGGCCAAGAAGTGGGAGTGGGTGGGCAGGGGAGTAGAGAGGGGAGATGGGGGAGGGGGGAGGGGACTTTCGGGATAGCAATTGAAATGTAAATTAAGAAAAGATCTAATAAAAAATTGAAAATAAAATAAAATAAAATAAAACTATTAATCAACATTGAAAACCATTGATGATGGTCTGTCAAATGGTCAGCCAAGAATTTTATATTTTTGAGACAGAGTCTTGCTATGTATCCTGCTTGTCCTGAAACTCATTGTGTGGATCAGACTATCTACAAAATCACAGATATCCATCTGCCTATGCCTCCTGAGAAATAAAATTAAAGCACAGATACCACATCTAACAAGATATAATTCTTTATATGAAACTAAGTAAGCTTACCCACCTTTCTAGTATATAATTTTGCCTTCACTTTTAGTAAATGGTAAAATCATATGTATCCCAAAGAATTGTTCAAAACAAATTATTTATATTAATAAAGGATATACATATATATCTCATATATATCCTTTATTAATATAGCATTGCTGAGTGTATATATATAATACTTTGATGAAATGGTATCATAGAAAATGTGTTAAAATGTGGTGGTTTGGTGAGCATAGTCCTCATGTGTTTGGTTCCCAGGTCATGGAACTGTTTGAGAAGGATTAAGAAGGATGGTTTTGTTAGTAGGTGTGGCCATGCTGGAAGAAGTGTGTTACTAAGATGGGCTTTGACGTTTCAAAAGGTGCCCATGTCAGAGGCCCAGTCTCCCTCTCTCTGCCTGCTACCGTAGAATCAGGATGTAAGTTCTGAGCCACTGATCTAGTGCCATACCTGCCTGACTGCTGCCACAATCCTTCCATAAAGGGCTCTGAAACTATTAGCAAGTCCCCATTAAATGCTTTCTTTTATAAGTTGCCTTGGTCATGGTGTCTCTTCAAATGTAACTATGGCAAGAAGCCTGCCATAGACTATAGTGAGCTGTTACCTCCTCCCTCCTAGAATTGGGTGAGCATTAGGATCAAAGTAGGGAGGACAATTTTAGGACCTGAAAGAATTTACAGAAACACAAAAGAAGTTACAGAATAAGACATGTGACTTAGGCTTCCCATTGCTGTGAAGAGACCAAGGCAACTCTTATAAAAGACATTTAATTGGGGCTGGCTTACAGGTTGAGAGGTTCAGTCCGTTATCATCATGGTGGGAAGCACGGCAGCATCCAGGCAGGCATGGCACTGGAGAAGCTGAGAATTCTACATCTTGTTCCAAAGCCTGACATCCAAGCAGCTAGAAAGGTCTCAAGCCCACCCCCACAGTGACATGCTTTCTCCAACAAGCCATACCTACTCCAGCAAGGTCATACTTCCTAGTAGTGCCACTCCCTGGGCCAAGCATATTTAAACCATCACAACATGTCACTTGAGGATGGCTGTCTGGCTGATGCTCCACAGGCCTCCTCTAAGTGATGCCATCAAAGTCCTAGCCAGTGATCTTCTGACTTCCAAAGAGCAGCCTGGGCATTGTTGAGAAAAGCATAGAAAAGGATGGAAATTAGTGAAGCTGTTTTCTTTTGCTTGTTCTTTTGATACAGTGTTTTCCACTGTGACCTAGACTGACTTGAACTCACCAAATGGCCTAGCTTCACCTTGAATTCCCAGCAATCCTGTCTCAGCCTTCTGAGTGCCGGAATTACAGGTGTGAGCCACCATTAAAAATCACTTTTTAAGTTTATGTATATCTCATGCAATGGCTGGGACATTGGAATAATAAAATGATACTATCTGATATCCACATTTGGCTGATGTTCCATGTTTTATTTGGGAACCCTGTGTGAAGACTTACAGCCTTAGCCTGCAGATTTTGATCCAGTGAGTTCGAAGGAATGGAGTGGGACAAGAAGTTCCTTGCCCCCAAACACTTCCCAAATCTGTTTCTGTATGCCTCTAGTACCATTTCAGGGTCTAATGCTGGCTTATATCTGGAAAAATCCGGAGTATGACTGGCTGACCACCCCGAGCTGAGAGAGATGCAGCTGGGTAGAGTCTGTCTTCCCTTAACTCCTATTTTGTTTGGGGACCCAGCGTGTGCTGGTAAGGGAAAGACACTTGGAATAGTCCTAGGGTACATCCACACAGCTTCTAGGAAGATCCAGGGAGTCTTTAGAAAGAGAGCCCAAGAGATACACCAATAGAGGCTTGTAGTCTGAGAGGAGAAAGGGACCCTGGCACCATGATAACTTCTCCATGATAACAGTGAGGGTCTCATGCATACCCACAAGAATTAGGTATAAGTGGTCTCCAGACCCAGAGAATATGGATCTTCTGTGTTAGATCACCTGACCTGCATCCTCTTCATCTTTGATTCTTGGAGAAGAGACAATGCTGAGACAGTCACGAGCCTTCCAACCTTGCCTGAGGAAGGAGCCGAACACTCACAGGGTCAAACAAAAAGTCCTGATTGTGTCCAGGGGAGATTACATCTGGGTTTGGTAGACCAGTAGAATGATGGTAGAACTACTGCACAAGACCGGTGAAGAGGCCATGAGGCACCCCAAGCATTTCCATCAGAACACAGCAACTCATTCACCTGCATGGTGCGTGAACAGAGCAGAGGCTCATAGCTATGGTTGATCATAGACCCTGTGCCGTTCTGTGTGAACAGTGGAATCTTATTACACTTCCCTTTTCTAACACCTCTGGTGTCCTCATGGCCAGCAGGAAAATGTTGCCAGAGCCTTGTAATATTTCTTTCATAGCACTGTAGGAAATCTAAGTCAAACAAGTCACCTGATGTTGGAGGTGGATGTGAATTCCTATGAGTTCACACTCAATCTTCAAAAAGGGGCAAAAAGCAGCCACACTCTTCACCAAAATATCACAAGAATGATATAATTCAACATTCTATAATTCATATCCTCTGAAACTTTCTGAGCCAGGCCCCTATATAAATCACTCTCAGCGCCATTGTCTCCCATGTTCATACTCGTATGACCCACAAAACAGCACTTATAGCATATTCTCCTGCTTGCCTAACCCAAAGCCCCCAAATCTACATTTCTCTAAACTAAAACATGGTCAGGCCTATCACAGCAATAGCCCACTCTTAGTATCAACTTCTTTCTTAAGTTTTATTGCTGCGAAGAGACACCGTGACCACAGCACCTCTTATAAAAGAAAACATTTAATTGGGACTGGCTTACAGTTTTAAAGGTTTATTCCATTATCATGATAGTGAGAAGCATGCTGGTGTGCAGGTAGACATGGTGCTGGAGAAGAGCTGAGAGCTCTACATCTTTTCCTTCAGGCAACAGAAAAGGACTGTGTGTCTCACTAAGTGTAGCCTGAGTATATATAATCCCAAAGTCCACCTCCACAGTGACTTACCTACTCGAAGAAGGCCGTATCTACTCCAACTAGGACACACCTCTTAATAGTGCCACTCTCTATGGGCAAGCATCCAAACACATGAATCTATAGAGGTCATTCCTATTCAAATCACCACATTTCACATTATCCACCTTCAAATATAGTTCCCATCATGTCGACAAGGGAGTTGGGGGGCATTTCATCTTTCAGAGCTTTGCTAATAACAGCCCTCTCACATACTGAGAAGATAGCTGTGGTCACAGTGGTCACAGCGGCCACATTTTCTGTGACAATGCCAAGGAAGATATATGACCCAGGTCACAACTATGACCACTAAGTTTGCATGTGGAGTTGGTGAAAGATCATAATCTCTGACTTACCTGAGTCATGAACTTGGAGGTCACTTTTATGTGTCCCCCTCTTAGATTCAAAGTGAGGGACACCTCAGATATGAAGTATTGATTTGCTCTGATGACCCCTGCAGGCAATGAAGTCATTTGCTGTCATTTTCAATGTGCAGAACAATTCCACAAACAATGTTGGACTAGTTCTTCCCTTGTTTTGTGGTGAAGAAGACACTCAGACACATTTTAAGGGCTCTGCTCCTTTCATGGGTGCTTTTAGACCCCCCCCCCCAAAAAAGGACAAAACAAAAAACCTCTGACTCTCCCATAGTTTTAATTAATGTTCCCAGACACTAAGGACTTTAAATGACTTGCTCAAAATAATACAGGCCCTGGAGGATGGCGCCAGGATGGAACAACTCACAGCCATTCACAGATCAACTTCCACTTTGAGTATTATTATTTGTTTGTTCTGATGTGGTAATGAGAGATCTCTTGGTATGGAAGCAATAGAAAAGAGACCAAGCCACATATTCTGAATAAGACATTCAAAGCTTTCATTTGGAGCAGAGATATGAGAGGGGCAGCTTGAGAAGTCGGGGTCTGGCTCTGATAGTGCATCAGAGTGCTCCACACTACAGAGAGTGCAGTACACTTTAGTTTGACTTTATGAGGATGGGCTATTGGTAAAAGGACACCTTTACATTCTACAAAGGAAGCTGTGTCCTATCCCACAGGTCAGGGATGCTACCTGCAAGCAAAGCCAGTGGGAAGTTAGTATATTGCTCAGCTGTGAGCTAGGTGAAGGGGTGCTAGCTGTATGGAATGGATCCTAGGGCCATCTCAAGACTCTTCCACATAGCATCACCCACCAGCATTGAACTCTCTGAGGGTTTAGGGAAGACCCTAAGCAATCAATAAACATTCTCCTTGTGTGGCCTCATCAGACGTTTTACAACAAAGCCAAGGTCAGCATTGAGGGTGAAGGGAAACACCCTCTGATGTTAAGGGTAAACAGTTAAAGACTGAGGGTTTTCCCTTTGCCCCCTTGTGGTAGCCCCTACCCACTTCAATTCCAACTCTTTACTAAGCAATTAATAAGTACCAGGCAGCATGCCAGGAACAGAGGGTGTAAGAGCAAAGAGTTGTAATCTAATGGGGGTTTGGGGTAAAGTAATAATACGGAGAATGTGGACTGTTGGGTGTCCATTGGAGATAAGGGAAAATAGAGGAGGCAAAGAGTAGAAAGAGAGAGGCTTGGACAAGGGATAATGTGATGGCTAATACTGTCAAAATGACAGGATCTGAAATCACCAATTATCTAGATCAAGTTGGTTGAGGTATGAAAAGCTATGTCAACCATGGGCAGTACCATCCTGTAGACTTGGCTCCAAGAGTGAATAAAAAGGAAAAAGCAAGTTGAGTACCAGTATTCATTGCTCTCTGCTTCCTGACTTTAGAGGCAATGTGGCCAGCTGCCCCAAGCTTCTACTACCATGATTTCCTCACTGTGATGAAGTGTGCCCTCAAACTGAGCCAAAAGAAAGGTTTTATCTTTAAGATGCATTTATAAGGCCACCTTTTCACAGCAAGAGAACAGTAATAATCAAGGCAGGTCTCTTTGACCAGGCACCTGGAACCTTCATGAAGGAGAGAGGCTCGCTGAGTGACAGGACTGTTGATGAATGAAAGCGGATAGAGCAGTTTTCCAGTAAGACAGGGGCACATCCTGAAGCTGCTTATTTTGTCAATGTGAGGCTATTGATAATTATGATCTTGAAATGCTGATGCTGATGCTGATGATGTGGAGAGGGTAATGATGATTGATGGACAGGAGGGATATGAACTGAGGTGGTGGGAGGAGGGAAAGATTCAGAACTCACAGTGCTATCCCTAGACAATCCTCTCTTTGCTTCCCACGCACCTCTGATGCGCCCCTGCTCCTCTAAGACCTCCTTTCTGGCTCTGGTTCCTGCCTTTCATCCTAGGACCTCACAGATGGATCCCTTCCCAGGTTATTTGTATTCGCTGAACTTCCAGTCTGCACTGGTTTCAGACGATGTGTGCTGTGGAACCAGTGGCTGTGGCACCTCTATAGCTGTTAATCTGTGTCTCAGTAGTCTCACAATCTCTTTCTGACCTCAGGCCACCAATGTCTCTCACCTGAGTGACTGCCTATGTGATATTGTTTGTTCTGGGTACCTCCCAATTACATCCATATTTTCATGTCATATCCAGAATAATATCTATCTATCCATACCTCTATCTATCTATCTATCTATCTATCTATCTATCTATCTATCTATCTATCTATCTCTGTGTATGAGAGAGTATGTATGTGTGTGAGCATATGTGTGTATGTGAGAGAATGTGTGTTTGAGAGAGTGTGTATATGTATATGTGAGAGTGCATGTATATGTGAGTGTATGTGTGTTTGTGTGTGCATGTGTGTATATGTTGTATGTATATGTGTGTATGTATGTTTGTGTGTTTGTATGTGTGTATATGTGTATGTGCATGTGTGTACGCGCATATATGCATGTGTGTGCACATGTGTATATGTGTATGTGTGTATATGTGTATGCATGTGTGTGTGAATGCGTGTGTATGCATGTATGTATACGTGTGACTGCATGTGTGTGTGTGTGTATGTGTGTGTAAGAGAGAGAGAGGTGAATGTGGAGCCTACTGGACAAACTTGGCAACCTTGGGTATCATTCCTCAGGCTCTCTTTATTAAAAACTATGTATTTATTCATTTTATGTGTATGAGTGTTTCACCTGCATGCATGTATGTTCTAGAGTTTGAACTCCAGCCTTTGTACTTGCGAGGCAAGCACTTTGCTGACTGAACTATGACTGCAGCCCACTCCATCTAAGTGCTACATTGCCACCCACTTCAATTCTCCTCCAACCAACTCATGATAGGCTTGAAATTTCCTATAAAGGCACATGGAACTTTCGAGACCCAATTTCAGAGAATATAAAAATCGCACCCAGAGACCCAAGCTCTTTACTGCCAGAGGTAGCAGTAGAACACATGACTTCTCAAAGTGCTTAGTCAAGGGCAGGGCCAGAGTGCAGAGGCAGATGATGGTCAGCATGAAGCATCTAGGTGTTCCCTAGTCACTATGCAAAGGGACTGATAACCAGGAAGGCCTGGGAGAGGGACTTGGCTCAGTCAGGCTGTCCCTGCTCCTCCTATCATCCCAGCACTTACTGTGATGTCACCAGTCCAGGCTCTGCCATGCACTTGTGATGCCCAACTGTGGCAGCCGCAGCTGCTGTTGTGGGCAGGGTGTCAAGGCAGGCGCCACTGCACTGAAATGACAACACGATGCTCCCACTTCTAATTGCACTGCTCATGGCTTCCAAGGTACAAGCCCAGGACCAGCAAGGTTAGTGTCAAGCCAGCCCAGAACAAAAGGTAGAAAAAGCCTGCCCTCCTCGTCCCTGGATCCCCTAGGGTGGGTGGGGCTAGCTCTAGGAGATGCAGAGTTAGAGGTTTCTAACCCAAATCCAGACAGTATAAAACCTCACCCAGAGACCCAAAGCTCTTTACCATCAGAGGTGGAAGTGGATGCAATCTGGCTTAGGAGATGAGGAGACTATAACCAATTGACCAAAGCAGATATACTGGACTGGTTGAATATGCTGTCTACAGTGAACGCCTTAGGATCTGGGCCCAGAGCTCTAGAAGCACAGGAGTCTTGAGGCAAGATGAACACGTAGCTCCATTTCTCCCACCCTACACCCTGCCCTCTCTGTAAATGAATAGAGGACCTTTCTAAGTCCAGGCTCTGAATGAGCCAGCAGAAGGGGTGGGCTAGGCTAGGGATATATTTAATTCAGAAAACTTTTATTAGATCACATTGCTATATGAAGTCATTTTGTGTAACACTTGCTCTGAGGTCCTGGGAGAAGTTCTGTGGGTAGACCAGATGAGTAGGTTTTTGGTACTCTTCCGGCAGAATTATAGCAGGTACCCCCCACACAAAAGGATGCTGACACATCTCTCTCACTCCCTGTCTCTCTGTCTCTGTCTCTGTCTCTCTCTCTCTGAGTGCATGTGCATGCACACGTGTGTTATAATTTCATCTTTCTCAAAGTCACTCAGCTAACCAAGCAAACAGCATTAGCTGGTAAATTTCGGTCACTTTTCATACAATTGCCCTTCAAACACCCTTTAGACATAGACTATGCATTTATGAGTTCTGTGGCAGGTCCTTTTGATCATTTCTCTTTCCTGAGCTGGCCATTTTCAGTTTGGAGGTATTTTCTAAGCTCTGTCCCATGATTGCCCTCATTCAGTTTCCTCAGGTACCACTTGAGCTTAAGTGGGAAGGTTCTGGGACTATGGAGGGAGGATTTCTCCAGGCCCCTTACGGACCAATGGCTCTTGGCTTTTCTCTCTCAAAATCAGTTCTGTGTGGCCACAGACCTGCCTTCCCAAACTCATCATGGCTGCCATTGCGGGAGCTGCTTGAGGTCCAGCATGGTGAGTTCCCGTGGCAAGTGAGTATCCAGATGTTTGGGAAACACCTGTGTGGAGGCTCCATCATCCACCAGTGGTGGGTTCTGACGGCAGCACACTGCTTCCCGAGGACCCTGTAAGTGTCTGCGGCATGGCCTTCATTTACATCAAATCAAATTCACATGCAGTCTGGGACAGTCACTTGGTCTATAAAGCTTTTTTTGAAGCCATAGGCTCTGCTCCCAATGGTTTTGGACTGAAGTCTGTCCCTATCCAGTTACCCCTCTTGACTTAGTCAACTCTACACAAAGTTGGCTGCTTCTTTCAGTGTTAAAGTCAGCGTAGGCTTCCCTTTTCCTGTCTACCATCTGCATGTAAAGATACTTTGTTAGAGTCATCCAATCACTGTGCACGCATTGAGCACCTATTGGGTACTGTTTCAAGTGCTAGGGATATAGCAGTCAATAAGCTAGCCAAGGTTCCTGTCCCTGAGGTGTTCTCAGTGGGCACATTGCATTTCTGTTGGTCAGCAACTTCCCCTAAGTCTATGGTTCACTCTCTCAGAGAACCATCTCGATCTGGGCCCTGACTCTTACCTCCTTGGTCTCTCTCGACCCCCGCAGCATACCCACTACTGTACACTACTTAGTGGTGAGTTCTACTGTTTGGGGATGTGTCTTCAGAGACAACGTGGCCCACCACCATTGTCAGCTGCGATGCATTTGTATCCCTCCCTCAGATTAGAACTGGTAGCAGTAAACGTCACTGTGGTCATGGGAATCAAGACTTTCAGTGACATCAACTTGGAGAGAAAACAGGTGCAGAAGATCATCGCTCACAAAGACTACAAGCCGCCCCACCTCGACAGTGACCTCTGCCTGCTCCTACTTGCCACGCCAATCCAATTCAATAAAGTCAAAATGCCCATCTGTCTGCCGCAGAGGGAGAACTCCTGGGACCGGTGCTGGATGTCAGAGTGGGCATATACTCATGGCCACGGTACGCGCCTGATCTTTGGGCCAGGAGGAAGCTGACATGCAGGCTGCCCTCTGCTGAGCAAAATGGTGGTTTAGATGAGCGAGATCTGGGGTTTGAATTTGGGGAGTACCTTCTTTTATTACCTTTTCCCATCCATAGAACAACAGCAATGCCTCCCTCAGTTAAGTCACGTAGACAAAATGGATGGAATTACGTAGATAAACACATGGGGCCTAGAAGAAGCTCAGATTCTGGAAATAACGGTCATTTTTATGGATTGCATAAAATCGTTTGGCTTGCTCATCTGTTTGCCTCACGTAGAGTCTACCATTTGTAGAGATATCCAAGCCGGTGGCTTCCCTGGAGCGGTGAGTATCGGTGGCTCGGCTCCTTTCCTGCAGAGCACTGGGCTGGTCACCCATGGAAGACTCCTGAGAAGGAAAGAATGGAGAGAAAAGCCAGGATTTCCTTTAGCAGTGTGGTTATTTGCTCCCTCCAAGGTGGCACACGCTGATGTGGGCTCTCTTCCAAGTGTTTCCCATTTGGCTTGCCAAAGACAAGATGTGGGAAACCATTGCCAAAGCACCAAACTTTGCTCTAAACTTTGACACGAGGACAGACAGTAGCTTCAGAGCCAGGCTGGTGCCATAGAGAGATCTCCTCTATAGGGTAAGGGACCGGGTTGCTTCTGGAGAGAGCCTGCATCCTCTAGGCAGATGTGCTGTAGAGGGACTACTCGTCGACAGGTACCTAGATGACACAGAGCAGAGTCTTTCCCTAAGTCATCCACATGAGGGGACTTGTGAATCACCAGACTTCCACACTGGTGGGTGTGGGCGGGTCACTCTCAGAGGCCAATTCGTGCCCATTCTCAGGCTGGCTTCCTTTTGCCAGGTTCAGCCAAAGGCTCAAACATGCACCTGAAGAAGCTGAGAGTGGTTCAGATTAGCTGGAGGAAATGTGCCAAGAGGGTGCCTCAGCTCTCCAGGAACATGCTTTGTGCCTGGAAGGAAATGGGCACCAACGGCAAGTGCCAGGTACTCCGTCTCCCATCATACCCCTCCTCCCCACACCCCACAATTCTTAGGTCCCCAGAAGGAGTCCGGGAGAGGGGACCCTTGCTCATGCCACTAGCCACCACCCTTTTATATCCTCTTGCTGTAGGCCCCGCTGGCCTCTCACATGTAATGCTTCTTGTTTTCTCATTCGCAGGGAGACAGCGGGGCACCCATGGTCTGTGCTAACTGGGAGACTCGGAGACTCTTTCAAGTGGGTGTCTTCAGCTGGGGTCTAACTTCAGGGTCCAGGGGGCGGCCAGGCATGTTTGTGTCGGTGGCTCAGTTTATCCCATGGATCCTGGAGGAGACGCAAAGGGAGGGACGAGCCCTTGCCCTCTCAAAAGCCTCAAAAAGTCTCTTGGCTCGCAGTCCACACTACCATCCCATATTGCTAAGCTTGAGCTCTCAAATACTGCTTGCTGCCATGTTTTCTGGGGGATAAATCAAATTGCTAAGCTCTCACTCTCTTACCTGTTTGCCCAGTCTGTTGTCTCCCACCCTCAAAAAGGCATCTGAGGAATGCTGACTACTGGTTGGTCTCTACATCTGTTGAGTTAGGTACAGACTTAGTTCCCTGTCTCGTACTAATGTAGGGATGTCAAACTCCATGCTGAAAGAGGTGCTGTCGGTGTTGCGGAGGATTGGGCAGGGGCCCCCAGAGGAAAACATCATGTTCTCTGACAAAGAAGGGTGAGGAGAGTGTGATTCAGGATATCTTTGACAATTTTCCATGGGGAGTCATCCTTTCCTTCCCTATCTATGAAGGAGTCTTTTCTCACTCTGACATTCTGACTTCCTTCTTCCTCCCTTGGAACATGATCATTCCCAGCCTTGTTTCTGTTGGTCCAACACCTGTCTTGGGTCTGCATCCTGGGAGCTCCCAACCTATACTGCAAGCAGATGCTTCCACACTCTGGACATGCATAAAGACCTTTTCATATGTAGCAGGTAGGGTGGGGGCTCTCTGGTTCAACTTGAAACTGCAAGTGGGAGATTATGACTTGGAGACCATACCTTTCCTTCCCTTTCTTAACTTATTAAAAAAAACCCATTTACTGATGACAACTTGTTCTAGAAGCTCTGATGTGTATCTACTTCTCCTTCTACATGGACTCTGAGATTGTCCAGGGACCAAAGCCACCCACCACCTGTGAGAGTGGATGGAACCAATCCCGGGACACCAGAGCCAACATGCCCTTCCACTACAAACAAATGACAGGGTAGCTTATTGCCAGGCACAACACAAAGGGAAAGCATTTGGGCTTAGAAAACCACAGGACCATGTCTGAAGACCAGTGCTGTACCACACATCCAGGGACAAATTATGGTTACATCTCTAGATATTTTCTAGGTCAGTCTATCTAGCATAGGACACAGGAGTTTATTTTTGTATTTATTCATTTGGACACTTGGTGAGCATACATAGTAAGGATACAGAAAAATGCAAGATATGGAAGGCTCATGTCTTCAAATGTGTGTCACTTCTAAAATTATATATCATATATCACTTCACAGGATCTCCTAGTGATTACTTTCATTATACAAGCACACATACACATACACACACATATATATGTATATATAATTTCAGACACACATATATTTCATATATATATATATATATATAATTTATATAACTTCATTCTATTTTATATCATCCGTCTATTCTCTAAGGATTATGGGAAAGGGGCACTGGACCATGTCAGGGATTATAAGGTACAATATGATACCTTATAGGTGACAGTAAGAAATATGTCCTACCTGAGTGGCATGCAGAGAAGGCACTCAGGTAAAATACAGCCTCTGATGTGGTGACCCACCAATCGGCAGAGCGTGGCCAGGAGGGGTGAGCTAGCACCCGACAGTCCCAAGCACAGGACAGTGCATACCATGAGGTTTACTTAATCACAGGTGTCCTTCTTAGTCCTGAGTCAGCTCGACTCACAGCAGCCAACTCACCCACCACAAGAAAGTTCTAGAAGATGCTGGCCCTTACTTCTCCATTTGATCCCGTTCTCCCTCTTCAGGTCTATTTGCTGTTCTTGCTGGGGTCCTAGGGGGCTGCCTCCTAAGGCCTGAGCCACCGGATGCAGTTAGACGCCCCTCCCCAGAAAGCAGTGACCAAAGCAACAGAGCAGCAAGTGAGAGGGCCAGTGGGGTGTTTCTTCCCTGTCCCCTTCCTATTTAGGTCACAGTGCTGCCACTGGCCCAGTTCCTTCCTTCCTTCACCCCTGTGGCTTTCCCTGGGTTGGAGAGAGTCTCTCTACCCTCATGGCTGATTGCTTTGGCTAGTCTGTTTAGTTGCTACAACGTTCATAATGTTCATGGCAACATCAAAATGTCTCCATCTAAGTTTTCAGTGTTGAAATTCCAGCTCCTCCCTAACTGAGCTCAGCCCTGCCCTCATAGCTATCAACCTCTCTAATTCCACCTCAGGGATTCAGATAGTTGTGAGAGGCCCAGGAGAAGGGTTACTGAACCCTCGGACTAGGTCCACCTTTCTCAACTGTCCCAGCACTTTCATCTCCGGGAGGATGGACAATCATCAGGCAGGCTCTCCTGGAAATACAAGGTCAGGGCCCTCTTTAGCCTTGCACCCCAATCCCACAGTCTCCGGATCCGGAATTGAACTTCTGTAGCACTGCACGCAGCGATCCAACTGGTCTCACGTAAGAAAGAATCAGGGCAGAGCTGAAATCCAAAAGGGAAAAAGGCAAGGCTGCGCGATCCGCAGGGAACAATGTCTGTTTCCTAATCTGTCTCCTGCCCCAAATAGCTCCGCTCTCCTCCCCCCCACTTGTGTTGATGTGTTTCCTGCCTGGGCAGCAGATGCCATGGAGACTTAAACTGGGTCATGGAAGGTAGTGGTGGCTGATACAAGCCCACAGGCCATGTCCTCCTCTGACCTGGCTCCCCAGGTTCTTGGCCTGGGGTTCAGAGCACAGACCTCACAAGGACACAGCTCCCAGGGCATCTGAGCAGGGTCTTTGTTCCCTAGAGCCACAGTGCAAGTCCCCTGTGCAGCCAGAGATTGGGCAGGGCTGTCTTATAGGTAGGGACAAGAGCCTTGTGAGACGAAAGCCCCCTCCTTTCATATGGGTAGCCTGGGATAGCCTTCCAGCCAAACGCTAGGGTTCCAACAGAACCTGAACAGCAGAATAGCTGATATTATGATGTAAATTATACACTGAAATCTGGACTTACACCTGACTTCCAATCCCAGTCACGGAAGCAAAGCAAGGTGAATGTCACCCGGCTACATGCCTCCAGCCTTCAGTGTGTACATAATAACCTTGTTATCAGGCTATGCCTCCCAAGAGCATGCCCCCATTAGCCGCTGCTTTTCTCCCAAGTTCTCTTCCCAGCAGTATGCTCTGAAGTCCATTTCCTTTATTTATTTATTTACCATCCGTATTGCCTGAGAAGTGCTGTGTATGTATTCTAAATGAGGTTTGTGTTCCTAACCCACTGGGTAGCTGGTTTGGGAGGTTAAACCACTACGGATGACATTTAAAGTTAAGTGAGGTCAAAAGGGCCTACAGGATAGTGTCCTTATGAGAACACTTTTGTAAGAGTGACAGGTACACACACACACACATACACACACACACACACACACACACACACACAGAGGAATGAGGAAGGATGACAAGAGGACACAGAAAATTGCCTGCCTGGAAGCTAGGAACTGAAGAATTTCCAGTAACTTTGTCCTTAACTCAGAAAATAAGCACCGAGTGTTTTATCCAATCAGCTTATGCTATCTTGTGGTGAAGGCCCTTTACAGAGAAAGACAGTATTAAAAACCGATTTCTCCCCACATGGTGGGCCTTAGAGTTCCAGCAGAGGTGCTGTCAGCAAGTGGGGTGAATTTGCTACTTTCTTGGATGACTCAGTAGGTTCCAGAGTGTGCACAGTCCACCATGGTAGCAGAGGGCTGGCTGCTCTAGTGACAACGAGAGCTTATAGCTGGTCACATTGTAACAGTAGAGAGTTGAAGTTGCAGGCCCACGGGGGAGGGAGTTGGCTCAGAGTCGAAGAGCACTTATGCAGGCACAGGAACTGGAATTTGCATCCTCAGGTCTGCTGAATGTCTGGGTATGGCTGCATATAACTGTGATCCCAGCAGTAAGGAGGTGGAGGAGGAGGAGCCCAATAACTTGCTGGCCAATCTAGCCCCCAACAGCAAGATTCAAGTTTAGTAAGAGACTGTATCAAGAGAATAAGGCAGAGGGTAATGGAGGGAGACCCAACTCAATACATACACCACACACACACACACACACACACACACACACACACACAGACAGAGACAGAGATGCTTAGGGGACATTTCACATTCAAACCACAGCAGGACCACTACTTCTGTTGTTCGCATTGGGGGATTTGTGTACAAAGTGCAGCGGCATTTTAAAAGCCTGGCTTTCGAGTTGTCACTTCTATGGAACAAGTGTGCCATTTGGAGGCCCTGTGAATGTAAAGACACGCCCCTGCCTGCACAGTAGATGCAGAACCCTTTCCTCTCCCGCTCTCATCTCTCCCTGAGCTCCAGCCCCTGTGCATGGCAGGTGCTCTCTCTGCCATGGTTGTGTCTTTCCGGAATGTCATACTATTGGGATCATATGGCAAGGAGCCATGTATGTCCAATTTCGTCACTGGCCTAGCACACTTATGTTTGGGGTGCCGGCAGGTTCAACAGTGGCTCCTCTTCATTGCTGAGCAGTGTTAGTGCTGTGTAGGTGAGCCACCCGTGGAACCAGTCCCCTGAGCCTGGGCACGGAGGTTGTTACTAGGGCTTCGTAGTGGCAAATAAAGCCACTACAAATGATTGACTTGTATTTTCTTTCATTTCCTTCCTTCTTTCCATGTTTATGCAGAACAGTGGTCTTGAACCCATAATGTCACACGTGCTAGGCCAGTGCTGTACACTAGGCTGCAACCCCAACCTTCCTTTTTTTTTTTTATTTTGAAATAAGATCTAAGTTACTCAATCTGGCCTTGAACTCATTCTATAGTTCAGGCTGGCCTTGAACCTATGATCTTCTTGCCTCTGCCTCCTTCCTCAGGCCTGGGGTTACAGATCTGTGCCACCTGGCCTGGTCTCATGTTTTGGTTAAAATATGAATGCTTGGAGATTGTTTGGGGCACAAATGGGGATAACACAAATGTGTTCTCCTGGAAGCTATGTAGAACAGTGGGATGGAATGTAGGGGAAGTTCTGGAAAATCTCTATAAATAGCTTACTCCATTTCACATGCACATGTGATCCTGCCCCACCTCAACCCCAGGGCCCAAGTGTTTATAAATAGTGAAAACTACAAGGTTCTGTTGTTAAGAAACAATGGAGGGAGCTTTCCCATCATTTCTGCCCCCTACTGGCAGTGAAAAGGTAGGCATTTACTTGATATTCCAGAACTCAGCTTACAGAGGGTGGCAGTGTTACACATTCTCCTTATGACAAACCTCACATTCATAATAAACTGTTTAACCTTTTATGAGGCAGTCAATCTGATGGACATTTCCAAGAATTAAAAAAAATTACATTAGTATATTTAGGGTGTGTGTGTATGTGTGTGCTTGTCTGTGTGTGTGGAGGTGAATATACAGAAGCCAAAAGATAACCTGGGTGTTCTTCCTGAGATGGAACCCATCCCTTTTCGCAGATGGCTTGAGAGTTCCCAGAGCTCAGAGAATACCTGTCTTTCCTCTGGTTGCATCCTCCAAGGTGGGCTCCATAGGGCTAGGAGCAAACATAAATGAGAAATGAGTGCAGGGGGGTTCCACCCTAGCACCCCACAGAGGGACTGCCCCCCCCCCAGTGCCAGTGTGTGTGTGGGGGCTGAGAGCTTCCTGTTGAGGAGCTGATGGCCAAGGTTCTGTCTCTGCTGGGAGACTGTAGCAGCAAACCTGAGGGTTATATCAGAGGCTCAAAATATGACTGGTCCTGTGCGGGGATACCTGCCTCAGTATAGCTGTTCTCAACCTTTTAACAGGGGTCACCTGAGGCCATAGGAAAACACATTTATAGTATGATTCATAACAGTAGCAAAATACAGTTATGGAGTAGCAATGAGAATAATTTATGGTTGGGGGTCACCATAACACAAGGGACTGTGTTTAAGAGTCACAGCATCAGGAAGGTTGAGAACCCCTGTCTCAGTGCATTAACCCTTCCAATGCCACAGAGATGTATCATCACCTATTTTTGGATAAATATGAGAATCTAAGTCAAGTGACTCCCCCAGCATCCTATTGGTCATATCTCTGGTGACATGAGCTCTCTTCTACAGACTGTGCACTGGTATCTCTGCTGTGTCATCTGATTTATTTGACATACCTCAACTTCCTTCTTATTCACTAAGGCTGTGCCACTGGCCATTGTGTCCTGGGGCATCTGCAAACCAGTCTGTTGGAATTCCACTATCACCCTGGTCATTACGCCCTTCCTATCCTCCATTTCCTGGAGGGCTCAGGAGGTCACCTGCTGCTTAGGGTGGCCCACCCAGGCCCATTGTGATCTCAGTGTTCATCTAGGCCCAGCCCACCATCATTTGCCTCAGTTGGAGCTCCCCATTGCTGATGTGCAGGCAAGCCGATGAAACGATGGAAGGGCAGAAGAACGGGCCTGCTGCTGCCACTGGTCCTCCTGTTGTTCAGGGCACATAGCTCATTGGCATGTAGGTTTCTGGGGACCCTGTGGCTCAGTCCCTAAGGGGTGGTAGAGTCACCTGGGAGCTAGTTCCAAAGGAAACTTTCCAGGGTTGGTGATTCAGTACTTTGGGGCAGGGGTGGGGCAGGATTTAGGGATCTGAGGCAGCTGGACCCTGACCAAATGATTACTGGGATCCTTATACCACCTTCCTTTAAAGTTATTGGGGGTTGGGGAGCCAGGTTTCTCTCTCTCTCTCTCTCTCTCTCTCTCTCTCTCTGTGTGTGTGTGTGTGTGTATGTGTGTGTGTGTGTGTGTGTGTGTGTGTGTGTGTGAGAGAGAGAGAGAGAGAGAGAGAGAGAGAGAGAGAGAGAGAGAGAGAGAGATTTGCTGTGTAGATACTGGAGTTTCCCAGAGTGAATGGCCATACCAGTACACATTTCAGAAAAGGCACCCAGCTGTTGGGTCACTATTGCATAGTGACCACATCAGGAAGGCTTAAGTCCAGCAGGATCTGCAGAGAGCCTCTTCCTTCTTCCACCATGCTGAAAACCTTCTGAATGGTCTAATGCCAATGCCACCATACTGCAGCACTCAAGCAAAGAAGGGTATTAGTATCCCCTGTGATGGGCTCCTGTTTGAATACAGAGAACGTGTACAGTTTGGATTAATGGGGTGGTCAACAAATTTCAAGCCTCTGCCACAGGGTGTGCTGTTTTAGAAACTGTTTACAGTAGAAGAGGACAGAGTTTTCCTCAGTGTGGTGGTAAGGATAGACCTTAAACAAACACAAAAGCTGGGCTGTTGGTTCAGGCCTCTAACCTAGCTACTGAGGACGATGGGTCAAGGGGATCTCAGGTTCAAGCCTAGCCTAGGCTACAGAGTGAGTTCAAGACTAGCCTGGACAACTTAATGAGATTCTCTTCCCAATATAAAAAGTGTAGAGGGTTAAGGATAGCCACTCACAAGTAGGGTGCTTTCCTGCAAGCAAGAAACCCTAAAGTCCACCCCTCAGTATGGCAACAAAACCCCTGAGTAAACCTTGTTGTCTGTCTTATACAATGGCAGGGAACAGACAAAAAAGACTACTAGTGTTGTAGAAAACCTGTGTGGAGCCAATGGAACTGGCTAGTCAGGTAGGGCCTTTCTGCTCTCATCATACTTGCTTTCCCTGATGGGGAGGCACACTTACTTGCAAGCACATTAAGCTCTTTCTGCACACAGACAGAGGCAGACCGGCCAGCGAGGGGGAAAGGGCTCAGCACAGAGTAAAGAAACCTGCAGGGCCCAGATGTGCCAATCTTTGTCAAGATGCTGAGCTCCTTGGTTCCTCTGGACTGGCCAGCCAGCAAGTCCCCAGGAATGTGCTTGTCCCCACACCACCAGTGAGGGCACCCTCTGCTGTGCTCAGCGTCTTACCTGGGTTTTGGAAGAGCAAACTCAGGCCTTCGCGCCTTCATAGCAAACACTTTACTGAAACTATCTCCTCCGCTCTGCTTTTGACAGTGATTCTGATGGGCTGATCACAGGGTTTAAATCTAGCAAGATAGTATCCGTCCATAGAGCAGTGTGGACCACTATCAGTCATTACTCAGCTCTGAAGCCTGCATGGCTACCCATCTCCATCCATCCCAAGACTTCAGAGGACTCTTTCCATTTGCTCCTGAGAGACATTTCTCGGGGCTGTCGGACTCCGCCTCTCACCAGCACCCAGACTGCTGGCAGTTCTGCTAAGCCTAGATGCACCATCAGACTGCATTTCCCAGAGGACAGCATAGTCACTTCTGCACTCATCAGACCCAGCTCTCCAAGGAAGCCTTGCTCCCACCTCTGTCCTCAAAAGCCTGCCTTCTGGGTGGATAGGGACCCAACAATTGATGTTTGACTAGAACCTCTCAGGTTCACCCCAGTGAGCAATTATCCAAACCACATGCTATCGGTCCAATTAAGGCTTTTCAAGGTTGAGCAGGTTGGGCGGTATGTGCTATTACAGAAGCTCGGAGCAGAAAGCGGGTAGCTGGGTTTAGAAACAGCTGGATTAGCCAGAAGTTGCTCTCTGCCTCTGCTTTTGCATGAGCTTCAGTGATCAGCTTCTTTCTTCACCTGTAAAGTGGGACTGCAGATATCCCGGGGAGGGTTTGGAGAATTATTAAGAGTCTGTTGCTCGTGCACGCAGCGCAGTAGCTGACTCAGGGGAGATCCTCAACAGGTGACAGATGGCACTATGCTTCAAAACGAGGGAAGGACTAACAGGAGTCATTTTGTGAACCCAACCTGATTTCGAATTACATCATTTTATGTTCATGTTCAAAGCAGTCATTTAGTTAAATTAATTAGTCAAATCAACATTTAGTTTCTCCCACCCCAGACCAACATGCCTGTTTTACTGGATTGTAATTCTAAGGTTCTCTTGCTAGAATGCCAAGTGTCTGAGATTAGATTTCAGGAGCCTTGTTGGGTGCTGGGGTCCACCAGGAATGGATAATATGCCTCCTTGATATAAGCAGGGGAGACGAGGCAGGGATTCCTGCAATGATAGACAGTTCTGCAGACGGCCCACTCTCCCTCAAATGCAATGGCACTTCTGCCGATCGCCCACTCTCCCTCTTCCTCGGCTTCCTGATTTGGGAGCTCAAAGGGTTGATGCCGTTGAACAAAGGCTCCTCAGTCTCTGGCCACCTCTTCCTGACACTGGTGGTTCAAGCAATTTTACTGTGAATACTGCCTTATGGATGGATACTATGTTGCTAGTATATCTACTCACTCATCTGGTCCATCCACCTATCCACACATCTGTCCACCTACCCCATCTATCCATCCATCCAGTTTATACCATCCCCAATACATCCATTTATTCCAGCACTATGTACTGGGCTCCTGCAACTTACCAGCCTCTTGCCTAGGTGGTGCGGCCATAAGAATTAGACACATATGGCTCCTGCTCGCATGGAGATTAGACTCTAATGAGAGGAGCCGATGTCAAGAGTTTGCAAACATTTGTTAACTATTGCTGGTGTTCTGAGGAGAATATCTCATACAAAAATGATATTGCAATAAAGGTAATTTGAAATTACATTACACACGCACACACGCACATACACACACACACACACACACACACACACGCACTCGCACACGCACACACACGCACACACACACTACTCCCATAACCCACACTAGCCTCAAATTCCAGTTCCTCCTGTCTCAATTTTGCCCAGATCAGAAAAACTCACTTTCCAATTGATCTAAGATGCCAAGGACACACAGGGGCACAGATCAGGGAGGAGAAAGGGGAGGGACCCTGAGGCAGGAAGCTGCAGGTCACTTCTAGGGAACTGAAGAAAGGCCCATGACGTTGGGAACGAAATGGAAAGACAGAGAAGCAATGGCTGGTCATGGGGGTGGCAATGTGAGGTGGAAACACAGTGTTTGGTGATGAACGGTGGCTGTGTGGCGTGATGGTGTGGTAGGGGTCAGTGGTGTTGGTGTGTGAGTTGGTGATGGGGTTGTGTAGCAGAGGGGTGTGTGGTAAAGTTCTCTGGTGATGGAATTCTATGGTGGTGGTGTATATGGGAGTGGGCTTTGTGGTGGAATCCTGGGGTGGTGTAGGTCTTTGGTGACAGGTGATGACTTGGATGGGGACAGGGCGTGAAGTGAGACTGTGTGGATAGGGTTTATGGTATAACGTATGTAGTAGTGCTGTACAGAGGTAGCATATGTGGTCTCGGGGATATGTTAGCAGGGTATAACATATAGTGGTGAAGTTCTGGTACAGAAGTGTGTGAGAGAGCATTAGAGTGGGGGCTGGGATGACACATGGATGAGAGATTGTGACTAGAGAGAGCTGGTCTAGAAGTATTGCTATATTTTCCTGCAAGAACTGTGAGAGTGCCATCGCCATTAGATCTTCACTCATGTTCCCAACCCTTCTCTGCTGTATAGTAGCTGTTGGGCTTTCATCTGAGGTCCAGCCTTAGGCTTTACTCTTTAAAACAGGGCAGTGATGATGCTAGGCCAAAAAGGACAGTGCTTTGCAAACAGTGAGTGTGCGATACTGTAGGTTTTATTGCATTTACTCCTCTAATTGGAATAATACTGCAGGGGTATGGGTAGACTTAGGGGTAGCATGTTTGCTTAGCATGCCCCAGGCCCAGTGGTTGAGCCACAGTACTGAGAAGGAGAAAGAGGAGGTAGAAAAAGAAGAGAAAAATGAGGAGGATGAAAGGAAGAGAGGAAACAGGGAGAGGAGGGGGAGGAGAATGCAATAATACTGAACCGACATCAAGAGATGTCAAAACGACTCTGCCCTACAGGAACCGCCAAACTCGCTTCTGGGGAGGACTGGAATGATCCTTGGGATTAAAGTTGCACGAAAGCATGTTCCCTAATCACAATAGGAAAAGCAGGACAGTAAGCAGAGAGCCGGTGGAACTAAGCCATCTTCTTCCCATGACTGGTTTTCTGATGCACAGTGGAACACCAGACCTATAGCATATTTCAGGGGAGTGAGGCATGGTTTAAAGAAAGAGGCATTGCTACACAGACCTAGGAGACAGACCTAGGGGAGTAGCAAGATCCAGCTGCCCACCAGGTGGCTTTGAGTCTCCCTTCTTCCGGGACCTACAGGATCACCCAAGAAGCAGGCGGCAGTGAAAGTGACCTCCCGTGTTCTCCACACGTGTGTAGCCAAGCTTTTTAGATGCCTGTGGGGGAGGGGGGGTTGGATTAGTTTGTGGGTTTTCTGTCTATGTCCCTTTGCTGAGCCCTTCTTGCCTGTGTGTGAGGGGAAGGACAGGCCTGTAAGGTAAACTTTCTCCAGGCCCTTCAGACTTGACTTCTAGACCCTAAAACTTTCCTCCTCTTCCCTGTTTCTTTGAGGGGTATGTGGCCGGCAAATGAGTGGCAGATCCCAAGAACTTAACAATACTTCTGCCATCTTGGGAGGCAAACCTGCAAACATCTTGGAGTTCCCCTGGCATGTGGGGATTATGGATCATGGTAATCATCTCTGTGGGGGATCTATTCTCGATGAGTGGTGGATTTTGTCTGCATCCCATTGCTTCGACCAACTAAACAAGTGAGTATTCCTGGAAGACACAGGGGACAGGTTCAGTGTGGGTGGCAGCACCAGGGACTCAGCCTAGGGGACCATGCTAGGTTGAGGCAGGGTTTCTCTGTGTAGCCCTGGTTGTCCTGGCTCTGCAGATCAGGCTGGCTTCAAACTCAGACATCCATTGCTTTTTATTTCAAGGCATCTTAGTAAGTTTCTAGGATGGCCTTGAACTCATCCTGTAGCTTGAAGAGGCCTTGAATTAGTCATTCTCTTGCCTGAGTTTCCTAAGTATCCTGCAGGACTGTGCCAACAGGTTTAAGTTAGAAATTTCTTCTTAACTAGTGTGTAATGGAATGCTTGTCCCATCAGGTGCTAAAAGAGCCTGCATGGCTCAGTAGTCCTTCTGACCTCTGGGAAGTAAGCAGATCTCCTCCCAGGAGATCTGCTTGTGAGCTCCAGGCATCTTGTGTTGCTAAGCATCTGCGGGCATGATCTGACTTCTCAAAAAGTACTTTTGCTAAGCTGGCTATGGTAGTATCTGCCTGTCACCTAGCACTCTGGAGGGTGAGCCTGGAGGATGATTTGTCATGGGTGATCCTAGGCTACATAGGGAGAACTTGTCTTAAAGACAAATGAAAAGAAACTCTATTATGAATAAGGCTGCTATGAACATAGTGGAACATGTGTCCTTATTACCAGATGGAACCTCTTCTGGAGTACCCAGAGGTATTGCTGGATCTTCTGGTAGTACTATGTCCAATTTTCTGAGGAACCGCCAGACTGATTTCCAGAGTGGTTGAACAAGCTTGCAGTCCCACCAACAGTGGAGGAGTGTTCCCTTTTCTCCACATCCACGCCAGCATCTGCTGTCACCTGATTTTTTGATCTTAGCCATTCTTACTGGTGTGAGGTGGAATCTCAGGGTTGTTTTGATTTAAGTGGATGCTCACAGTCAGCTATTAGTTGGAACACAGGGTTCCCAAGGAAGGAGCTAGAGAAAGTACCCAAGGAGCTGAAGGGGTCTTCAAACCTATAGGTGGAAGAATAACATGAACTAACTAGTTCCCCCTGTGCTCATGTCTCTAGCTGCATATATGGAAGAAGATGGCCTAGTTGGCCATCATTGGGAAGAGAGGCCCCTTAGTCATGCAGACTTTATATGCCCCAGTACAGGGGAACGCCAGGGCCATTATGTGGGAGGGGGTGGGTAGGGGAGCAGTGTGGGATGGGGGAGGGTATGGGGAAATTTCTGGATAACACTTGAAATGTAAATGAAGAAAATATCTAATAAAGAGAAAAAATAATAATCTAAAAAAATAATAAAACACACACACACACACAAAAGAAAAGAAAAGAAACTCTATACAGACAAAAGGAAGCCTATCACTAACTGTTTGCTCTTGTTGGAGACTCAGAGGGTGGAGCATGGGTGCAAAATCAGAGACATTTGAGATACTAGGATGTGAGGCTGGGACTCTAGTCCTTGAGCTGGTGTACAAGTCCTTGAGTCTCATGAGTCTTTCTGGACTTCTGCTCTACAATGAGACAAGCCCTTCTTGATCATAGCCACTGGGGGCAGAATCCTTAGGGATCTCACATCTCCACTTCTATCATTTACATTTTCTCTCTCTTCTTATTTTAAATCAGCTCTAAATTGGAGATCATTCATAGCACAGAAGACCTCAGCACAAAGGGCATAAAGTATCAGAAAGTGGACAAGTTATTCTTGCACCCAAAGTTTGATGACTGGCTCCTGGACAATGACATAGCTTTGCTCTTGCTCAAATCCCCATTAAACTTGAGTATCAACAGGATACCTATCTGTACTTCAGAAGACTCTGACATTAAGGGATGGAGGAACTGCTGGGTGACAGGATGGGGCGTTACTAATACTAGTACGTGACTCCAGATCGGATATACAGAGTGGCATGTGGCTGGTGTTCAGAAGGATTAGAAAATTCTAGAAGCTCTGCTGGCCTTGAAATTCTGCCTAGTGGATCTGATGACTTTAGTTCTCACTGAAGGCCCATGACATAACATATCCTCAATCCCCCTAAACAGTCAGCCTTCATGAGACTTCGGAGACCTGGAACAAATTGTGTGCTTATGCTATAGAACATGAACCCTGGGCAGAACCTCTGGGGAAACCAAGGCTGAAAGGTCACTCAGTAGAATTCTGAGGGACCATGAAAGGACACAGGGCATCAGTATGGACTGATTTGGCTCCACATGATGGTATCTGTATTGCTCTTGTAAAGCCAAGGTCTCTATTTGAAAGCCATAGATTCAGGCCAAGGGGAAAAAATCAGCTAAGTCTATAATGTATCCTTTACAGAAGATAGCATCAGTCCACTTCTAGACCCCTTCCCAGCCACTCCTGCAAACTAATCCCTTTTGTACATCTTCTTGGTAAGCATGTTGTCTTAGGGTTTCACTGCTGCGAAGAGACACTGTGATGGAGGCAGCTCTTACAAAAGGCAAATAATTAACTGGGGGTGTCTTATGGTTTCAGAGGTTCAGTCCATTATCATCATAGTAGGAAGCATGGTGGCATCCAGGCAGACACATTGCAGGAGAAGGAATTGAGAGTTCCACATCTTAATCCAAGGGCAGCCAGAAGGAGACTCTGGCAGTGGGAAGGAGGAGGTTCTCTTTTGCACAGGGTGGAGCTTGAGCTAGGAGCCCTCAAAGCCTGCCTACACAGTGACATACTTCCTCCATGTAGACCACAGCTATTCCAACAAGGTCACACCTCGTAATAGTACCACTTCTTGTAGACTAAGCATATTCAAACCACCACAGCATGTCTTGTCCCATAATCAATCAGCAGGGGACACTTTGCAGGTCATGCTGCTCCTCCATGCGGGTCCTTCTGTGGATGGACCTGTGTTCTAATGCTGTTCCAAAGTCCCAGTCTGTGTAGGAGCCAGTCACTGATGATTCTATGAGAGAGAGAGAGAGAGAGAGAGAGAGAGAGAGAGAGAGAGAGAAGAAAGAAAGAAAGAAAGAAAGAAAGAAAGAAAGAAAGAAAGAAAGAAAGAAAGAAAGAAAGGAAAGAAAGAAAGAAATTCTTAACAAAGTTCAGGTTTCATTCTTTCACATGCTTTGACCTTTGCTCTGCTCTGGAAGCATTCTAGACACAAGATTTGGCAATACCTAAAGAGAAAGAAAGCATCCACCCCCTGAGTGGTGAGCTCCTACTTGGTGAATGTCTCAAGGGTCCTAGAGTGTTATAAGCCCCTCTATCTGCCTCAGTTCTCTTGACCATCATGCATTCAAACAAAACACATTTTCAGGACTCCAGCTGGGGCTCGTGCCTACTATAGGGTTGGAAGACACTGAACTCAGGCTGAGATTTAGCAGGGATCTAGTCCTAGGGAACTATGGACACCTAGGGAATCTTGACAGTCTTCGAGATACCTATCCCTCTCCCACATTTGATTGGTCTCTGGGTGAACAGAAGTTCTTTCGTCACTGGTGTGACATGGATGGGTACTGACACTCAACCCAGGGCCATTTTCCCTGAGACTCTCTCTTCCTTTGCTTCTCCTCTGGCTCAGGTGAAAAAAGAGCCCAGCCCACACATCTGCAGAAAGTCCAAGTGGATCTGTACAGGTGGGATTGGTGTGGCTATATTTTGCCTCTATTAACCAAGAATATGCTGTGTGCTGGGACTCAAGATCCTGGGAAGGATGCCTGCCAGGTAATGGGTTGGGTTCACCTGGGAAGGGTGGCTGGCTTTTCTGTCCAGTGGATGAGATACCACAGCAGTTTCTTAGGGCCACTGTAACAAATAACCACAAGGTGGGTGTCTTTAATCAATATACATGATTCTACCATGGCTTAGGATCACACATGCTCTAAATCAAGATGTGGGCAAGTCCTGTTCCTTCCTAGGTCTAAGAGGGGAGCCATAGCCACCTCTCTAGATCCCAGTGTGGCCTTGCTCTAACCTCTGTCTCAGTCTGTGGAGGACCTTCTCTCTTATGAGTGTGGCTTCTGATTTATTTATTTCCCTATATCATTTAAAATGTGGAGATTTAAGTATTAACATGTTACCGTTTTTAACATGATACAGTTCTTTTTGCATTTGCCATATATCCATCTGTGTACCTGGTAGATCCAACCAATGGCTTCCTATAAGGCATGGTGGATTTTTGCTTATTCTGTTCACTTTTTGCATTTTCAAGTAAAATAGAGCTGGACTGATAGAAAACAAATTTGTGGGGAAAGCACAGGCCTTTGATACAGATATATCAAAATGAACGATACATTAAATCAATAACGATCTCGGTGGTGATGATGGTGGTAGTGATGGTAGACATCATCAGTCTTTCAAATCGTCACTTACCCAATTGCTTTTGCCTACATGGTTTGCTACGTATGCACCAGTCACACCCCTGTGGCTGGAAAACTGAACAATAGCCAGAAACTGCCATCGTAGGAACCCTTCAATACTTTTATCAGACACCTACACTTGAGCAGGTTATGGGAGCAGTTTCCCTATTGCCCTCAACTTCCCCACAACTTTTCTTTCCTAGGGTGACAGTGGAGGTGCTCTAGTTTGCAACAAAAAGAGAAACACAGCCACTTGGTACCAGGTGGGCATTGTCAGCTGGGGCATGGGCTGTGGCAAGAAGAATCTGCCAGGAGTGTATACCAAGGTGTCATGCTACCTGAAGTGGATCAGCAAGCAGACAGCAAAGGCGGGGAGGCCTTATGTGTATCAACAGAGCTCTGCGTGCCCTTTGGTGCTCTCTTGCCAGGCTATCTTGTTCCTATATTTTGTAATGTTTCTTCTAACCTGGTGATTAAACATGATACTGCCAAGTGCCCTTCTCAGTGTATGAAATAATGAGGCGACTGAGCTTTAAGGTTTGAACAACGATTGGGTAATTTGTCTCACCTGAGCTCACTATGCAGCTATAGGAGGGTGCCAGACAAGCCTGAGGATTGCTGCAGAGTTTCAAGTGGGACTGGAAAGCAGGGTGTGTTTTCTCCCAGAGTTCAGAGTCTCTTTATAAAGGGGGTAATGGTGGGATTAGGCAGTGAGTAAATAATTGGCCAAGAAAAGTAGCTTGGAAATTAATGCAACCAACCAACCAACCCACCCACCAACCCACCCACCAAATAACCCGCCCCCCACCAAACAACCTACACACCAAACAACCCACCCACCAAACAAACTATACACTCACCAAAGAACCCACCCTCACCAAACCACCCACCCACCAAATAAACCACCCACCCACCAAACAACCTACCCACCCACCAACCTTCTCACTAACCAACCCACCCACCTTGGTGAAAGCCAGTACCCCTTACCCCACATATTGTGACAGTCCTGTATGGACCCCTGACTTACCACATGGGAATAATCTCTGGTACATGGACTGAACTCTAGGAGAATTCCATATAATTAGAGGGGAAAAAAAACCATAAAACAATCCTGCAAACACAAAGGTGAAACCATCATTGAAGCTGACCAAAAAGACTCTTGGGAGCTGCTCATTCTTAAGTGCTTTAACTATGTTCATCTTCAAATTCTTTCTCCAATGAGCTGAAGAATCCTTGAGATTCACCTTCATTCCAGCAGAAGGAGGGGCAGTCCAGGGACCCCTGATGCAGGAGCCCATTACTCCTCCCTTGCCCATGCATCCTGCTGCCTTTATCCTGTAGTAGTCACAGAGTGAAACTAATCCTCCAACTTACAGCCTAGCGAGCCATCCTTTGACCCAGACTGCAGAAGAAACAAATGGCTTTCTCCACAGCATGGCATTGTTTATCAAAAACAGCAGAATCCCTAAAGAGAACAAGAATGGAGTACTCCTAAACACAGAACTTTCCCAATGTCTAGTGTGTCTGTGCCTCAAGTTTTCCAAACCTCTACCTCCTGACCCTTTAACACACCAGGGAGCCCACTGAACCAAGTGTAACAGAAATGGTGTAAACAAACCTCATCTGTTGCTCATAGGAAGACAGGAGCTTCGAATGAGTGAATGTGTGTGTGTCGTGTGTGTGTGTGTGTGTGTGTGTGTGTGTGTGTGTGTGTGTGTGTGTGTGTTGGGGGGCGATTTGTATTCTACCTGTTCCTGGCCATCCTCTGTTTCACCTCTGTTTCATAAGTCACCCCTAATAAATTCATCTCACCTGTCAAAAGGGGTTTGGGAGTGTCACTAATTGGATGTCCATTGCAAGTTATCGGCAGATATCGAAATCAAAATTTCCAACTCCTCTTTCCCTTTTTATAGCTTCAGCCAATGTTGTTTCTAGAAAGTTCCCTAGAAATTCTTTCCCCATCTGTGATGGTTATTCTTGGTTGTCAACTTGACGACATCTGGCATTAACTAAATCCCACGTGCCCGAACACAAGCATGAGATATTTTTCTCAATTGAATCATTTGAGGTAGGAAGACCACACTACAAACAGATCATCTGAGTAGGAAGATCCACTCTAAATCTGGGCCACACAGTGGCAGCCTATCTGAAGGACATGGAAGAAGGAAGCTTTTGCTCTCTACCTGTTTGCCCTCCCTCGGGATGGCAAGTTCATTCCTTGGCTGGTATTAGACCCTACTTCTTTGGGATTCCAACGTATACCAAAGACTACCTGAGACATCCAGCCTCATGAACCAAACAACTATTCAGATTCTTGGACTTTCCACTGGAGACAGTCATTGTTGGAATAGTTGGACCACATGGCCTGTGTGTATGGGTGTTTTGCCTGCATGTTTACTATATGGTACTTGGTGCCCTTGGATGCCAGGAGAGTATCAGTTGCCCTGTGTGTGCATACATACACATACATGCTCTGTCTCTGTCTCTGTCTCTGTCTCTTTCTCTCTCCTCTCAGTTCTGTTTCTCTAGAGAATAATGACTAATACCATCTTTGTTTCCATAGATGCCATTTGGTTCTGAGTCCCAGGAAGGGCTGCATTGGCTTTTGGAAATCACAGTTAACATGCTAAGATTCAGTACTGTCAAATCACTGAGGCCAGATGTTCTGGCTATATAGCTGTGTATCATCATGGTTTGCTTTTCTCCCCCTAACAAGTATGGGTGCATGGGTATGTTGTCTGCATGCATATCTGAACACCATGAGCATGTCTGTGCCTTTAAAGACCAGAAGAGGATGTTGAATGCCTTGGAACTGGAGGAAGGCATGAGTGTGAGCTCATGTGAGTGCTAGGAATCCAACCCAGGTTCTCTGGAAGAAATACTCTTAACCATTGATCTAGCTCAACGGTTCTCAACCTCCCTAATGCTTGCAACCCTTGAATACAGTTCCTCATATTGTGGTGTTCCCCCATCATAAAGTTATTTCATTACTACTTCATAACTAATTTTGCTACTGTTATGAATCATAACATAAATAAGTGATGTGCCTCTCAAAGGGTCACAATCCACGGGCTGAGAATCACTGGTTCTAGCTGGGACCATTGAGCTGCCTTTCCACCCCTCAGGCTGTTTTTAAACCTCCAAATGGGAAAGGCAGATGCTCTGCTCTCAAGCCAATTGTGCTTACCAGGACTTCTGCTTCAGTGCTCTTAGAGAGTCTTATATAATAACATTCCCTCCCAAACACTAGACACAGGCTGCCTTATCTGTTCTCTTGAGCATCTTGAGGAAATGGAATGCTTGTGCCTGAATTGTTAGCAATAAGTAAGGAAGGAGAGGGATTGTGAGTATTGCAAGTGTTACCTGGGACTGAAAAGACAACGCTAAGCTCTGGAGAGGAACAGAATGGTCTGGGCCTGGACTCCTCTACCCACTGTTCCACATTGGGACATCCACTGACTTTCCATCATGTCTGTTCCTTGGGATAAGGGTTTTTTGGCCTGAAAACCTGTCCCCTATACAGAACATGTTTGCAGTCTCAATTGCCCCAGGAGCCCTGACCTGGATCTTGTCTGGCTTTAATTTGTTGTTTTAGCTTCTTTTATTTTTTAAGAAGATGGCTTCACGCTGTGGTGTAGCTTGCCCGGAACCCACAAATAGCCCAGCCTAACCTCAAACTTGTGAAAATCATCCTGCCTCAGCCTTTGGGGTATGGGATGACAGGCGCGGACCCCCATTTGAGACTTGTATTTGGTACTGAGGATCAAATCTGACTTCCTGTGTGCTAGACCAGCATTCTGCTGCTGTCTTAAGACCTGACCCCCAAGCCTGAGCTTGTAGGTTTGAAAAAGGTCCTTCGTGTAACAGGCCTTCTGGAAGACCGGTGTGTCTGACTGGCTGCTGTGACAGGCATGTAAGTCCTCTGATTTTTTTGTTGTTGTTGTTAGTGTTGTGGAGAAGGACCTGACAACATGTGTGCCAAAGGGCTCGGGACAGTAAGGACTCCCTGTTTCCTTCCAGCGCGGGATCTGAGAGATGAGCCCAGGAGCCTATTGGTTCTGAGAACTATGGATCCTCCGATATGCCACAGATAACCTGCTGGACAATGGGAGGTGGGTATGAAGACACAGAATGACAAAGCCAGAGGCCTGTATTAATCCATCGCGATTCTCCCTGACCTAGTTTAGGACCACAGGTCTGTTGACAGCTGCCACAGGAGAAAGGAAGGTAGCACATAAACACGAGCCGGGGGAGGAGACTGAGCTATTTGGGCCATGAGACAGATGAAGGAGTAGGAGCTCTCCCTGCGGATTGCAGCCCATTTCTTTTTCCACTTCTGCGTTTGAGCCGTGCCCTAATTCTTTCTTGTTACGAGTCTGCTAGGGTATTTGAGCACAAGATGACAGAGACTCAATTCCAATGTCATTAATTTCATCTGGGACAAAGGGCTAAGGGCAGGTCCTGGGTGTGTGCCTTCAAACAGGAATGACGGCACACTTGCTGACTGTTTAAACAGAGCAGAGAATTGTAGCCTTCTGAGAAATTTACAGGTTCTTTCCACACCAGCCTGTTCCCACAACACTCGTTTTAAGCATTCACACGGAAATGTGAGTCTCTATCCACCCTCTAATTTGGGACAAAAGGAGACTGAAGCCCTAATACCTAATAACATGGGCAAGTGTAATAAGTGTAAGGACAAGGGCCCGACAGGCCAGACCAGCTTAGGCAGTTAGCTACAAAGGAGAGCGATGAGATGAGACCATGAGTGAGGCTGACTTGTAAAAACTGTCCTACCAATGAGAAGATTTTGAGGACTGTGTGATCTAGCTTGTTTTCTATTGTCATGATAAACACTGTAACCAGAAGCAATGTGGGGGAGTAAAGGGTTCATTTCAGCCTATAGTTTACACTCTTATGAAGGGAAGCCAGGGCAAGAGGATGCGGGCAGGAGCTTATGGAGAGATGCTGCTTACTGGCACGCCCCTAAAGGCTTGCTCAGCCTGCTTTCTTATACAGTCCAAGACCACCTTGTCCAGGGTGGCCACGCTCACAATGGGTTGTGTCTTCCCACATCAATGATCAAGTTTTTAAAACGTCCTACGAGCTTGCTTATGGACCAATTTGCTGGAGATGTTTTCTCAGTGGAGGTTCTCTCTTCCTCAACAAGTTAACAACAACAACAAAAACAAAAACAACAACCAAACAAACAAAAATCCCCTAACCAACACAGAGAAACTTCAAATGCATATTCTGTAACAGCCCTATTTAAAATAATGTATTATCCAGGAGCAGCACAGTTTTACACACGATGATCAATTTACTTGATTGAGAAAATTATAAAAGTAACAGATGGGAGAGAAAGTGATGCACGTGGCATATAGAAGAGCAGAGGGTGATGGCAGATCTCCCCCGGAAACTGCGCATGTCAGCGAAGGGTTCATAACTGCGCATATCAGAGAGGGGTTCATAACTGCGCATGTCAGCGAGGGGTTCATAACTGCGCATGTCAGCAAGGGGTTCATTAAGGGTTCGCATGAAAAAATCTCGAAGTTACTGACAGAAAAAAAAATCATGTCAGAAAAACTTTTTTTGATAAAATGACTTTCCCAGACGTACAAAAGCAGAATGGATCTATCAGTATCCTTCAGAGAGGACCAGATCGTGCAAGCAGAGGGATAGACACGGAAATCAAGCAAGCAGACTCCTCACAGGTGTCTGGGAGCTTGCGTCTTCATGGCCTCCACACCAGGTCAAGCTGACGACTGAGGCCACCGCTGCCCTCAGGGGACACTACAAAAGCAGGGTGACTATGTTAATATGTGACAAAGGGGATTTCTAAGAAGAGGATATTGCTGCTAGGGATGGAGGGTTCACATCAAGAGACTGAAAACCTCAAATGTTTCTGCACTTAGAGACAAGCCTCCACATTCACAAAGCAAGCCCGTTGAAACTGTGCAGAGAAACTAGCAAACCCATAGGGAAAGCAGGAGAGTTGAACTCTTTTACCAGAGGAAGCGGGCAGGTAGACCACTGGCTGGTAAGGAGAGAGAAGGCCAGGACTACGCCCACGGACTCTGCTGTAATCTTAAGATTATTTCACCACCAACAACAAAGTATGCATCACTTTCTGGTGCACAATCGCTGATGATATTTAGGTCCTCAAAAGAAGTCTTGGCACATGCGAATAATACCTTCAAGATATGTGCATGGTACATCTACATACACATAAAATCTTAACAAAATTTTTAAAAAATGTCAGCTTTTCAGCTGGGTGTGATGGAACATTGCCTTTAATCCCAGCAGAGGTAGGCAGATGTCTGTGAGTTTGAGGCCAGCCAGGGCTACACAGTGAGATCCTGTTCCAAAAATTAAATTATTAAATTAATTCTAAAAGATACCTGTTGCTGGTAGGTTCTAGATTAAGCATGGAGAGCTGCCTAGGGAAGTACCAGGCTATTGTGAGGCACAGGAAGGGTGGACAACAGGTGACTTTATCTGCAGTTTCTGTAGGAAGAAATGAGCCACTCAGGATGAACAAGCCTAACAGCTATGGGAAGGATTAGAACAATTGTTGTGGGCCCTGTGGTGGTGAGGGGAGGTGGGTGGTGGCTTGGAATGTTAGAGTCCAATACAGATGGTATTCGGGGCATGTAAACTCTATATTTATCTATGTACGGACAAGTACACTCTCAGGAGAAGGCCAAGAGTGTTGAGGCTATAGATAGAAGGTCAAGGCAAGGATACTGAGTCGGGTGGCAGGGAGCGGGTCATGCCAACTTGTGTATGTAAAGTAGATGCTAAAGTGTCATGCTTATGGACCTAGAGACATGGTTAATGCAGTGGTGTCTCCATGGAGTGGGGAAACACCTCAGATTTAAGTCAGATACCCCAGGTCCCCTGCAACGGAGTTAAATCAAGGCCCATTTGTCTTTGTGATTCTATCCAATGGTCCTCCTGGGACTTCTGAGCATTATCAACAGTCTGCGACTCTAGAAGTGCCTGGACTAGGCTTGTGTACCCAGCACAGAGTCCCCAAGGAAAACACTCAGTTCCGTTCTGTGGAAGGCTTAGGGCAAGGCCCAAGGAGTGCTCCCTGAAACAATTGGAGGGCCCTGTTCCTTCTCCCTGAGGGACACCTTTCTTTTACAGACAACTTCAAGTGTCACTTTCCAAGCTCACTGGCTTCTCCTGTAACCAGACATGCCTGGGCACCAGTGGAGGCCCCACTCCTTAGACGCCAGCACCTTCATCCTCTCCCACATGACCTTGGATGGTCCCATGGCATCCTCATGCAGATCACTCCTAAGTTTCCCATTCTTGGGTTCCTTCCAAGCTGCAGATCTGCTCCTACACTGCCTCCCTCTACATCTCTACAATGGAGCCAGGAACTTGCATCCAACCAGATCTGTGCCCTCACGTGGCAATAACACTCTGCTCACTTGTTCCCAAGTGAAAAGAGGAGGAATCTGAACGGCCTAGAGCTATTCAGTTAAAGCTGGGTCTCAGGTTTCTCAATGATCCTCCCTGAGCCAGCTCTGCCCACCTTGGACAGTCCCTCACAGGGAACTCTTCTGCAAACTCAAGTCCCGAGGGCCTTTCAGTCTCTCCAATCCCACCATGACCACTTGTACTTCTGGTCTAGAAATCTTTTCTTCTATTAGCTGAAGCATACAGGGTGATTGTTTCTGACCCGTGTGTGTGTGTGTGTGTGTGTGTGTGTGTGTGTGTGTGTGTGTGTGTGTGTTTTCCTGGCACACACTCACCGGCAGATTGCTTTATTTGGTAAGCCATTCCACCTTGCCATTTGCCACCTTATAGGGACTGTGGTGAACCCACCCAGCTGAGATGACCCTGCGTACAGCTCCATGGTCCCAGAGCCAGCACTTTCCTTATGCATCTCTCTGTCCTGCATCAGGACCTGAAGTTAGTTTACCTATTCATTTGTTTACAGGGCTATGGTTTCTTGTCTGAAAGAGAATGTTCTTCTTTTCAAGGGCAAAGACTGAAGGTGTCTGCTTTAAATACAATTGTCCTCGATGTGACACGTTACAGGCACCCTGAAAACAACTATTCATTACTAAAGCCACAGAGAGCCAGGGGTGTGTCCACTTGCCAAAATTTTTAATCATATTTTCCATTATGGGAAAAATAACAGGAGGGCTTGTTGTAGTTGTTGCTGTTTCCTCGAGCTCTTACCTTGGCTTTGCGATACTTCTAAATACCCTTCCCGAACAAGGAAGACAGACTCACAGCAGCCGGTTGCTATTACCAAACTGCAGACTTTTATTAGAACAAATTTTATCATAGCTGTAAGCAGAATGTTAGAATTCATTAAGGTCACTCATGTCTTTTCTCTGCACCAAGAGGATGGAGGGGGGGGAGAAACCCCTAATACATGTCTAGAGTCAGCAGAGCAAAGCGTCTGGGCAAATGATTCATGGGATCTGTAGACACTAATGAATTAGGCACCCGAGGGCAGGGAAGTGGGTGAGGTATGTCAGCACAGACCAAGGGGTCCCAGTACCCTGTGCTCTTCTGGCCATCCCCCTGCTTCAGAACCCCCAGCATTCCTCTAGTCCGAGCAGACGGACACAGGATATTCATTATCTCCATTTAGACCCCAAACAATCCACTAAAATATCATGATCTGTCCCCACCCTGTCTGATCAGAAGGCAGATTACAATGTATCACCTTGTCATCCTACTCTCTGGAAATCAAACCCCAATAACAACCAGATTCATGTAAAGGCCCGTGTGGTGTGTGTGCATTGCATGAAGTGACAGATGTGAATCACAGCAGTGCCACTCCATCCAGCGATCATGGTGCTGATGGACCTACAGGGCCAGCTTCATAGAGAGAAATTATTTTTTAATGGCCATCGGGCAGGAAACCCCAGTGCCCCCGAGGCCACAGTAGCCGTCTGGGTTCTTGCTCAGGTATTGCTGGTGATAGTCTTCGGCATAGTAGAACACTTGTCCCTCTCGGATGTCGGTGGTGATGGGGCCAAAGTCATGCTTTGAAAGAACCTGTGGAGAGAGGAGGAGAAACCTCAGGACCCAATGCTGGACACAGGACTCCTTGAGAAGGAGGGAGCGAGGCCAGCAGGGGACACATGGTTTAGGTCATGTGCTGGCTCGACCCCTTTCTGCTGGATCATTCTAGATGGGTACTTATCAATCTGCCTGGGTGGGCTGGGGCTTGAAATTGGATGTACATCAGACTTTAAACCATTTTCTTTTTATTATGTTCATTTATTTATTTGTGTGTGTGTGTGTGTGTGTGTGTGTGTGTGTGTGTGTGTGTGTGTGAGTGCACATGCGTGTGCGTGTGTGCATGTACAACTTGTAAAAGTCAGTGTTCTCTTCCTACCACGGAGATTCTGATGACTGAACTCAGGCTGTCAGGCACGGCAGCAAGTGCCCCGACCTCCTGCTTTAGAGCCTAGGAGTCAAGTGTTTGTATAATTCATTTTCCATCCAGCATCACAGAGCTGACAGGCAGCTCCAAACCTCCTCCAGGGCAGCAGCAGAGCCCTGTGGTTCTCTGGTTGTCCACGAGGCAAGAGGACCAGAAAGCCAGGCAAGCCAGGGGCTCTGTGCCAAGCTGGGGGGACAAGCCCCGCCCACTCCCACTTCACATGGAGGGCTGCATTCTGTGGATCCTGGAGTCTGTGCTCTGAGCTCTGGGCCAGGAACCTGGACATTCAAGTCAGAGGAGGACATGGCCTGTGGGCCTGTGTGGGGCCATCATAGTCTTCTGTGACCTAGTTTAAGTCTTGGTGGCATCTGCTTCCACAGACAAGAAACACATCAACACAAATTGGGGAAGGAGAGCGGAGCTATTTGGGGCAGGAGACAGATTAGGAAACAGACATGGCTCCCTGTGGAGCTCGCACAGGCTTGCCTTTTTCCCTTTTGGATTTCAGCTCTGTTCCTAGTCTGTCTTACTGTCAGTTGCCCTGAAGTGCTCGAGCACGCGGCATTAGAAGCTTTACTCTGAGTGCTGAGTTCAGAGCAGTGAGCCTGCGCATGGATGAGGGCTACTCTGGAGATGAGCCGGACCCTCAAATCTGCCAGCCAGCAGATCTCACCTCTATGCTCAGTGCCGCTCATTGCTTCAGGTTCTCCCTGCTCAGCCCTCCTAACTAGGAGGGAGATTTGCCCCATTAAGGCTGAGCCTGCCTGGAAAGACTGAGGGTCAATGTCCAGTCGGACCACACAACACAGAGGAGCCAGGTGCTTTTATTTTATTTATTTATTTATTTTTGGTAGGCTAGCAATTGTTGAGGGTTTACTATATGCCAGATTCTAGGCAAAGACTTTCAAATGTTAATATCTGTCTCATAGCAGCCACCAGTGAAAAGTTTTACTGTCACCAACGATATAAAAACTGTATGTGAGATCATGTGTCTGATGTGCGTGTGTGGCCTGATGCCTGATTACCACACTGCCCAGGTTCCAGTACAGCACTCACCCATTTTCCGCCCCACTCATTGGAGAGACCAAAGTGAAATTTAGTGGCTGACACAAAGGAGGGCTGAGATTTGAGAGGCCCAGTCACAAGGATGGGTACAGGCACCTGTAAGACTCTGCCACAGTCCCCCCTGGTCACCTCTGGGGTCTTTTGTTCCTGGGCTGCAGGCAATTGAGGCCTTGTGACAATAAGTTTTTGTGGTTCAGGGATGACCCTATATTGTTGGAGTCTAGTGCTTTTCTAGGCCTTCAGCCTAACTGCCCTTCAGAGGAGTCTGTGAACACCCGGTTCTCTCCGCAAACTTTATCTCTGAAACACCTTGAAAGTTCTCGGCTCCATGGTGGAACCCCAGCTAGCTCACCATCTGGTACCAGAGTTTTCAGGGAAAGGGAACCTCAGGAGGATGAGGACTTGGGCCAGCATCTGCTGGCATGGCTCCATCAGTCAGGGCAACCTCAGGACTCAGAGGGTGGGCATGTCCTGGGAGTGCTGTAGAAACCGGGACCATCGAATCATCACCAGCATCTGAAGGTGCAGCCGGCTCTGGGACACGGGGTGGTGGTATGGATGGAATGTTCCAGTAAAAAGCAGCCCCATGCCATGAAAGTATGTACTATCTGCTTCAGGTGGCAGGGAGCTTGCAGAAAGAAAAAGTCCGGTTCGGCATTTGACATTCTTGATCCAGAGCAAGCAAAGGAGATCAGAGCTCTGTGATCACAGCGCCTCTGCCTCCTGTGGCTGGGTCTCCACACGTGAGACAAAGGCCAAAGTGATGGCATTCACACCTTCCTGGTCTCTGCCCAGAAGTGCACACACTTTTGCCACTCAGAGAGCATTCTCTTTCTAGGGTCATCTGCTTAAAGAGTGTCACCCTCCCTTGAACCTGTCTATGTGAGTCTTACGCTCTGGGAAGGGGACTCCTGTTTTAACCTCAGCTATACTGCCACCCTGGGGTCAAGGGGGTAAGCAAGTCCTCTGCTTCCTTCTCCCCTTCCCAGGTCACCCAGGTCCTTTGCGTCCTTTGGCTCTTGGGAAGGTGGACAGGGCCTGGCTCCTCCCCCTATGTGGCCTGCCCATATCCTCTCTTTCACAAATGATAGTACATGCATGAATGAGTGGCAACCTCACACTTGGGACCTTCCAGAAGCTCCTTGAGGCTGGAATGTGGGTAGAGGCCTCTCTGAACCCTCCTTTCCTCAGAGGCTGCCCTTTCCACCCAGGGAACACTGGGCAGTGCTGGGGAGCAGGGGGAGGCAGCAGAGCTGGGATTCAGACAGTACCAGTCTTGGCCACAAGATGGCAGAAACTTCACTTATAAAACCTCTTGGAAGCCATAGGAAACTCATGAGACAGACTTTTTCCTTTTCTTTTCTTGAACCCCACCCATCCTAGGAGACTGGCTCTTCCTTCAGGCCCTACTAGTCACCCCTTGGCACTGAAATGGGTTCTGGGAAGGAGGACTGATGAGGTTGGCTCAGATCTGCCAGGCATAAGGTTCCTGTGCTGGACAGACCCCTGCTCCCAACTCGCAGGCAGGCAGGCAGCCCCAGCCTGGTTCACCAGGTGCCTCTTCCTTGGCCACAGGCCTCTGCCAGAACCAGTCCTTCAGGAGGAGAGTGCCCTCTGGCTGGATCACTCCCTTCCCACCCTCCCACCTTGAAGTCTTGCTGACTTCAAAACAGGTCTCAGAATCTCAAGAGTTCAAGGGTTTTGTGTCTTTGTTTTCTCTCTCTCTCTTTCTCTCTCTCTCCTCTCTATCTTTCCCCCTCCTCCCTCTCCCCACTCTTTCTCTTCTACCTTCCTCTTTCCCTCTACCTCCACTTTCTCCACTCCCCCGTCTCTGTATCTCTTTCTCCCTCCCCCTCTCCTCTCTCTCTCCCTCCCCTCCTCTCATCACCTCTCTCTACCTCCCTTCCCTCCCCTCCCCTCTCCTCCTCTCCTCCCTTTCCAGTATTTTTTTATATATGCATAAATGTAAGGGGAAGGATATCACTTTAAGAACCCAGGTTGGGGTGACACTTGGCTCTGGAGATTTCTAGGTCCCCTAAAAGAAGAGATCAACCCTACTTTTTTTCCAGCCCTTCTTTCCTTTCTCTGATGTGACTCAGGGAACCTCACAGGCCTTCCTTCTTTTGCAGATCCCACTGACGAAAGCTTTCCTCTGTCCAGTGGGCACTGCGCCAGGCTTACTGCTCTCCTGGGAGGGCATTAGCAGGCACAGGAAGTGTGCATCCTGCCAAGTCTTCCCCCACCCTTAACCCTCCTGAAGGAGTCCCCGCTGACCTCCTCCATATATGCCCCTCTTTTGTGTCTGAAGAGATCCTATGAGCAGGCAACTGTGAGGTGGAGAGGGGCCTTCCTCCAGAGCCCAGTGACCTCAGGCCCAGACAGATGGCCTCAGCCCAGCCGCACCTGTGAACACCACAGATGTAAGGAAGTGTCCAGCAGGGGCACAGTGGGCCCATCTGACCTTCAAGGCCTGCCTGGGGAAATCCATTATTTAAAAAAAAATTAACAAATAAATATGGCACTCTGCTTACTGCAAATGCTCATCGTTAGTCATTGACATTCCCCAAGTGCCCAGCAGACCTGGTGCCCTGCATGGCAACCACATGCTCCTCCATCCCTGGGAAAGCGGGCCAGAGACCCCTCAGCTCAGGCCAGGTGGAGCGGCAGCAGGGCCAGCGAGAAATATGTCTGGCCCCAGAGCCAACTCTGACCTCGGATGTGCAGGAGCATCCAATCACTGACAAGCATTTTCAAAACAGATGACCCTGATCCTGATCACAGTCTGAGAAGCTTATGATGAGAAGCAGACACATTAGCAGTAAGGAAACTCGCTATGAAAGGGGAGGGGGGGGAGAAGGTACCTATAATTCAAATTTCCTCACCCTTCTGTTATTGAAAGTAACATTAATTTTATTCCAAACCCCATCTCTACTCACCAAAAGAATTTAGGCTTAAGTGTTAGATTTTTATTTATGTCATTATTTGTAAATTTTATTTGTGTATTTAATCAATGTTCACTTCAACATTTTAATAGCATGAAATGAGTTTTCTATAACAGAAGCTAAACTTGGGATCCACAGGATCCGCAGAACACGGGGGGTGGGGGGGGTCTGACTTCTAGGAGGCTGGTTTCTCTTGCCTTAGGGGAAAATGTCCAGCAGGACAGGGGAGAGGTGCCGGTCTATTCTTCAGACTGCCCTCTAGTGGCACAGGGAGCTTGAACCAGGCACAATGCCTGACTGCTTCCTACCTTCTGCTTCTGAATCTAGAGACCGTTTCATTTTCTTTCGGATCTAGTTCTAACGAATTCTGTGCCATAGTGTGTCTTACACACACACACACACACACACACACACACACATTGACACACACAGAGAGATACAGAGACACAGAAACACACAGTCACACAAGGGATATATATATAAATATATATCCCACATGGGGGAGCAGGGGCGGGGGGGAGGAGGGAAGGAGAGAGAAAGGGAGAGGGAGACAGAGATGGAGACAGAGACATAGAAATACACAAGCACACACACAGAGACATGTACATTCCTAGACATGCACAGGCACAGAAATACACAAGCACACACACACACACACACACACACACAGAGAAAGAGAGAGACAGACAGATAGACAGACAGACAGACACAGAAACAAATAGTCACACACAGACATATACATACTCTCTCACACACAAAGAGACAGAGACACAGAAATCCACAGGCACACACACACACACACACACACACACATTCCCAGACACAGAGACACAGAAATACACAGGCACACAGAAATACACACACACACACACACACACACACACACACAGACAAAATGAGAGAGAGAGAGAGACAGAGAGACAGAGACAGAGAGAGAGATACACATACACACACAGGCATGAACACATATAGGCTTAAGCTTAGTCCGTGCCCCTATCAATGGTATTAGTCTCCAGGCAGCTTCCAGGTGACCAGAATGCCACACATCAAACTGTCTGGGGAGCAGGATGGGGATAGGGAGCAGTGGATAAAGCACTTGTCACAAAAGCATGAGGACCACAGTGCCAGCTGTAATTCTAGCACAAGGGAGGAAGAGACAAAGGGTCCAGGAGCAAAGCGGCTCACCAGCGTAGCTGAGTGCCAAGTTCTAGGTTCAACTGGGAGACTCTCTAGGTTCAACTGGGAGACTCTGTTTCAATGACTAGTGACTGAAGTAGAACTCAATGGAGAGTGATTGAAGAAGTGATTCCTTATCAACTTCATCCTCCACACTCATGCATACATAACACTGCATATGTGGGAACTCATGCATATGCCACACACAGAGGAGAAAAAAATGTCTGGAGGTTCTGAAATGATTGGAATGCCTTTTCATAAAAAACTACTAGAGCCAGGTGTGGTGGCGTACGCCTTTAATCCAAGCACTTGGGAGGCAGAGGCAGGCGGATTTCTGAGTTCCAGGCCAGCATGGTCTACAAAGTAAGTTCCAGGACAGCCAGGGCTACAGAGAAACACTGTCTCAAAAAAACAAAAAACAAAAAACAAAAAAACAAACAAAAAAAACCTACTAGAAACAAGAAAAGCAGCCATTTTCCATTCTGAGCTGAACAGAGGGGTACCGTGTGGCACAGAGCAGGAAGGCCAACCAGCTAGAGAGCAGGCTTGTCTACCAGTGTGGCCCAGGCATAGGAGCAGTGACTGCCTGGGAAGAACAGGGAGGACACCGGAAGGATGGATGGTGCTGTACTGGTGAGTCGAGCATTGCCATGGCACATTCAAGAAGGACAGGTCCCCAAGATCATGGTTCATGTCAGGAGACAGCTGATACCCTCACAAGGCTGAGTTATATTGCATGGACCCATCTCTGCCTTGAGACCCTCAGTAGGAAAGGCAGAAAGGGAGGTGGCACGCTTACCTTTAATTCTGTCTTAAACCTAAGACGCACCTATGCAAACGATAGTTCCCCATCAGAGAACTTGGCTTCTGAGGATACATGCTGTGTTCTGGGGTGGTGCCCTTCCCCGCATCTTCAGTACTACCACACAGTTAAATGGCTTCCATCACTATTCCTCTGGCCTCTGCACCCATGATGTGATTCTCAAGGTCTTCCGACACCCTGGCTTGCAAAGCAAAGTGGAAGAAACCACAGGCTGAGCTCTGTCCCTGCACAGGGGAGGGTGGCTGAGCTCTGTCCCTGCAGAGGGGAGGGTGGGAGGACCACAGCTGTTGGCTTAGCCAGTGAGGACCTGAAGCACTGGTGAACTATGGCCACAGCTCAGTCAAAACCTACATCTGTGTCTCAGCCAGATCTACCGAATTGGAACATGCGTTTAAAAAAGATCACTGGGGTGGGCTGGGGTGGGGGCAGGCAGATGGCTCAGTTGGTAAAGTGCCTGTCACATAAGCATGTGGGCCTGAGTGTAACCCCTGAACCCACATGAAAAAGGCCAGAGTCGTGCCTGTACTTTCAATGCAGGGACCGAGGAGGCGGAGATCATTGGCTGGCTAGCCAAGTCTACTTGGTGAGCTCCAGGCCAGTGGGAGACTGTCTCAAAACCCAAAGTGGATGGCACCCAAGAAACGGTACCCAAGCTTCTCCTGTAGTTTCCACATTTACACCAGCACACACATGCACACAGATATGCAGAGAAATAACCCAATGGGGCCCACTTGGCAGAGACAATCTGAGAAGAGTACCTTTTATTAGCTAGAGTGGGGCAAAACAGGAGCGGTAGAGATCTGAGAGCTTGCTGGGGCCAGTTCATAACTCTTCCCAGGGTGGCTCCCACAGCATCCTCTAAGGCTCCACCCCATCCCTGGAGTCACCTGTGCACCAGGCAAGAGTCCCGTGACCACAGATATCTACCTTGAGGGAGAACAAAAAATCCCAAATTGTTGAGGTACAAAGAACATCCTTTGTGGGTGTGGAGGTGGGAGAGGGTCATCTGGGTTGGAGGATGTGTCGTATAAGTAGGACTGGACTTGGGCGTTCATAGAGCTGTCCTGATGGCATGAAGGCCTCCCCAGATAAGGAGAATGTTATGGTCAAAGGCAAGGAAGAGGGGGGGAATCATATGTTTGTCGTGTTCTGGAAGGTCTGGAGAGAGAGGAAGGCAAGTCCTGGGCTGTCAGGGATGAACAGGAAAGGGGTTGATCCAGGAACCCTGGGAGAGAAGGCCTGGGAGGTAGAAGCAGGAGGAGATGCAGCAGAGGTGGGATATCTGATGGGTTAATTCCGCATGCCCATCTGAGTGCCCAGCTCTGTCCTCAGTTTGCCCACCTGAGTGCCCAGCTCTGTCCTCAGTTTGCCCACCTCTCTACAGCACAGTGGCCTTGGGGGCAAAGGGACCACCTGAACATAGGCAAAGGTGGCAGATGCCTCTGAGGATCCCGTGTATATGCAGCAAGGTCTACAAGTGACTGAACTCAAGTGGGTACCCAGAGAAACAGGAAGCCCCTTTCATGATTCCCAGGGCTATATCTCCTCACATCTTTTAAGTGCCAAATCTTCCTGGGGGACCAAGAGGGTCCAAGTCCCTTCCCTACTGTCTAGGCACTGACTGACTAGTGACCTTCTGCTGCGTGCCAGAGGACAAGGCTCATAGTCACATGGCTGATGTTACAGGCTGTGCGTCCCACCTCTAACTCTCGAATCAATCATCGGATCAAGGACGGAGGACCCCTCTGGATTCGATCTTGTCATTGACATCTGCTGGTTGTCACAAGAAATTCAAATGACCTCGTCTTTGAGCTAAGTTCCCTTTTGTGGCTTTCAGTTGCATGAGAGCCCCCCTCCCTCTCCCTCTTCCTCTCCCTCTCCCTCTCCCTCTCCCTCTCCCTCTCCCTCTTCTTCCCCTCCCCCTTCCTTGCCTCCCTCACCTCCCTACCCCACCTCCTGCTTTATCTATCTTTAGGGGTTATGATCTGCTTTTCCATATCTGCAGTCAATTAAGAACAACCTCTGTTTTTGCGTGTTCCTAGCATTCATTACACAAAAGAAGCCACTTCTCATTTTCTCAGAAGAGCCAAGGACACTGGTTTTCACCTTGGGGATGAAATGCAGATTTCATTAAAAGGAAAGATCCTTCCTCCCAAGAGACTGAATAGAAAAGGACTCAAAGCAACATGGCAGCTGCTGGAACTCAGAGCATCAAGTTCCACAAAGCCTGGAGCTTTTCTGGGTGCTGAGTCCCACTCACGTTAGAATCTCGGCAACTCCAAGACTGGTCCCAACTTGTACAGTACAGAGTGGCCGAATATGTTGGTTGTTCCCAGGCCTTGGGGGCTTCCTTGGGATTCAGAACATCTGCCGTAAAGTGAGAAGGGCCTCGGGTCACAGAATAGCTATAGACTCTGTGCTCAGTTGTTACACAAGCATTGGCTGGTTGCTGTTCCCAGCCTGAGTCTTTGTTGTCTTTAAGTGTGAAATGAGACAGCAAAACCTGGAGAAACTCTCTTCAGCCTTCTTTCTTTGACTCGTGTCTTCCAGAGCCCTAAAGCTTACAGTCCAGCAATTAGTATCGCTATGTTTGCATCTTGAATAGTCTCCAAAAGATCTTCTGCTGAAGACCTGGTCCCCAGCCTAGGGGGCTATGAACCAGGTGAAGCCATTAGAAAGGTGGGATCTATTGTGAGGAACTCAGGTCATTGGCAGAGTACCCTGGAAAGGATAGTTATGACCCCAACTTTTTCCTTTATATTTTTGCTTCCTGGACACTGTGTGCAAGAGGCCCAAACAACAGACCCACCAAACACAACTGACAACTCTGAAACCATTTACCAGAATAAACCTACCGTGTTTTAACTTGACTCTCTGGTATTGTGTCACAGCAATGGGAAGCTGGCTATTCTTAGAGTTGTATAAGCATCTTTTGTCCATTCTTGCTTCTTAATGCCTCCCGGACTCGAAAATATCTGTTGACTTATCTTCAAGTTCATTCTATTTCTTTTGCCAACTCAGCCTCTCCTTCTAGAGATGCTTTTCATTTAAGGTTGAGCCTTTGATAATTAACCTGGTTCTGATAACTTCCAAAATGTCGGCTTGGTCTTCTGATTTACAATTCTTTTCTCTTTACTTCTGAGACAGGATCTCAATGTATCACCCTTGCTATCTTAGAACTTGCTATGTAGACCAGGTTGGCCTTGAACTTGCAGAGATCTGCCTGCCTCTGCCTCTGCTGTGTTGGGATTAAAGGGGTGTGCCACCAGGCCCAGTTGCTTTATACTTTGTCTCCTTACTGAAATTTCTTTTTCATGAGATATTGTTTCCATATTTTCCTTTAACTTCAGACTTGGCTTCTGCTGTTTTGTTTCAGCATGCTTATAACAGTCAGGTTAAAGTCATATGTAGTAAATTCCACTTCATTTTCTTTTTTTTTTTTCTTTTGGTCTCATAAATGTCTTCTGAGAAGTGGATATTTGGAGCCACGTGTTGTGCTCTGAATGTGAACACTTGGTCTTCAGCAGGAGGCATCACTTGAGATGGTTATGAATCCTTCAGACCATGGAGCTTGACAGGAGGAAATGAGCCACTGAGGGCAGGTCTTGAGTTTAGCCCACCCAGGCTCACTTCCTGCTCACTGCTTTATATCTGATTTTGATGTAATGCGATTTGCTGCCTCCTGCTCCTATTGCCACAACTTCCTTCTTCCTCATGGTGGACCACGGGTACTATCCTCTGGAACTGTAGCCAGAATGAACCCTTCCTTCTTGAACTTGCTTCCAGTCAGGTATTTGGTCACATGGCCACAACAACAAAAGCCACTAACAAACATACAATCCAAGAACTCCAAAATCAGGTCACTGCGTAGTGACTCATTATTTACGTCCATGACACTATTGAGTTGGGACTCCTGGCTGGTCTCTGTTTATGTTCTTAGAAGCCATGAGCCTCTACTTCTGCGGACTTTCTCTTTGTGTGTTGGAGCACATGTGCTATCCACGTTAGGGTAGTTTCCAACTCTACCACCTCTTCTGGTCTTTCCTTGACTTGGGGTCCTGAGTTGTAGGGTCAAGGGGAAAGCACCCTCCACTGACAGTAAGCATGCATCAGGAGAGGGAGGTGAATGGTTCCATCGGCACGCACGTGGAGATGATGCAGGGTAGGAACTCAAAAGGATGTCACAGAAGAGCAAGGTTAGAGTCTCTTCCTCAAGGGAAATGGAGCTGAGAGAGTCGGGTGTTGAGTATTTTGGAGGGCTAGTAAACGATTTTGAGGAGAAACGATACATCCCAAAGAGCACACAATGGCCTGGGACAAAGTTCCTCTCCTGGGGAAGGCAGGTTAGAGCATGGTGAGGGATAGAATTGTACCTGGAACAAAGTTAACTTCTGACTGAGATAAAGTCTTTGGGTGACCTCCCAGAGACTCCCTCAGAAGAACAGATCAAAGTCTGTCTGGGCTGGGGACTTTGAGTCTCTTTGCCAGTGGCTAATCTTTCCTGTTCTTTGATGAGATTCTTAGGAACGGGGGCTTAAGAGAATGACATTTCTTTTGCAAGAACTTTCCTCCCTCTGGTGAGGGAACTTCAGAGACAGCCCCTTCCTGGGTGCCTGGGGTGGGGACGAAAGAAGGTTAGAGAGTCCTTGCTTCTGAGGCAGCATCCACACCTTCTAGTGTCTTCAATTCAAAAGCACACAGCACACCAAAGCATTGTGCTTCTGGGTGCTGTTTCCTGACCTCAAACAGCACCTCTTTAGACGGCTGTGCTTTGGGGTTGCGTGCTCGTTTCTGTTCTCTCTAGTTTGGGGAGTTCTTATAAAAAATGTCTGCCAGGTGGATTTGAGAGCACAAGTCTTGGCACTCTTGTCTTTACCCAAGCACTCTTGGGTAAAGACATCGGCGCAGGCCTGCTGAGTCACATGATGTTAAGGTGTATTCAGCTAGTAAAAACATTTCACAGTGGTTTTCCCAATCGGTGGTACCAGTTTGGACATCTCACCCAAGCTGTTTGAGAGGCTCCTGGCTCTCTCCATCCTTGCCCTGGGAATTGTCAGAATTTGTAACTGTTTCATCCTAACTGGAAGACATGGAATACCAAGTTAACTTTAGCTTTCATTTTCTTAATAACAATTTGGACACATTTTAATTTTTACTATTTGCCCTCTGTATACCTTCTTAGGTTAGGTATATATTCCAATATTTGTGCGTGGGTGCATGCGTGTGTACAGGTGCATATGTGCATGTGTATGCACATTTGTCTAGAAGTCAGAGGGTAGCCTTGGGGGCCATTCTTCAGGCTCTCTCCACTTTTTTTTTTCTTCAATTTAAGAGACAGGGCTTTCTTATTGGTCTGGAACTGACCAAGCAGGCTAGGCTGGCTAGGCAGGGAGACCTGGGCATCTGCCTGCCTGCTTCCCCATTGCTGATATTACACATGTCAACACCATGTCTAGCTGTTTTAATGTGGGTTCTGGGGATGGAACTCAGGCATTGTTTTGAGGTATCTCTCCAGCTCCCCACTCCCTCTTTCTTTTTTTCAAAAAAGGTTTTCTCTGTGTAGCCCTGGTTGTCTTGGACTAGGCTTTGAACTCAGGAGTCCACTTGCCTCTCTGCTGGGTTTAAAGGCATGTACCACCATACCTAGCTTTCGTCCATTTCTTAACCACTGGTTGGTTTTCATTGTTGATTTTCTGATAACTTCAGGTATATTCTAAAGTTGTAATTTGATAGCCATACATAACATCTGCCCACTAAGACTCTAGTGTGGTCCCACTGTGCTCCCTGCTTCTCTATCTACAATACAGTGTGTCTACTGTAAATAATATTTTTATTATATATGCATCTATCTGCACACACACACACACACACACACACACACACAGACAGACAGACAGACAGACAGACAGACAGACAGACAGACAGAGACAAAGAGCGCTTTTGTTTAATCAGGAAAAATTTTTCTGTGCCCTTTTTCAGATATTACTCACGGTGCTGGGGAACTGGACTTGACTAGTTTATAGCCCCAGAAACTTAGAAACTTGGTATTTTAATAGATGTGGCTTAGAGATTAAACTAAGAAATACACAAGGATTTTTGAGTGGAAAATCAATCATATGCTCCCATAAGCTATCAACACATGCCAGTCTGTGTTTATAGAGGCTGCTCTTTGTTATCAGTAAATCTCTCCTTCATTAAGAATCAAAATGTTGGGGCTGGTGAGATGGCTCAGCAGGTAAGAGCACCCAACTGCTCTTCCGAAGGTGATGAGTTCAAATCCCAGCATCCACATGGTGGCTCACAACCATCCGTAACGAGATCTGGCGCCCTCTTCTGGAGTGTCTGAAGACAGCTACAGTGTACTTACATATAATAAATAAAATAAATCTTTAAAAAAAAAAAAAGAATCAAAATGTTACTCGGCACACCCAGTGCTTAAAGTGTCCTGGATTTTGAAGGAACGCAGCCTCCATTTGGAGGTTTATGCAGCAATTTCAAGTGGGCAGTTCTGTGTAGCAGATATGGTACTCAATGAGGGCCAAGTCCAGAGAAAATCACTCAGAGCTGGTGATAAATGCCGCAGTTAATAGTGATACAACTCCCTGTCTGCAGGACTATTGGCACAATCTTCTGGAGCACACAAAGTCAGCATTCAGTAGTAATGTGTGTGAAAAGCAGCTGTGATTTCTTAAAATTCTCTTATGCCAAGCTAAAATAAAATTGAAACTGGCCATTTAATTGGGTTTTTCTTTTATTCACTGATTAAGACAATAAAAATTGTGCTTGTTTCAGTATTAAGGAATTAAAATCTCCCTTGAGACTTCTCTGCCCTGGGCGAGGGTCCATCTGCCCATCGCAACAGGCTGGCCAGCTTGCACACAGCGATTCCCCCACGAGTTGTGATCTGAATAACTTCACACTGTACTGGCCAGGACCCAGAATGAAATGCTGGGCCTTTAAATCATTACCCAAGGAAACTAAAAATAGGACTGTCAATTAATACATGAGCGATAAGAGAAAATGCACTGAAGATGTATAGCTGCTCTGCCTGCGCCTCCAGCCATGCATGGCTGAGAATATAGATGACCAGAAAAGCAAGAGAAAGGCAGCTTGGTCGGCCTGTTGGAGAGCCGAGGAAGCCAGCGGTGTGGGAGTGTGGTGCCTCTGCGTATGTGTGTCCCTCCTGAGAATGTGCAGAACATGGCTGTTTGACTGCAAGACTGAGTGTGAGGCTGTGGCTGATCCACACACGACTGCTTTGTTTTAGACAATAGCACCCCTCCCCTCCCCCACTCCATACAGGCATCACTAGAAGATTCTGAAAGCGTGTGTGCATGTGCGTGTGCCTGTGCGTGTGCGTGTGCGTGTGCGTGTGTGTGTGTGTGTGTGTGTGTGTGTGTGTGTGTGTGTGTGTAGGTCAGACTTACAGGCCTCCACGCAAGCTGCTTAGGCTTCTTAGTATTGAAGCCTGGGGGATTTACTTGACTTATGCTTTTTTTTTATACTCGTGTGCCGTTCTATGGAGACCTGGGGTTGATGTCAGCCATCTTTCTCTGTCATTTCCCACCTCTTGTTTTGAGACAGGATTTCTCACTAAACCCAGAGGTCACCTAGCAGGCTGGGCAGGCTGGCCAGTTGAACCCTAGGGAGCCGCCTCTCTCTACCTTCCCTGCTGTTTATGCGTCTCTGGGGATAGAACTCAGGTCCTCTCTTTACTGACTAAATCGTCTGCCTAGCCCTTAGACATTTAAAAATTTTTAATCTTAATTTAAATGTTTTCGAGAGAAAGAAGAGGGAGGAAGGAGAGAGGCGTGGAGGGAGGAAGGAACGAAAGAAAGCATGCGTTAGGGTGAAGACTCAAAATAGGCAATGAGTCCTATTTGCCAAAACACGATTGTTATTTTCTTCAGCACTCTGAAGAACTGGAAATCCCTTCAGAGAAGAGAGCTAGAACAGAGCTAATTACATCATTTGCATTTGCATATAATTGGTATGCCTTCCGGCTAAGACAATAAAATCCGTGTTCGTTAGACTTCTTGCTAAGGCATGATGTATTTCAGTCGCAGCACCGTGTTAAACATGTAGGTGTTAAACATTCCCCATCACACCCTCAGCAGCCCTCAGATGGACATAGGTTGCTTTTGAACTGGCCTGAGCTTGGCCAAATCACATAACCTAGGGTAACTGACCTTGAGCCCCGCGCTTCCTCTCCTGTGAGGGGTGGGGGATGGGGAGGAAAAGAAGCCTTCTTTTCAGGGCTATGCCCAGAAAGAAATGAAATCACATGGATTCAATTTCGGCAGCAGTTTTCAGGCTGCCCTGTGATGCTACGGTCTTTCTGAGCTCACGGAAAGCCACACCAGGGGAAATCATGAGGAATGGATTATGCCCAGAGCAAGTGGACGTTAAGAGCCTGGCTAGCTTAAGCTTCATCCCACCCAGTTGAGTGGCCTGATTCTCATGTGTCATCTGGATTAGTGGTGCTCTGAGGACACACAGCCAATAGGCTGGATGTCCTATGCTAGCTTTGGGGACACCTGACCAAGAGCTCTTTCCCACCCGTATGCATCCTGGATGCCCCAGAGCATCCAACTGGAGGGAGAACCTGAACGGACAAGGTCTGGAATGACTATCTCCGCTCATGCCCTACTAAAACCCCACATCCTGGGCTTCCTAGAGTCAAGGCCTACAATGAGCAAGCCAGAGTGGGGGTTGGGGTGCAGGTCTGCGCTGGCCTGGCTCTGCGCCATGCACTGCCCTGCTTGCTTTGTGATTATGGTCCCATGCGAGCCTTACCACAGTCCCACCAACACCTCCAAGCTCCAGCCACTGCCTGCCTTTGCCTGTCTGACTGTCTGTCACCCTTAAGCTGGTCTTGCTCGTTCATGTTACTGCTGTAAAATGGGTCCCCCAACACTGACCATGACCATGGACACAGGGGACTGAGGAAGCTTAACTGTGAAGGTTCAGGGTTTATCGTCATTCTCTGCTCTGTGAAGTGTGGACCTCCTTTTTTTTTTCTTGTCCTCTGTTCAAGGGTGCGCACACACACACACACACAACTCATAAACTTGCCCAGCCCCTGAGAGAAGTCCCAGCAGTTTCTCCAGTCCATGGACCTCATGATGCACTAGCATGGCAGAGAAGTAGCCTGAAACATGGATTTTACAGAGAGAAAGAAAATCCCTACATACCTTGCAGAAGTCCAAAATCAGAAGCAGACAAATGGGGGACAAGAGAGCACTGCTGTTTCTGCTTGAGGATGTTCTGAAGTGACAGAGGTGTGAGAGGTATGGGGCTGATTGTGCTGAGGACAGAAGAAGCCCAAGAGCCTTGAGCCATGCTGCCCCAACCCTCAGAGAACTGAAAGCTGCTTCTCTGGGAACCCCATAACCCTTTTCCCTGACACCTTATCTACGTTCACAACCTTGGCCAAGTCCCTCAACCTTTCCACACTTGACTTGGCTCACTTCTAAAAGGACAATATTCTCCTTTGAGGTGTTACTTAAGCTCACAAAATACAGCATTACTTTTATTTTCTGGATGGATAATAGAAACTTAGAGGGGTTCAGTTGCTTGCCTGAGGTCATACAGCTAACAAGCGGCCATGACCAAAGGAGACCATACTGGGCCGTCAGTATTAGACTTTCTGCCAGTGTCTCTGGATGTAAACACTATCTTGCCTCTCCTCCTGGACATGGGATGACTCGTTTTCTAGCTCCAGCCTGGCTGACAGGCACCAGGCTATCACTCCACAGAGAGTTACATGGAAGGGTGGAAGGAGAGTCCGACCTTGTGGTGGGAAAGCAGGAGACAGTGCAGGTTCCTGCTGTGTCATTCAGATCCCATTCAGGTCACTCTGGGTGCCTGCCTGATCGACTCCTCAGCATCTTTTGTACTTTGTGGTCCACAGTATGTGTGCATGCATATGTGCACACACTCAGTGTTCACCTGGGATTCTTTCCGCTCCCTCCCATGATCCCCAGCACTCCTTAACAATCCAGATTCCAACTAAGTATCATGGAGGAGAGAAGGGAAATGGCTGGGTAAGGAGCACAGAGCGTTTTTCTGCCCCCGTCTCTCTGTCTCCCTCTTTGAGAACCTGGCACTGGGAACATAGCTCTTGCCTGCCAGGGACAGAGCAGCAGAGACTTGGCTGTGGTCTCAGCCAGATGTCACTCTCATCTGGCGGCCTTGGCTAGCTCAGCGTTTGGAATGAACAGCCCAAACATGGGGCAGGCGGGGCCCCTGCAGGGATGTGGGCAGAAAAGCTGAGCCCCAGCAATGCCCACAACCCTCTGTGTAAGGTGCAGGCAGGCAGCAGGAAAGGGGACATCTCAAGGGCAGCTACTTTTCCTTCTGAGATCTTCTCCTCCTGAGTTCCTATCTCAGCTGTGGATGTGGCCCTATCTTGTTATTTTACCAAGAGACCAGACTCCCACTCACCTCTCTAGGGGAACTGATCCCAAGAGTCTTGTGTGTCTTCCGTGCACAGGACCCCACTCAGGATAACAGATGGGAGGAGCCAGGAGTGGCCCAGACCCTGCACCTGGAGTCCTGGAGCCACTGCAGCTTAACCTTTGTAGACTCACTGGACCAAGGCCAAAGTCATACCTAGGGAGCTATGGAAATCCCATCCTGCGCCGCACCAAATGTACCAGCAAAAACTCCTGCTATTATGATAGATAGTGAGCTGGGCCTGTCTAGGACAAGGACCCACTAGATTCACAGACTGTCAAATGCTGAAGGGTCCCAGGCTGAGGTGGGGGCCTGTGGAACCTTGTGCTGTTCTAAGAGGATGCTGGCTTCACCTGCAGCCAGAGGCAAGGTGCCTCAAAATAGAGTGAGGGTTGATCTGTATGTCAGGGACTGCATCAGCATGTGCAGGGGGGCGGCCCCATGCGCTGCCTGCCAATGGGCCCATTTCGGTCACCATCTGCAGCAGAGAGTGGGACACCTGTCAGAAACAGCTGCTGACGGCAGATCGGAGTGTGTGTGTGTGTGGGTGCTTTGTGGTGGCCTGGAGCCGGGCATGCTGCCGGCCCACAGGAATGCCAACCGTGGGCCTGGTGTGGAGGGAGGCAGAGAGAGAATCCCGTTCCTCACTTTCACATAGGCAGGGCAATCACCGACACTTCCTGCCTCCCTGGAATATAGATTCCACCTGTTGTCACCCTGCTCTCATGGACAGAAGAGACAGCAGGGTTCCCTATGGTGAAAGAGAAATGCCAGAACAATCCTGGAGAAAGCCTAAGTCCTCCTGTGGTGAATACACCAGGCATCCGTGTGTGTGTGTGTGGGGGGGGGTGGCACTGAGCATGTTCCTGGCTCTGTTGGAAAGAGTGTCCCCCTGTGTGTGGCACTGAAGTAATAGGTTGGGCCCTTTCTTATATGGTCCACCCTGATGGGGTTTAATCTTTCAAAGTATCTGGACTTTCTTTTTTAGATAAATGAAGTTCAGTTCATCAACATAAAATAAAAAAACTTTAATCCTGTAACAACTTGCAGTGAGAAATCTTTCCAAGTGGGTTTTTGTACACCACCATCTGTCATGCTTCCACTGGCCACCAAGTCTTCATGTGTTCCTCATGCTAAATACCCATGCTCATGGGCTTGCCTATACTGCTTCCAGAACTACAAACCATTCTCAGTAGTAGGTGTGGCTTTTGTACCTCTTCCCTAGATCTGAGGAATGGGCTCTCAACGGTTCAGAGACTCAAGGGGTCAGAGGGCTCAGGGTCAGCCATTTGCTATATTACCCATTCCTACCTGTGTGTAAACACACCCTGAATTTGCTGGGCCTCAGCCAGTGCCTGTGGTTGGGGGAACACATTGGGTTCCCTGGCATAGGCTGGGCCTACCAGAATGTGGGATATATGCTGTGGTCTCTAGTTTTTCAGGCCCATCTGATAGCTGGCCTGCCTTTTGAAGGTAACAGCCCAGCTCAAGGCCAACATCTCAGATAGGAACAGTTACAATCCCATTAGAGGTGCTACCAGCCTGGGCTTTCTTAGCTTCCTATCGATCTGGGTCACCTCAGCAGCCACAGGACTTATAGGGCCCTTCTGCAGGAGCAGGGACCCTAGCATCCCTGTGTCCAGCTGGTTCAGCTCTGGTCTGTTGGGCTGTGTGAAGACGTGGTACTCTCCCTCTCACAGGGGGCCATAAGATTTGTCCCCGTTTCTGGGCCTGTCACTTAGAGATGTCGCAGTGTGAGGCATCTGGATTCTAAGTTCCTTGCATCTACTTTCTCTCTGTGTTGTGTCCACTGTTCATTTTGTCCTAGGTGCCAAGTTCCCAGAACCTTCCCTGAACAGCCCAGAACATTCGCATCTATGGCTTCTCATTGATACGGCTGGTGAGCAAGAACCTGCAGCTTCCTGTGTCTAAGAGCCATGCAGGAACTAAGTGTGGTGGCTTTGATGCACAGATGAATTATTATCTAGTTGTCTTGACGCCACCTTCCTTCTGGGTACTTGCCCTTACTCTGCTAACAAGGAGGCACTTTGGCTGTGGCGTCTGCGGGCATAGAGATGAGTAGATATGATATCCTCTTCAGTCCTCAGAAACAAACTCTTCTAAATAGCAGGAGAAACCAGGCTTATGACCAGGGCCACAGGCAGGAAAAACAAATGTGTCTTAAACATTGAGTGTGGAAAATTCCTTATGGCTTCTACACTGCAAAGGAACTCCTCATTGATACCATGTAAACACACCATCCTGGGAACTTGCTGGTCACTTGCAGCTAAGCATTTTGTGCAAACGGCATTTCCTTGGCATGCCCTTGCCCATGTTTGGATGGGGTTTCTATGTCAACCATGTTGGCATAGTCTTACTGCTTCTGTGCCTCTCTCTCAAGATAGCTGCCATATTTGGAAATGAACAGTATAGGTTTCCAGTTGCTTCCACTGAGCACCCTGGGCTATGGGATGGCGCACGCGCGGTGAGTATCATATGGTTGCTTGTTTGGTATGATATTGTGCAAAACGTGGGTTCAGAGCTTCCCACCTCAGGGAAGACATGGCAAGAGGATGCTCTGTGTGTGGGGAGGATTTTCTACCATGAAAGCCCTACTGGTTGCAAGAGACCCACCAACACTGCAGCTGTCTGCAGTAACAGGGTCCTGCCAGGGCTCTCCACCATGTCCTGAGACAAATGCAGTCTATAAGGCAGCAATTCTCAACCTGTGGGTCACGACCCCTTTGGGGTTGCAGATCAGATATCTATGTTATTATTCATAAGAGCAGCAAAATTACAGTTATGAAGTAGCAATGAAATGATTCTATGCTTAGAGACCTGTACTATAGGGTCACAGCATTTGGAAGGTTGAAAACCATGCCATGAGGGCTTCTTCCCAGGTTGGGGGCAACTCCACATCAGCCAAATGCTTGGAAATGGGAAGGAATGAAGCCTAGTACAGACGAGGTCATGGGAATTGTGAAGGGAAGGGGCAGTAGTCATCATCCACAGACAGGCTTGAGATGAGCTCCAAATGGGAGAGCCAGCGAATCTGAGGAAGGGCCTCCCATGCCCACAGTCTGCCCTGCCTTCTCCTTTACTTTACATGACATCGACCTTTTGAAGCATTTAAGTGTGGGGTCTAATACATTAAGTATGTTTGCAGTGTTGGGCAGACACCACCGTCACCCATTTCTAGAACCTTCCTATCATCCCAAACAAAAACTCTACTCATTAAGCAATGGCTCCACACAGCTCCTGGAACCTCAGTTCCACTTGTCATCTCAGTAAATCTGCCTATTCCAACTGCCTGGTAGCTGGATTATGCGGTCTTGTCCGTTCATGTCTGGCTTATTTCATTTTGTTCCATGCCTAAATGGGCCACTCAGATTACAGCTTGTATTTAAATTTCACTTCTTTTCAGGCTAAATATTATTCTAGTATAAGTTTGGGTCACAATTATTTTTGTCCATATGTTCATAATTAATGAACAACTGTGTTGTTAATCTTTTGACTATTGTGTATAACAATATATGGGTTGTTATCTACCTGTATGCCTATCACAGTGTACCTGTCACCTATGTCCTGTGAATCTAAGTGTACCAATGTTTGAGTTCCCACTTTCAATTCCTTTGAGTAGATACTTAAGAATAGCATTGCTATGTGCCCTGTGACTTTTCCTGGGTGGCCTTACTTAAGAAATGTCTATTCATTACAGATAGAGAGGTCAACAACAGAATGAAGAAAGGCTTCCATCCAGGTCAATCTTGGTGAACCAATGTGTTTATTAATCATGATAGGCAGCTACACTGCCAGAGAATCTCATGGGCAGTTTACAGGTAGCTACACTATAGAAGAGTCTCCTCTCACTCAATTATTTTCTCTTCTCATGCTTGTTCAGTTGTCAAGTTGGCAGAGGCTAGAATCACCTAGGAGAAGGGCCTCTGAGAATGTTTCTGAGGAATTATCTTAATTATGTTAATTGGTTTGGGAGGGCCTGCCCACTGTAGGCTGTATCATTCCCTAGGCTTCGGGTTTTGGACTAGATTCAAAAGAAGAAAGCTAGCTCAACACTGACGAGACTTAATTCTTTGCTCATTTGCTCTTGACCACACATATGATGGGACTAGCTGCTTCAAGTTTCTGCCACCTTGATTTCCCCGCAGTGATGAACTATACCTTGAAATTGTGAGCCAAATCAATCCTCTCTATCTTAAGTTGCTTTGGTCAGGGTATTTTTATTATAGCAACAGAAAAATAAAACAGAATAATCATGTACGTGGGGACTTGGGGGACCTATTGAGATATCATGAAGGTTTTCTAGTCTCCCCAGTTTCTTGAGGAGGGAAGGTGAATAGGCCCAACAACCCAAGGAACCCCATGCTGGTGATCACAGATGCTCTGATTCAAGATGGCAAGCATTATGGACCATGAGATGCAGGAACATTTTACTCTTTGGGGGACCGCCCTAAAGGGGAGTGCCTTCTTACATTGTCATCATAGGGCACAGGTATCAATATCTGCACCTCCTCCCAACATTTCTCATTCTCTATCTTCTATATTTTAAAATAACATTTATCCTTGAGGATATAAGTATCTCACTGTCATTTTAATTTGGCCTTTTCATTTTCTTAATAAGCACCCCTTTATGAGTTTATTAGGTAATTGATATCTTCATTGGTGAAATGTCTGTAACATTTTTTTCTTTTTTCTCATTGATGAGACTTGAACCCAGGTGCCCAGATAAATAAGATGGGGGCTTCTGTTGCTGACCCACATTCCAGCTGCTGTCCATATTTGAAATGTGTTATTTGTACTTTTCTTGTAAATGGGAAGTGTTTTTCTACAACCTGAGAACTAATTCCTTATCAGATGCATGATTTGAAAACCCTTTCACCAGTTTGGTAGACTATCTTTTTACTCTCCTGACAACTTGTAGATGCACATAAGTTTTTAATTTGATGATGTCCAATTTATTTCCTTGTCTCGAATTGTCCGTGCTTTGGCTACTGCAGCCCAGAAACCAAAGTATAATTCCCTTAAATCTTCTGAAAATCCAATTAAGATTTTCCTGTGTGTCTTTCCCAAAAGGTTCACTGTTGAAGCTTGTGGTCTGGGCTTGTGGTTTATTCTGAGCTTGCTGTTGCACAGTGTAAGGCAAGGGCTCAGCACTGTTTTGCACACACCTCCAATCTGAGATCTGGGTGTCCCACTGTCCCAGCACCATCTGTTGAAAATACCAACTTTTCCCCGTGACTACCTGTTATGGTGTGAATGTGAACTGTCCCTTAAGGGTTTGTATGTTTGAACCTTCAGCTCCCAGCTGGTGGCGCTGTTTGGGAGACTGAGGAACTTTTGAGATGTGGTGAGCCTTAGCTGGCTGAGGCAGACCACTGAGGACACGCTTTTAAGGTGATGGCTCAGCCCTGCTTCCAGTCTTATTATCTGCTTTGTGATCTCCCATGAGCTGATGTCTCATAACCCCACTACTAATAATAAACTCATCTCAGCTACTATGATGCACTGTGTCCTCTGAAATTGGGAACCAAAGTACCAGCCCCCCCCCCCCCCCGGCATCTTGCTACAGGAACATAATAACACTGTTGTAGAAATCAATTATCATTCATGTGAGTCCTGCCCTGCTAAACGTGCCCCTTTGCCTTCTCCTCACACCACTGCCACCTCAGCAATGTGACTCTCACAAGAAGGTCATCCTGACATCTCTAAACTAGACTGTCATGGCCTGTGGGGTGCAGGCCCCTACAGCAGGTACAGAGTTCAGAGTCAGCCTGGATCCACAGATGTATTTCTTCTCACACATCTGTTCCCACTCCCCGGTTTTCCCTGTCATCAGCCACACTGTGAGGAACGTTGATATTCTTAGCTTCAGCCTTGATCACTCACCCCTCACACTCATACACAGGCATGTACATGCACACCACCTACCTACAAGAACATGCAAGCACACAGTTGAATTGGCTCCCATGTCATGGAGATCTCAAGACCATGGCTCTGATTTGCTGCTCATTGGCTTCCTTCCAGAGAGTATTCTCATTTCTCACCATGTCTCAGCCCTGACACATACACACACACACACACACACACACACACACACACACACACACACAGAGAGAGAGAGAGAGAGAGAGAGAGAGAGAGAGAGAGAGAGAGAGAGATTGTTCTCCAGACCCCAAAGTGCTTCTGGTCCCAGTTATTTTAATCCTCACACCTTCTCCCATCAAGTCCCTCATGAGGAAGATCCTCACTTTCCCACTCCACCCCGTGTTTCCAGAGCAGCTCAGTTGTCACCTCCTTGGTGATGGCCCTGGATCGTCCCCAGGACTGTGCACCTCCTTCCTACATGCTGTGCATCCCTGCCATTTATTGATCTGACAGTCGCACTGATGACCAGTACTGATATCCAGCCTCGGAACCAGCCCAGTCCCCTGTCATGCCTCTTAAGCTGTAGTGGGTGGTCACCCTACAAAACACTCAGCCCAGGAGATCTCCCATGCTTCTCATCTTGGTTGTGCCAGTTTCTTCCCTTGGAGGCACTTGAGGACAGACACTGTCCTCTTTCCACCTTTGCAGCCCCAGCCGGAACCTGGCACACAGCAGGTGCCGATAAATATTTGCTAAATAAAGGAATGCATGACTTCAAACTCGGCTTTTAAAGTTCTGCAGCCCTTGGAAAATTCCGCAGTTTAGGCAGCTGCTCCTGTCCTCTGTGCAAATAGGCACTTTATCAATCCAAGGCTGGCAGCAGATCTGCTGAGCCTAACTCGAGCCTCAGGCTTCTTCCCAGAGCAGTCCCTCCACTCAAACGGGGCTGCATCTGCCTCCCTAGATAGGTGCTTCTGCCAGGAGCCAGGAAAAGCTTGATGCATGCCTCCCCTTCCCAATGCTATTTTCAAAGCGATTCAGAAGCAATGGTGATATTTTTTGCCCTTAAGAACAAGACAACTCCTTTGACATAATAAGGTTAAAAAAGAAACTGAAAAAAAAAGAAAGAAAGAAAAAGAAAGAAAAAAAAAAACCTGCACCACATTTCCTTTCAGCTGGGTGGAAAAAAACCCCAATCTCCAGTTCCAGCTGGCAGGCTGCTGGACTCTCGCTTCTGAGGAGAAGGGGAGCGGAAAGATCAGCCCTGTGCAGCTGAGGACTTATTTTTGGCTGTGCAGCTGGTGAGGAGTTGCTGGCAGCAGGCAGCATCTCCTCAGCACTGAGGCAGGGGCATGACACTGCATGGATGGAAGAGCCTCTTTGGGCCTGGGTAAGGCACTCTCCTGTTGACAGCACTGACAAGTTGGACTGATTCAAAGCAAAGGACTCCCCATGGGTGACCTCTGTGGGTCCACAGGATTTGAGGTTCCCTGGGGAGAAAGGGATGCTTACTGAAACTCTGACTCCAGGAATCCTCCCTTCCGCCCTCGCCCTCGAGGACAGTCCTCTGCAGAAAAGGCAGTTATACTAGAGCAACATGGGGGCAGGTGGACGAAATGGCACAAAGCCAGAGTCCAGGTCTCTCGTCACGAAGGGAATGGTCCTAGGTGCATCACAAGGAGAGGGTGAGCAGACCTTTTACATAAGTGTGGATTGCCTATCCCTCAGGAGTGTGGGAAGAAGAATTATCTCTGGGTTGACTGAGAGGAATCTAGCTTCTTAGACTTAGAGTGTGTGTGTGTGTGTGTGTGTGGGGGGGGAGTCTATGAAGTTATCTCTATGGCCAGTAAAGACCACTCTTTTTTTTTTCTTGAAATCTGGTCTCCTGTATCTGGGGTTAGCCTTAATGTTGCTATGTGGCTGAGGATAACTTTGATCTTCCAGCTCCACCTCCTAAGTGCTGGGATTACAGGTATATACCACCTCATCTGCTATCATACCTGGTTTATATGTGCTGAGGATTGAGCCCAGGGTTCCATGCATGCTAGGCAAGCACTCCACCAACCGAGCTACATTCTTAGTCTGACACTTACATTTATTTTTTAACAGCCTCCAAAATGTAGATTTCTATATAGGACTTAAAAGATCCATTTTCTTTGATCAGAAGCATAGCATTATTACCAGTTTGCTTTGAGCCCTGTCTGCTCTGCCTACCAGGATGGTGATGTGACAGCCCAGGGTCAAGGTTAGCTCAAGAAGGAGCAGAGGCTTCGGTCCACTTCGTCTGTCAGAGCAACGTGACAACAGCCTTGTTTCTCTTTTTTTCTGTTCCTGGTAATTTAGAACAACAGGAATAAAAAGTCCTAAAGACTAAGAAAAAAAAAAAAACAGCCGTATTCAAGAGGGAGTTTAGTTTTTTTTTTTTTTTTGCATTAATATTCCATTCAGATACCCAATATTTCAAAAACATCTTCCTGTTCAATGTGGCATATTTTAAAATGGAAATCTAAAGCAAGAGAGTAGGGAGTAGAAGATGCAGTAATGCTCACTGGCAGAGTGGCCTCTGCTCAAGCTTAGAGGTAGGTGCCAGCCTGCTTTTAGCTCCCATCCTGGATGAAACCATGGTGAAGACAGGGCTCTATGCAAGGGGGTCCTCTGGACAGCCCATTAAAGCCTGGATCAGCCAATGGTGCTAGGACAGGGCATCCAGCCCCCAGCAGCCTCTCTCCTGCTCCCCCATGGCATCCTTTACTGAACTCGCCCCCCAGAATCCTAGCCCCCCCAAACCCTATGGTCTTCTGCCTTTCCTTGCAAATGGGCTCAACCCAATGGATATTCATGGGGCTTCTATGAAGTACCAGAATCCATGCTTAGAAGAGAAGGTTCTAGTCATTTGGACCCTTTGTTTGTTTACACTTAACAATTTATTTCACAAACATCAGAGGGGACTCAGAAAAACACAGCAGGGCCAGAGAGAGTACATGGTGTAAGAGATCTGGGGATAAAGGTAAAACAAACACCCATGGGTCACTAGGTCTTTCCCTGCTGTTAAAGCAGAAACACAGCTGTGGTATACAAGTCACAGTATAGCCCAGGTTTCCAAGCTGTCTGGGGATGAGAAGCCTTACATAGAATTCCAGGGTATGAAAGGTGGAGTCTGGCACACAGTAGGCACTTGAGATGTTGCTGCTTCGATGACGGCCAATGGCCATGCCTTGGGGCACAAATATCAGACTGATTAGCTTTGGCCAGTGACCCCAGGAAGGCTTTGCCCAGTGACTCCCACCAAGATCTGGGAGGCTCCATGGGAGCAGGCCAAGAGCCACCATGGCAGTAGTCTGCTGCCATCTTAGGTTGGCGCCATACCCCATATCCTTGCCCTCAGTGGACTTGAAGAACTTCATTCACTCAACATATTGAGCCTCTAAATAAAGGTGCCATGTGAAGAAACAAAACAAGACAGAAGTAAACAGAACAAAAAGAAGGGACTAGAAACACTTCTTTCTTTTTTAGACAATGTCTCACTATTGAGCCTGAGCTGGCCTGGAACTCACCACGTAGAGCAGGTTGGCTTTGAACTCATGCCTGCCTCTACCTTCCAAGTGTTGAGATTAAAGGTCTGTGTCACCATGCTGGGCTAACAAACATTTCTAAGGGCAGTAACCCTGAGTAAAGAGTAAATGCCCGAGGGCATTCAACAAACACACGAACTGGCATCTCATTCCAGGCTTCACCTGACGTCCTTCCCCTGCGGAGCCTAGTACCATCTGCACTCATCCTGAAGAGCAGCAGCAGCAGGCTGTGCTCAGGGGACCACGATGTGAGTTCATTCTCATCCTGGTCGTAGAAAGCTATCTTAATTCCATTTCCCTGTACTCTGTCCCTAGTTTTCCTCCCAGTGGTATTTCCCTTCAATGATACGGCCACTTCTGCACTAAGCTCTACCTGTGGGGAGATGAGAACTTGTTGAACTGACACATCACTGTCTTTGAGAAGTGCCATCTCCTTCCACAGCTCCTACCACTTGATGGTAAGTAGACTACAGGACAGGGGAGGGCTCGGGAAGGAAGGGGTATCTCTGAAGAGCATGCATTGGAGCAATATGAGGCCTTCCTTCTGGCAGGCTGTGCGTTTGCCAAGGATGGAGAGACACACAGAGATGGGCGACTTCCATGAGGCCCTGATGAGCAGTGTGGACAAGCCAGCATCTGCCTGAGCGTGGCCCACCTGGACAGCCATGCAAAGACTGGCAGAAGCAGGAATCTCTATGAAGTGCCCCGTTTAACTTCAGCTGAGGGCTATATGCTTCAGACCACCTTGTTCTTATCTTATTTTATCACCTCTGAAGCAATAAGATAATTTATAAATAAAATGAACTGTCCATAGTCTCATGGCCTTTGGCATTCTTCAAGCAGGTGGAGCAAAAAGAAGCTGTGAAGAATGTGGAATAGATGGGAGATGAGTGTCTTCCCTGGGCTCCAAGGAGCCTTTCAACTGACTGGTACTGAAAGAACTTCTGTAGCCAAGGTGCACACCATCAGGAAATGTAGACTTTCCCAACATTTCACCACAAATGAAGAAGCAGTGATTATAATATGCCTGGCTTGTAGTCTTCTTAGCTCAGAGGGCAGCACATCAGTCTTAAAGTATGCCTGGCTCTGAGTTGAGCTGGATCGTGCAAGATGCTACCCGGACTTCTGCAATAACATGCAATCTGGCCCGGACCCGTGGCTTCTGCCTCCCCTGTTTCATTCATGTGGCCTCTTTGTGTTTGTGTGATTTCTTCGAATCATACGATGTAAGTGCGCGATGTCTTTGGCAATAGGGCCTTATCGTCATGTTTTAGCCCTCGCACTAGCTGAGGAGCCATTGGGAAGTCATGGCTTCTGGGGAAGGGAGAGTTGATTTTCTTTTAGGATGTGTCCCCCAAGTAAGTTGTCATTCCCCAGTGTATGGCCCTACACCTATGATATACTGGTAGCAAACTGGACTCCATGAACTAAAGAAAGTGCGCAAGAAGATTTGAGGGAAAATGGTAGGAGTAGTGGGGAGAGACTCAGGGTGAACTTGATCAAAACATATTGTATACACACAATTCTCAAATCATAATTTAAAAATATATTTTATAGAAGGAAGCTAGTTGGTAGATAGATCAGAAACCCTTATGGCTCTGGGCTATGTATAGCTAAGCAGACTAACAGACTACGCATAAGAACAGACTACAAGGCCTTCTGGAGGAGGCTGGTACTATACAGACGACCCACAAAGGATCAGAACTTCTTGGGGCTCAGAGTCTCTGAGTGTCGTCAGTCTTCCAAGCTCACTAGCCTGCTTCCACTCTGGAGTGTCCTTTTCCTTTCTTAACAAACTGATAGGCTAAAGTAATAGAAATGTTATTTCTGCCATTATCCATGTGTTACCAATTTATCCATCTGGGACACAAGATCTGGAGCTCTCAGGAGATGTGGTCTGGACTCCGATCTATAGCAATCTCCTGCCCCTAAATACAGCTAGAGATTTAGAGTGTTTGGCCTTAGCCCAGTGGTCTAAGAAATGGGCTTGTCAGTACAAGTGCTTTGGTGATCATTTAGCCCTGGGATGGTAGAGTTTGTTGTCACTGTTCTAGTCCCTTCCCCTTTGCTGGGCTGCACAAAGGGAGGGGGAGGGGAGAGGGAGGGGAGGCTGGGAGTCTCTGCTTCTGGTAGAGCTCTGGCGCTTGGAGACAGTTTGTTTGAAAACACAAGCTATTGTCTTTGGGACCATAGGCTCTGCCTGCCAACAGTGCAGGTGCCTAATGCTAACTCTGGCTTCTCTAACAAAGAAATACCAAGCAGCCTCTTTCTTCTGGAAAGACTCATGAGAACAGCTCTCAGAAGGAAGATGAAGTGATATAGTACTTACATATCAGTCTAAACATACCAGGGTGCAGAGTTAGCCAATTGCTATCAAATCCCTAGAAACCCAGTGTGAACATGGGTGTGGTTCTGGTCTTAGGGTCTAACCTAGGGTTCATAGCAGGTTTATGCTACATAAGTCCTATGAGCCATCCAGTCACAACAGCTGTCTGGTTATCCATTTTCTGGGTGGCCTGCAGCTCACATGTGGCTCTTTCATGTCAGACCTACTCACATACAGAAATAGGACCTGCACAGTGACCAAGTGGTCACATGGCACCAGTGGTCATCCTGATTCAAGTCAGTGCTGGTTTACTTACTGGTCATAGAGCTGTCTGACCATACCCATGGACTGGTGACATAATACAGCAGCTGCCTCTGTGCAGGTTAGACGCTACACCAGGCATCTGTAACTAGGCCATCCCTGAGCACTTCCGTTTCTGCACTGCACTGCACTGTGATTGAGTATGCAGACCTCTTCCAGGACAGCTATGAACCATGCATTCTGTTTACATCATGGCCACTATCTCCGATATCACCAGGGCACCTCGTGCAGTTGTATAGTAGACATCAGCACTTGGGCCCCAACTGAAAACTGCACCAAGGGAAACAAGAGAGCAAAAACGTGTCCACCCTTGTGAAGGAAACCATCAGCCTGGTACCATCCAATGAGTCTGGCCAGAGCTAGGAGTGAGCTCAAGCAGAAGGGCCTGCTGCCTTCTCACACTAAATAGAAATGCTTTGGGGCTAGGGAGGCTGCTTTCTGATACTCCTGAATTCTTCTGGCACATGGGACAGTTATGGGTAGTGAGAGAGGCCTTGCCCTTGTCGTGAAGTATGTGTCCCAGGCATAAGGGTCATTTTCATAGGGTGGGAACAGCACCTTGAAGTCAACTAGTTTGACTTTTCCCAATATCACCCGTGACAAAAACAAGGAGCAACAGGAACAGAGATGGCCATGGGCCAGGTCGCTGGTTCTAGCGTGATGTATACTCACAGTGACACACTTGGCCAAGGGGTGTTGTAACTGCAGGACATGCCTGGCTGCTGAGGGTTTTTACCCACAGCAAGTAGAACATCACAAACCAGGTCCCAGGAGAGGCAAAGACGAAGGCAGAGAGTGGAGCTCTGGGCTAAGAGCAGAGGGGAGGGGATTGTGGAGGATTCTAGAGTCCTCATGCTCCTGTGGCAAGCACTTCACAAACGGAGCCATGGTCCTGGTCTCACTATGCTGCTCCACCCCCACCCCCACCCTTTTCTTTTTTAGATTTGATCGTTTTCATCTTCCAAACGGAGGCTCCAATGAGAGACAGTGCACAGAAACAGCTTGAGAGCCACAGTCCCCATTTTCTAACAAGTCTCCGATTCTGGAGCTTGCTGTGCAGACAAGGCTCATTTTGAACTCACAGATCCATCGATGCCTGCCCAGAGGACGCTGGGATGAAAGGCACACACCACCGTGACGGGCCTTCTCTATACATGCTCACTTTGCCTTCCATCCTGTCAGATGCTTGGGGAGCCTGTGGTGGGTGAGGATGGGACTGTGGCTGGCTGGACAGCCTACAGCATAGCCAGAGCCTGGAGGACAGCTGGCCAGACACCTACCGGGGGTCATTAGTACCACACACATAGACTAACCAGACAACTGCAGGCTACACTACCGGGCACACACAAGGTCACCCCTATGCAAGCCTTAGTGGGTGTCTACAATGCCACATTGTCACTGCTCCCTCTTGTCACCTTTGCCAGCTCCTCTTTTGCTCTCTGTAGAGTGCTTGCTGCTATGCCTTTCCCCTTGACCTCAAGCCTTCCCCTGGTGACTCAGGCTAGTCATGATTCACCTGTGCCTGCTGATACCACTTCAATGTCAGCACCTCCCATGTGGGTAACTCTCTATCCCTACCTCCTCACTGCCTGCTGGGAGTTTCCATGTGGACTGCCCAGCAAGCCCCTGCAGTGCCAAGCCTAACCCCGAAGACTGGATCACCTCCTAATGTCCTGACGATAGACAGGCCTTTTTGGTGCCAGGCTGCTTGTTGCAGGAAGCCCAGACTATGGGGTTTCACCTTCAACCCACCCTTCTGAACAAGTCATTGACTTGGGGCTTTTATGTTTCTCCTTATGTCACCCAGCTTTAATAAGAATCTCACCAAGCTGATTTAACCAGATACCCCGAGCTCACCGTAAGATCCCCTCCATATCTGATGGGGATCCCAACCCACCCTTTGATGGACAAAGGCAGAATCATCCCCCACTCTCATGTAGCCCCCCCCCACTCCTGGGCTTGACTTCCTTCTTCTCTGCCCTCTTAAGAGTTGAGCATGACCACCATTCCCAACCCCAAGACTCCATTCTAATAGTACCTTCGTTAGCGAAGGCACCCCTCACCCCTTCTAGCAAAGTATAGAACTGCTTATTTTTCATTTACTGTTCCCAGATAAGACTGACATGACTCTTACCTCGGGTTTTCAGCCTGGCCACCCCTGAACAACACTCAAGTTAAATATCTGACTGTGGCTGGGGACTTCTAAACACTGCACGGGTGATCCCATGCACAGCCTAGGCTGAGAGCTTCTCTCTGGACACCATTCTCTCCTCCCCAAGAGGGTAAAGAAAGCAACTTATGCCCTGATTTCTGTGGTAAGGCCCCCTATAAAGGTTCTTACGTGCCAGACCACCACCAGGTCTTTCTCAGCATTCCCTAGACTTTGTTCCAGGGCAGGGGGTGGTTTTTCTGTACTGCCAGCACAGCACAGGGCCACCAATGATCCGCAGTGAAGGCGGCAGAGCAAGTGGCTTGAGGATAAGGACATGCTTCTATTTCAAAGGGAGAGCTGCCGCCCCCTTCCCTTCAGGGCGCAGAGGAATTGTCACGTGTTGTTCAGGATGGCACAGCCCTATATGCCAGGCGTCTCTAATTTAAACTACAAGGTCTGGGCTCAGAGCTATTATATAACAGGCAGGTGAATGTCATAACATTTTAGTGTGTGGCTGCCTGGAGCAGGGGTGACCTCAGGTCACAGAGAGGAGTAAACATCAAGGATGTGGATGAGTTTGCCTCCCTCCTTCTGACCCTCTGGGAAAGAGTGGGGTGAACAGATGAAGATGGCCCCTAAGGTTTATACCCTACTATCTGACAGAACCCTGAAGAACATGAATGTTTTTGCCTTAGCTGTGCCCACATGAAGCTGAACTCCCTGCGTTGAAGGGCGTTGGGGCAGGAGGGGTTCACAGAGGTGGCTTAGAAGTATCCCCAGCTTCTCAACTATCGCTGGGCTCTGTGCGTATGGAGTGTGGCCAAGAGAGATTCAATTTAGAGTGGCCAGAAGAACGTCCAGAAGAACGTCCAGAAGAACAATGCCTCCCGTGCTCCTGGAGTAAATGTACCTTAGACCCCTTCCTACTTCGAAGTGTCAGAAACGGTTTCCTAAACGTTTGTGCAAATGTCAAACTCACTGTCAACCAGAAACCACCTGGAAAGAAGCTAAGTGACAGGTAGTTAAATTAGGAAGCTATAATTTCACTGAAATGTTTCGGGGACCTTTTCAGCCACACGAACCGAACTAAGTGGCTTTCAGTGGAGCTTAAAGTAGCCTAAGTTAGAATAGACTACATATGTCAGTCTCCCTCATACATGTGAGTGTGAACACACATAGAAACACAGACAGTTGGGGGGTAATGGCTGCTCATGTACAGAATGTATAAAAACTTGATGGGTTCTCTAAGCCACTCTTGTAGACTCCCTAGGTGTGCCCACTGGGCCTGCACACGCACCTCTGCCTCACCTACAGATGGTAGCCTGGCAGCCCAGCAACTTTTGTCATTGGCGCACTTCTGCCATCAATGGGCTCTGTGATCCTGAGCTGTCATTGGGCTTTAAATGCTGCCTCTAAAGTCATGTTGGCAATAGAGTTACTCTCATGGATGCTTCTGGAATGCCAGAGAAACCCCCACTCCTTGTCCTTTCTAAAGAAGAAGGTCTGGAGATTCTATTTTCAAACCCAGCACTGCAAGAGAAATGAAAGCTTCATTTCTCATTATTTCCTCTGTGTGTGTGTGTGTGTGTGTGTGTGTCTGTGTTCGTCTGTGTGTGTGCCTATGTGTATGTCTGTGTATATGTGTGTATGTCTATGTGTGTCTGTGTTGTCTGTGTGTACGTGTGTATGTCTGTTTATGTCTCTGTGTGTGTCTATGTGTCTGTCTGTCTGTGTGTGTGTGTGTGTGTGTGTGTGTGTGTGTGTGTCTGTGTCTGTGTCTGTGTCTGTGTGTTCCTCAGGCATCATCTACTGTGGCTTTCTGAAGAATCTCCTACCGAGGCCCCAGCGCTTATCGTTTAGTCTGGACAGACTGTCCAACAGACACCTTCCTATTCTGCTTCCCCAGCACTGGGATGAGAAGCACGGGCCACCACGTCTGCCTTTTTATGTGGCTTCCATGGATCATAGTCAGATCTCCATGCTTGTCCAGCAAGCACTGTACTCATGGAGCCACTCCCCCATCCCACTACCACACAATACATCCCATAGAAGTTTTCTGAAGAGCAAGACACACTTGGGAGCAGAAGGAGTAGGGAGGGGTGGGCAGAGGAGAGGATGGGAGGTGGGTCAAGAAGTGACAAGGTAAGGGGCTGGCACTGGCTATCTGAGTCTCTGCCAGTTGTTGACTAAGCAGGCCCTCTTCCAAGCTCAGCCCAGGTTTCCATTATGAGGAAGAGTCCAGAGAGCACTCTTGTCCTACAGTGATCTCTTTAGGCTATTGCCACTCTCTGCCACCTGTGAAACTGAAAGTAAAGCTACTGTGCATGCCTCCTGAAGCTCTAGCTAGTAGACCCCAAAGGCCCATTGGATACATTTCCATGAGAAATGTTGGCAGCATTCTCTCCTGGCACCACCTTTATGACTCTAGACCAGAGCTCCAAATGAGAGGCAGGTGTAGAGGCAGGTCTGGTCATTGTGCAAACAGGGCACTCAAGGTATCCCTCCCTGAAGGTTCACAGGACCAGCTGCCACCATCAGCTCTGTCCACTGCACTCAGATAGGGGAACTCTAGCTACTGGCATCTCCTCAAATTCCATGTGTCAGGAGAAGACACGGGAGGCCAGGGCCACGGACTCCTCAAAGATCAGAGGAGAGCACAGAGCTGGTGAGACTAGAGCAGGGCTGACTTCAAGCTTGAGACTCCTGAGCTAATGGTCTGAGGTCTTGAGCAGAAAGGGAAATGCTCCAGCTAAAGACCACCTGAGGTCCTGAGCAGAAAGGGAAATGTTCCAGCTAAAATAAAACCTTAGTCAGCCATAACCAAGCTATTCAAATCCACATTCTCTCCTGGGTACATAACCAATGGGGCAGTACAATATCTGGGAAGCCTCTTAACTTTACTGGGTATCAGTAAAGTCACTGGCTGTGATGGTTTATACATGCTTGGCCCAGGGAGTGACACTATTTGGAGATGTGGCCTTGTTGGTGTAGGTGTGTCACTGCTGGTGTGGGCTTAAGACCCTCATCCTAGCTGCCTAGAAGTCAGTCTTCTCCTAGCAACCTCCAGATGAAGGTGTAGAACTCTCAGCTCCTCCTGCACCGTGCCTGCCTGGATGCTGCCATGTTTCCACCTTGATGATAATGGACTGAGCTTCTGAACCTGAAAGCCAGTCCCAAATAAATGTTGTCCTTATAAGACTTGTCTTGGTCATGGTGTCTGCTCACAACAGTAAAACCCTAACTAAGACACTGCCCAAGATGAAAGGGCCTAGCAGGGCTATTATCTAAGTAGATCCTACTTTCCCAGTAGTAATCTGCTCATGCTTGCTGACTGAAACCATGCCCTGACATGCCTCTGATCCTCTAGGATCCCAAGAAGGCCAGTGCCTACACCAGGTAGGGAGCAATCAGACCCAGGGTAACTGAGTCTTCAGGACAGCCAGGGCACTCCAGCATCCTTGCCATGGTCCCCAGATTTCAAAGGAAAGCATCTCTTTTGCTTCCACAGTCTGCTTGTGTGTGTGTGAGTGGGACACAGTCCATTGCTGGCTACCACAGTCTACAACATTAAGAGTCAGGTAGGAGAGGTGCATCACCCCGTGGTTCAATCTGGCAACTCTAAGAAGAATGTGTGCTCTCATGTTTATGAGCCCAGCATCCAGGGGAACAGATAAGCTGAACTACTCCTACAGGGTGGCATAGAGTTGGTTTCTTCTAACCCTCTTCTCTTATTATGGTTTGAAAAAAAATTAAGCACACACACACACACACACACACACACACACCAACATAGTCTTAAAAGGAAAAGGTGACTAAATGTAAATAGCCTGATAGCCTCGTGCAATTAGCATTTCTCATAAGCAAGCCCCCTGGGGTATCCTTTTGGGATGTTTCCAAACAGAATTGTCATGGTGCTCTCAAAAGGGAAGCAAAATGGGGAGCTGTCCTGCCCCAGGCTAGCCATCTTCCTAGGTGAGCCTTGAGAATCTTCCAGCAAGAAGCAGCCCTTCTGGTTGAGTCTAAAAGCATGGGGAGGAAGCATCCAGATGGGAAAGAGATGTTCCAGGTATAAGAAGCATATGAAGCAGTGCAGAGAAGCCAAAGAGCCTCACTGTAGGCCAGTGGGAACGTGGTCACTCAAGTCCAGCTGGCACACTTTGAGAAAGGGTTGGCAGTTAGTAGAAGATGGGGTCAAAGTCAAGCTCTGGGGTACTGGGGATGGGAGTGGAATTCTGCATCAGACCCTAGCATGTGCAAGACCTCAGGCTTCATCCCTAACAAAAGTTTCAGCTACTCTTTTGTTTTTTCTTTCCCTGGAGCGTGAAGTTGGATGTGACCTCATGCAGGTTAGCATTCTCTAATTAGTGTTCATTGCATACCCAGCCTCTCTTGTTTTCTGGGCAAGCCAATATCTCCCATATACCTTTCAGGTGTCTGAGCTGGGTTGTGATCCAGGAGCCAGACTACAAAAAACCCAGTTTGTCATGTAATGAAGTTTAGACTTTGTCCCTTGGGCAGTACAGAGCAGCTCAGAAGTCACTGCAACTGACAGGAGTGACAAAGGCATGAAGATGACCCCCACAGGTTGCCCTAAAATCAGTGAGCCTAGGCCTATAACCTAACCAAGTCATTTAGAAGACAACAGCTTTGTTCTTTTGATGAGAGAATAAGTCTTGGTCTTGTGGAAACAAAGGGGCTACCACTAGGGGGTGTAGAGGTTAATCAATGAGTTTGGGGTGGGGAGGGGAGGTGCTAGGGTAGGTGGAGGAGCAGAAGAAGGAGGAGGGGGCCTTCCTGCTGGGAGACCAGGAGGCTCAGGAAATGACCAGAAGGCAGGCCTGGCACTGAGGCAACCACCTCCAGCCCTGGCTCCCCTTCTGCCCAGGCCACCTGTGAGTAAGATGAGAAGAGTTAAGGACCTGGAGAAGAATGGCAGAGACTGGCCAGCTGACAGACAGCACAGAGGGCCTAGAATCTGCTCCCTGGTGGCTTGCTATTTTAATCGTCCCCCTCATTAAGTAATCTTTTCCAGTGGCCTCCACAGCTTACAAGCAAGGTTGGACATGGGGTTGACAGGAGGTCATATGAGATGCCCCAGAAGTTGACCTTGCTCTGGGCAGGCAGGTGACCTGTCCGATAGTGAAAAGTGACACATTGCCAAATGTTCCAGGGCAGGACAGTCAAGGATATAAAGCAGGCCATGGTGGAGAGAGAGTGCTCTACAGTTGATGGGAGTGGAAAGTGACCAACACCAAGGTTACGAGGCATGGAAGAAGCTGATGATAACCTGAGCGCAGAGTGGACATCACATGGACATCGGTGTGAAGCAAAGCCCTCTGGGTAGGAAGCATTGTGTGTAGAAGGGGACAGGGACAGGAAGAAGAGGCTGTGACAAGCATGGGTTGTGAGGGTTTTAAAGGTGCCTCCGCCGCTGTAGCGTTGTCTGAACGCTAAGATGAGGTTAGCGTGTAAGCCAGACCCACTGAGTGGTGGGCAGAGTGAGCTGATGCTGTGGCTGTCACACTGAAGCAAGCCCCAGAACATATGCAGGGTGTGCAGGGTCACTACAAAGATGCTCGGGACCCACTCCAGGGTTTCTGAGTCTGAAGTTCAGGGGCAGGCAGCATCTGAGTGTTTAAAAAGTTCCCAGAGGGCACTGAGGCCATCATGACCACACCTGTAAGCTGAAGGAGAGGGGCTTTGCAGCCAGCAGGCTCTATGCCCTCAAGGGTCAAGCCTTCTCCCAGGTGCTCATTGTCAAGGTCACCAATACAGCAAGGGAGCTGGGGATGAGACCCTCACTGGAAGCTCCTGCAGCTCTCAGAGGTGTTTAGGTCATTGCAGGCAGGTCAGTGGCAAGCCAGTCCTCCTGCTTTCCCGGGAGTGTGGTGACTGACCACAGGGCTATTCATAGGATGCTGCTTTGAGACAGCCGCTCACTTAACAACTCTTATAGGCAACACCTCTCCTCTGTTGTCAAAGTAGGATCTTAAGGCACAGAGGCTGTTGACACTGGACACATTGGGCTGATCTAATAATGCACCCTACATCTTTTTACTTTTAAAAAAATTATATTTGTTCATTCATTCAGTGTGTGTGTGTGTGTGTGTGTGTGTGTGTGTGTGTGTGTGTGTTGAACACAACATACAGAAGTCAGTTCTCTCCTTCTACTGTGTGGGTCCCAAGAACAGAACTATCAGGTCTGAGGCAAGCACCATTACCTGCTGCACATCTTGCAAGCCAGACTTTCATCTTTTCTATAACAAGGCCAGGAGGGGAGGAGACATCCAGCTAGCTCTGATAGAGCTGAGACTCAAACCCAGGGTGCATGACCTCAACCATGGTCCTACTGTCTGTGTTGCCAGAATTCAGTCACCAATAATGATGCCTGCCAGCCTGGTCACCTGGGGTCTACATCTTGAGCAGGTGTCAATGATGAGATACTTCTGTGCTGGGGCCAGAGCTCCTAGGGTGGAGGGGTCACACACACAGCTCTCACTGCCCACACCCAAACTGGGACCTCCCTATCCCAGAATTGTCAGGAAATTTCCTGGTGGGCCAGGGACAGTGCAGAGTGGGTTCTAGTGACACAGCTTGAGGACACAGCCAGCTCCATAGTCATAGCCCCTCTGAACTGGCCCTTGGCCACTGGGAGTTAGCCTGCGAACCTACCATTAAGGTAGAGGCCTGGGGAGGCTCCCATCTGATGGGAGAGCTGAAGCCAGGCAGCTCCATAGGTTTGAGAGACCCTCCTTATCCCCAGCTCACAGCTTCCTCGGGGTCTCTGGGCCAAACCAGAGTACATTTCTGATTAAAACCAAACAAAGAAAAAACCAAACACATCCCCGCCTTTGGTCTCACCAATTCTAGATGCCTTCTTCTCATCCACCAACCTATGGATCATATGATATGACTACAAGATCAGCTATGGCTCTGACAGAGGGAAAAAATGTCTGTGAGTGACGTCAAAGGATCTTGTTCCTAACAAGGCATGCTGTGCATCCAGTCAGGGCTCCTGTATAGATGCTGGCAGAAATCCCCTTTACAGGGATCCAGGCCACCTTCCCGTTGGGGAGGATGCCAGCCAAGAGTGTCAAGTGTAATTAATGTAGAATCATGTGGGCACACTGGACTGGTTTTGACCCTCTGGCTGGGCCCACCTGTATAGAGGGGGAACTGTTCCAGATAGAATTTCAAGCCAGTTCATGAAAAGGCCCCACCATCATCTCTCAGTACTGGGTTGCAGTATAAACAGTCATAGGAAGAGAATGCATAGCACTGTGAGGCTACCTGAGTCACACCCAAGGAGCTGGAGGTTTTACCCAGTGCACATAGAGAATACAGATGGTCTAAGACCCCAACCTGCTAAGTTTAAGGGACATCCTTTCTTAATGCACAGAAGGTATCTGTGGACTGGCTGTGGCTCTGCCTGGGTTAATTGCTTCCACTAGACTAAGGTCTCCTTGAGAGGTTAGGGATTCTACTCAGTTGTCTCTATTCAGTCCTCTACATATAGAAGCTCCTTTACACAGCTACTGAATGTTTGCACTTGTCAGAGTTGAATAAAATGGGCCAATGAGATGGCAAGGCATGTGTGCAGGCAAGCACACGCAAGTAACTAAGTATGATTTTAAATCTTGTCTAAGCGAGATTGAACAAGGCAACTAAAGCCAGTTTTAAAACTCTTAATAAATTGGAGAGGGAGGTGAAGCACGGAAGGAGGCTGAGTCTGGTTCATTTTGGTAGAGAAGGCACAGTGGCTAGAGTGGCTACACCCATCTACTAAGAACCAGGAAGCAGATGAAGCAGGCCATACCAAGAGGCCACAGCACCCTCAAAGGGCCTTTCCCAGGGATCTATTTCTACCAGTCAGACCAACATCCTAAAAGCTACACAAGCCTTCAAAATGGCAGTCTGAAAGCCAAGCCTTTAAACAAACCTTCAGGCACTTCAGATGCAAACCACAAGAGGGGAGGCTCCCTTCCTTCGTGTATTAGATTTTTTGTTTTTGGGGTTTTTGTTTTGTTTTTATTGTTGTGACAGCACTTAAGGGAGGAAGGTCTTATTTTGGATCACAGATTGTGGGTACAACCCATCATGTAGAGATGGCAGGGTGGAAGTTTGTGGTGCTGGGAGGTATGGGCAGGACTCTTCACAGCTCAGCAGACCAAGAAGCAGAGAATGGGACCATTGGCACACTCTTTATCTGTTTCCTCTTTATATTCAGTCTGGAAGCCCAGTCCATGGAATGATGCCACATAAATTGGCACGGGGTGGGGGGGCAGGGGGGAAGGTCTTCCCTCTTCAGCTAAAGTTCTCTAAAAATACCCTCACAGGCATGTCTAGAGGTATGCCTCAATGTCTGTTGTGTTTCGTGATTCACTTGAATTATCAGAATTACCTACTACACTCAGAAGCCAAGTCAAGGCAGCTACCACATGATGAGAGTAGCTGTGGTGGCTGACTTTACAACCTGGACAACCCCAAGCAAGTCATTGGCTGTCATCAGGTTGTGGGACACTGCAGGTGTGCTTGCTGAAGGAAGACAGAGAGAGGGNGGAGGGGGAGGAGGAGAGAACATTACTGCTCCTAGGTATGGTGGAGGAGAAAGTTTATTATAGATATGTGGGGAAGCAGAGCCAGAGCCAGAGCCAGAAGCAGGGGCATCTGAGAGAGATCAGCCGTGTAGGGAGAGGGGAGAGGAAGGGAGAGGAGAGAGAGTGGAACAAGGTATAGCAGCCAGAGGGCCAAAGGTATAAAAAGGTGAGTAACCAAATGTCTGAATTATATAGGGAAGAGCCTCTGGGGGAAGGGCAGCCCGGCCCCCTGGGCTGGAGACTTCAGGGTAGAGGGCAGGATATAGTAGGATCTAAGGGATGCTGAGAGCCTGGAGGCCAGGTCCACTTTGACACGTAAATAGGCACCTCAGCCACTTGTCCCAGATTTGAAAGCTAAGTAATCTGTCAACTGTCCCTGTGCACTATGATTGTGGTGTGGTCTCCCATGGCTGAAAGGACAAGAAGAGATGGGTGCAGGTTTAGCAAAGGACCGCCATTCAGAAGAAGCTGAAGCCTAGGGACTGGCTGCTTGCCTGGGGTTCACTTGTGTAGCTTGCCCTTGGTCCTTGCTCTTTCTGAGGCATCCCAGAACCACTAGCTCACAAAAATCACTCCAGCAGGCAATGTGATAGAAACATATACACAGGCAGGGCCGATAAGATAGCTTATTAGGTAAAGGCCCTTCCTACACAAACCTGATGATCTGAGGTCAATCCCTGGTGCCCACATGGAAAGAGGGAATCACTTATGAGTGTTGTTCTTTGTCCTGCACACACATGCCATCGCATGCCGCTGTGTGTGCTCACACACATACCAGACACACAGACATCAACCACAGTAATAAATATATAAAATAAAAACAAGGAACAAAAAGAATTCACACATCCTTTTGGGTTGTCCATGGTGCTGAGCTGACAACCCCTGGAGTGGCCACTGTGTGCAGGAGGATACAGGTTGCTCCTGATGGCATTAGTCTAACCAGAGGTCAGGCTGCATGAGAGCAGATGACAGCCCTGCTTTGTTTTGAATGCACTGGGAGATGGAGAGGAGAGAAGCTGGGGGAGAGGGGCCAGGAGAAAAGGAGGGAGCAGGTGGGACTCTGCAGGTCAGGCCCCAAACCCTCTTGTCTGTGCAGATGCTCAGGAGAATTCAAAGACAAATCAAGTTGGAGAAATGCAAATGGAAGAGCAGGACTCTGAGGGCCGCGAAGCAAAGACCTTGACCTGGCCAGCTCCTGCAAGGTTCTGAACCCCAGCAAAAAGGAGACACACAGAAAGATGATGTCATGTTGGATGGTGCAAGTTGCAGAATGTTTGTATGACTGACTGCTGATCTGCAGTTAGACCTGCAATACCTTCCTCATCACATGGCTGGCTTCTGACTCAGGAGCCTTAGCCGCCTGGCATACAAGAAACTTGGGCTTCATTACTGCTCTCTAACAGGATGCTGAGGCCTGCACAAGGGGAGTCAGCGGCTCCAGTGAGGTACCCTACAGATTAGACACCTCCAGGCATTGAGCTGAGGAACACCACTGTCTCCTCTATTAGGGACGGCTCCGTCCACAATCCTCAAATCTGCAGTCTGTGCGTTCACTTCTGGGCTTCTCGTGAGCTCTGTAGGCAAAGCACTCTGGGATGAAAAGCATCCTGGCAATTTGGCCTGAAGAACAAAAGCCCATCAGCTCTCAGTGCTGAACATAAGGCAGCCTGACTTCTCGATCAATCAGCCTGGTAGCAGGGGAATGTCTCCCCCACATTTCCTGTGCTTGGAAGGAGGAAGCCAGGAGCAGGCTGAGCGGAACTCTGGGCAAGGCAGTGAATGAGCGCACATCTGCCCACCGGCTGGCCTGGCCGGCTTTCCATGGACCCCAAACCCGGGCACCCCACTGACCACCTCCTTCAAGATCCTGTCAGATGGCGGTCTCACCTGCTCCTACAGAGGGCTTTCTCCAATGGGGTCCTTACAACGTGTCACGCCCTGCTTTGTGCCTCTAGTCATGATGGCTTTTTTTTTCTGGCAGTGTTCTCCCAACTTTGACCCTATTCAAGTGACAGGTCTTTCCCACCCCCTCCACGAGGCCTTTGTAGGCAATGATAGAACACAGTGCTGGCACCCGGCACAGGCCTGGGTTGGAGCCATAGCTCCCACCGAAATGAGTCACTTGACACAATTTATCTAATCTTACTTTGGGAAGGAACAATAACAGTACTTACTTCGTGGACTGGAAGAAGGGGACATATTAAATATGATCATGCCTGTCAATAACCACTCAGCAACAGTGTTTGAAACACTGTTGATTTTATGAGGAAAAGACCCCCCACTGTTTAAAAGGTCTATTGAGGTATTAGTCCCCCTTCTCCCTTCTTACCCCTCTTCCCTCCTCTCCTCTCCCTTCCCACTTCCCCTCCCCCTTCCCCTCCCCCTTCCTCCTCCCTGTCTTCTTGATTTGTATTGCTCCATATTGATCCTGGACCTTGTGGGGGCTAGACAACTACTCAGCCACCGAGCCACATTCTCAATCCAGGTTCAAGATTAGGGAATAATAATTAAAACAGGAGCTGCCAGTTTTAAAGGCTTGTGAATGAAGCTCTACCCAATGCTTCAAAACTGGGTGCTCCTATTGTGGTCGTTACTTCCTGACCGCTTGAATCTTCTCTTGCAAATCCCTACAGCACCTCCAGTCTGTCTCCAATGGCTCAGGGTTGTTCTTTATGGTTTTTCGATCTTAGTTTCATTTAATTGCTTGCTGGATGGCTTCCTTTGTTCCCATCCAGAGGGAAGTGGGAGGGTGGGTACACTCTGACTGGCTCGGTTCTGTTGCTAAGAACACGGTAGTTGTCTAAGTCAGAGTCTCAGACTTGCCTTATTTATCTAAGAATAGAGAAAGCAACCCCCTCCCTAATTTAGTCAGGACAATATGCTACAGACCCCACCACACGCGCATACACACACACACACACACACACACACACACACACACAGAGAGAGAGAGAGAGAGAGAGAGAGAGAGAGAGAGAGAGAGAGTTTATCTGTTTATCTGTTTACCGTATCTGCAAGCACAGTGAAAACCATCTCCCCAGAGTTCACTTGGAAAATTACTCTGAGCACTTTCAGTTCAATGAGGCCTGTGATTATAATCGGTTCTTTCTTAATTCCTAATTGGACCCCTCTGGTTCATACGGCAGGGGCTGCACCCCGCAGGGCTGAAGGTGAAAGGTGGGGAGGCTGTGGCCTGGCTGAAGGGATGACAAGGCTCCTCCAAGGGCCCCAAGTCTGCCAACGCTGCACCATCGTCCCGGATTTGATCTATCACCAAACACAAGGGCAGTGAAGCTTCAGACTCTCAAGACTCTGCCTAGACCTCTTGGTGTCAGAATCATTCAGTTTGCACAGAGAAAGAATGGGAGGGGAAGTCTGAAGAACTGGAGAGACTTCCCAATCACACAATTGTGGAGTCAGGTCTCGAGCAGACTTTGTGCCTGCTATCTCCCAAGGTATATAGAGTCTGAGAGCTCGGGGAAGCAGGTGTCACAAGGCTGCCTCTCAGGCAGGAGCAGAGTCAACAGCTATAGACATACATGACTGGTAGGGCCCTGCATCACCTTACACTGTAGAGGAGAATAGTAGCATCAAAGCAGAGAAGGATGCCTCAGAAGGGAGGGGGACCTGGCAGAGTGCGCCCAGCCTCCTGTGCTTCGATAAGGATCTGTCCGCCATCAGGACAGATGACTTGTCTCGTCTGTGTCACTAGCTGCCTTCACTAGCCTTGACTTTGCCAGGCTGATGGCTGAGGACAAGAGACAAACACGCTGTCATTCTGTACCTTAATTGTTTTCCTTCTTGCTCTGGCCAAATGCCTGGTGTGTGGCAACTTAAAGAGGTCTTATGGTACATTCCATCCTGGTGGGGCGGCTATGGTGACAGGAGGGAGGGGACAGAGGTTGGGGTGGCAGCAGGAATGTGAGACTGTTTGATCATACCTCTGTGACTGGACCCAAAGCAGGGCTGGGCTATAAATCCCAAGCCAGCTCTCCTGAGACCTACCTAATTCCTCCGGCTAGGGCTCAACTCAGCTCCTAAATGTTTTGCAACCAAGATCTGGGGACAAAGTGCTCAATGCACGGTTGTGGGGAAATTTGACATTCAGACCATGATGCTCACTGAAGCGTAGAGGCGTCCTGAGAAGGCTGCTCTTGTGTTTGCTAGGGAAGGCTGGGATCAGTGCTGTGGGTCTGAGGGCACTCCCTCTGGCCATCAGGAAGAAAGGTCTGGGAGCACACTGATCCCATGCATAACCTACACTTTCCCCTAATGTAGAGGTTGCATATCTCTAGAGGCTGGAGAGTCAAACCACTCCCTTTTTGACTTTCAAATGCCTTCTGGAATTTAGTTCCTTTCATATCTTATCTCAAGTTATATATGATAAAAGTAGACAGAGAATTAAGTTTTTTAGCAACCATCTTTCATGGCAGAGAACTCTGAATCTTCATTGGGTATTAGAGGAGGCCAGCGTGTGGATACAGTCTGAAGTCACCCCTGGGAGTGATGTGCTCAGGGTGACAGTCCTCAGCAGGGAGGACTGTGGAAAGCAGCCTTGGATCCTACTGAAGATACATTCCCTTGTGCCCAGCCAATGAAGATGTGTGACACACATTCTGGGACAAATTGCCAGCATCTATTCTCCATGGCAACATGGACACCTATCTGCTCCAGTAACTGCCCATGTAGACTTAAGTCACCTAGCAAAATAACAACCATGTATGTCAATCCCGGGCCATCAACAAGACTTCTCTGTGGAGGGTGTTAGGGGCTTATTGTTCCTAAGGTAGCTTCAGATTGTCAGGATACAATTTGGGCAGGAAGTGGCTGATAAAGAGGTTGGCAGAAGAGGAGAATTCCCAATGGCACAGACCAGGTTCTTGCCTTCTGAGAGGATAATGAGGGGATAAGGTCACTGCTCTTGTATGACATTGTCAGATGAAAAAAATAAAAAGAATGGATAACAGCCGACACTAAGTTAAAAAGCCATGCGCACCACACTGTGCAGGCATGAAATAGCTTTCCTCACAACCCTTGGACATGAGGTTATCTCCTGCCAGCTGCCCGACTCGACATCCTTTGACTGGTTATGTGGGCACTCTGCTACCATACATAAAAGAGTCTTCCATTCCTGATTTGTGTCTTGGAATGCCTCATGGTGGGAGAAGCATGGGACACAGAATTAGGAAAGCAAATTCACTGCCCCCTGTGACACTTCTGTATGACAACAGGGAGGCCATTTCCTTTCCTTGAGTGAATAGTTTTCCCACCTGGAAAGCAAAGTTTCATTTCTGTTGCTCTGATAAGGTACCCGACAAAGGGCAACTTCAGAAAGAAAGGGGCTTATTTCAGCTTACACTTCCAGCTTGGTGTCCATCATTGTGGGAAAGTCACAGTGGTGGGAGCTTGAAGAAGGTGAGCACATCCACAGTCAAGAGCAGAGAAATGGATGCATGCATGTTCACATGCTCGCTCGTTTGTGCTCAGCTCAGTCTCTCCATTCATACTGGTCAGGATTTCCTGCCTAGGGAATGGTGCCACTTACAGTGGGCTGGGTCTTCCCAAGTTAACTAACACTTAAAACAATCCCCTACAAATATGCCCACTGGCCAATCAAATGTAGACAATCCCTCACTGAGACACTCTCCTCAGGAGATTCAAGGTTTTGTCAAGTTGGCAATTAAAGCTAACATCACAGGTACTAATGATCTCATGGTTGGGAGAATGAAAAGGACATGAGAAACCCTTCTAAGACTGCAAAGCATAACACAAATTCTGCTTATCAATAAAGCATTAAGTAGAGCTCTGACAAAGCACAGGTTTATAAAGGAGACCTAGGGTTCCGCATTAAGTTTCTTCTTCAAGAACAGAACATACATGTGAAGGATCTACCGAGGACTAGATGTCCAGACTCTGCCTATATGGCTACTTCAGTATCAAACTCCTGCTTCTGTAACCACAGAGAGAATGAATTTATAGATGTATTTCTATTGCCTACTCTAAGTGTTTTAAACCCCAGAAAACTGATCAGCAATTTTCACATATACACATATAATTTTATCCTATTACTAGTTTGAAAACTTTAGCAATTAATAAACCTTAATCAAGCCAAATACATTATTTGACTATTGCTCTGTATACCCATATGATACCGGGTGAACATGAACTATCATATTTTAATAGTTATTTTAATCTGCACCCCTTTTTAAAAGTTTGATATACTGTAGATTTTCATGATTCTTTTATATTATTTTCTTAATTTCAGATGGACTTTTGTTTGATGCAGTCCCACCAGTCTAAAACCAAGCAAGATCAGAAAAAGAAAGTGTCTTATTTGGGTATGACAGCAAGGCACAAAATCACTCCCTCTAGGTGGATGGCCCCTTGTTCACTGTGATTATATTTTTAAAATACTCTAGGGCACTTTATCTGCAATTAAGTCTCTCTACCATTAGGTGGCAGTAGGGTCATGATCATGATTATCCACGTAAACTATATTCTAGCTGGAGGGAGGGGGAAAGACTGTATTTCTTCTCTTTTCAAAAGGGATGCTTTGAAAAATGAAAGCACACAGTTGGGAGTATCTAAGGAGTTGTTTTAGTTTTTAACACTTAATATGAACAAGTATTAAGTAGTTATGGCCTTTAATAACTCAACACTAAATACTTAATCACTGGTATGGACACACACACACACACACACACACACACACACACACATGCATTCTCTCCCATTCCTAACAGATACATAGTTCATCCTAAAAACTATGAGAATCCCTCAGCCCAAGTCCTGACAGTTGCTTTTGAGTTCCTGGACCCCACTTCCATGTTTCTACACACTCATCTCCATGGCAAGGGACCACAAGATCCAGCACTTTGGCTGGCAAAGACCCCTTCAGAATGTACTGCTCTGGCTCCTGGGAAGAAGGAAGCAAGGATGCCACAGGCATCTGAGAGCAATAAATGCTGAGACATTAACACGGAAGAGGGGATGCTAAGCTAAAGAAAATTGTGATGCTGGACTCTGGCATTAGGGGAGGTAGACAGATTCCTCCTCCTAAGGGTGTTTTTGAGATAGAGACTCCATTCAATAGGGTAGCACTGTCGAAGAAGCCCCTTCAGAAACGACACTCAGGGTCAGGTGCTGCTCACACTTGTGTTATAAGGGAGTGGTGTTTCTCTACTGCAGAACACACATCTTGTTGACAGCCAGAGTCGCACAGGTCTCATCACTAGAAGTAATCGGGGTAAGGTAGCGCCACAGTAGCTTCGGCCCTGAGGGCACATGTAGCATTACAGCCTGGGCTCCTGCTGGCCATCACTTACCCATCCCAGTGGGGATTATATTTTCTTCCCTGTCCTGGCTTTGCAGAAGAAAATACCTTTTAGCAAATCAAGTGATGGTGCCAAGTGATCACCATCCTAGTCTCAGGGTTAACGTGCCTCACTTTTTGATGACTTGCATTCTTCTGGTCACAGTTTCATGGGTGAGAGAGACCAGACATGAAGTGATTTATTCTGTTTAAAGCAGTTGGTGGGCTGCCAGTAAGATGCCTCAGTGGGTTTTGGTGTAAGCTGCCTAGTGAGATGCCAGGACTAAGTCTCCAGACACACGTGGTGGAAGTAGAGACCAACTCTTACAAGTTGCCCTTTGACCTCTATATTAATGTCATTCATTGCACATGTGAGCACACACACATAAGTAAAATTTGAAGAATGAAATATAGCAAAAGGAGTTTAGACCATTTTAAGCTTCAAAGTGCATTATCCCAATAACTGCTTGTGTCTGTGTCGTGTGTGTGTGTGTGTGTGTGTAGGTTTCAAGGATACAAGTACACTTATGTGTGTATGGAATCCAGAAGTCAACACTGATTACCTTTCTCTATGGTTCTCCAGCTTAGTTTTCGAGACAGGCTCTCTTTGTGAACCTCAAGCTCATTGGTTGACTACGCTGGCTGGCCAGCAAGCTCCAGGACTGGCATATTTCGGCCTCTCAGTGCTAGGGTTCTAGACTCATACCACCATGTTTGATTTTACATGGATGATGGGTATCATACTCTGGTTTCTCATGCTTGCAGGACAGGAATGTTACCCACCAAGCCGTCTGTCTCCCTAGCCCTCACTGCTGACTTGAGTATGGATTTGGACAAATGGCTTTTAGAGTTGGGAAGGATCTGTGAGGCTCTGTGTCTCCTTCCCATGGCTTTATGACAGGTGGTTGCTCCTTGGCTGCCTGGCTCTGCTCTTTGAGACCCGTGCTCCTCTGTGGGCCTTAGGGTGCTATTGTTAGGCAATTCTGCTTACATCCTGAGGGCCAACACTAGCACATGCAAGTCTTCCTTGTGTTGTGGATTAGGGAACACTCTTTTCTGTCCCTTGTAATAAGCAAGCACACCTGTCTGTCTTGTCCCCTAGACTGAGTGAGTGCAGCCCCTGTCTTTGAAGAACAGCCTAGCTAAGGCTTGGATCATTCAATCTTGGTGTTTTCTTCTTGGTGACGGGTTTCCTCAACTTCCCTCCTCAGCTTGATTACCCTCCTCCTTGTTGGCAGTGGGTGTCAGGCAGACTGTTTCCAGGGATCTATGCCCTAGTCTGGTGAGGGCCACCAATACTAGAGGTAGAGCAATGGGGGCATCTCCATAAAGCTCTTGTGACCCCTGGGTCCCAGTCTTTCCTCAGTTACTCTGGCAGCTGTGACTAAGGCAAAGCAATGTCCTGGATTGCACTGCCTCATCGCTTAGCAGGTAAGAATCAACTGAGTTATGTTACTTCAAAGAGAAAAGCATCCAACATGCCCAGTGTGGGGATCCTCTTGATAGAGGGAGTCTGAGTGCTCACTGCCTTGATGACTAGTCAGACATAGGTTCTCAGGGGTGGGACTCCAGGCCCAGGGCCTCAGGTCTGCAAGTTAATTCAGTCCCTGTTAGCAAGGCATCAGATGTTCACATGTGGATGTTGTTTGGGACCCACAGAGGAAGAAGGTGGCTGTTTGTTTAACTCAAAAAGCCCACAAGAGGGACAGACAGACCAGCACTTAAGACCATAGCTTGCAGGGAGGGGAGAGGGTCCTGCTCCTTGCTGGGCATGGGAGGCAGCTTTTTACAAGGATGTACCCCATCTAGGCAACCTGAAATAATAACAGCTGCCCTTAGGGTGCTGCCCACACCAAAGCCTGGCTAAGCTGGAGCTTTCTGGGCTAGAGAAGACTGGAGGATTTAGGTAGGTGAGTCAATGTCCCCTGCTACTGACTCAGAGAGAATTCCAGCCTCAAGAGGCCTGGCCTCTCAGGCCATCCAGGATCTTGCCTGGGCTTTCTCTGAACCCCTCAGCTCAGCCTGCCACACCCACGGCACAGCTCCAAGCAGCAGGCAGGCATCTTGGGTATAGACCTTGAGTCCTGTACTTCCTCAGCCCACTCAGACTTCACACTCTCCCCCAACCTGCTTTTGCCTGGAACAGTTTCTCAGAAGGGAGCTTGAAGCCTCCTTTCTTTCTCTTCAGAAGAAAACATTCCTCTAGAACCATCTGCTCTGAAAACCCATCCAGATATGTCAGTGGCTCCTCCTCTAGGACCACAGGCCAATATCACAGGTCCCCAGTGTCCCCCAAGCCCTGCAGGTATATGCATGTCCATTCTTTTTTTAATTTTAAAAGATGTATTTATTTTGTTTTATGTGTATGGGCATTTTGCCTTCATGTATGTCTGTGCACTATGTGTGTGCCTGGTGCCGGAGGAGGTAAGAAGACAGCATTAGATTCTCTGGAAATGGAGTTCTAGATTTTCTATAGGTTCTTGGAATCCAACTTGGGGTCCTCTGCAAAAAAACAAGTGGTCTTAACTGCTGAGTTATTTCTCTAGCCCCTGTTCATTCTTGTCTGACCTGAAGGCTGCTACAGGTTGATGTTAAGAACAGAAGGGGTACTGGGTGGAGAGGTGCAAGCCTTTAATCCCAGCACTCAGTGGGCAGAGACAGGTGGATCTCTGTGAGTTTGAGGCTAGCCTGGCCTACAAAGCAAGTTCTAGGACAGCCAGCACTACAAAACCCTGTCTCAAGGAAACAAAACAAAAGAAGACCTGAACGGGGTTGGAGGGCCTTCTCTAGCACAATGGCAGGTCAAGACAGGCTAAGAAAGAGTGGGGAGGGAGCAGGGCCAGGAGTCCCGGGGTTCAAGTGTGCTTGCCCATGACTCAGCAAGTACCTTGGTCCAGGAACTCCAGCTTGTTCTGCCTAAGTTTTCTGTGACCCACAGAAAGGAAACCCAGTGCAATAAGGCTGAGGTAGTCTGGGGTTAGGGTAGGACGCACCTCTCTAGGACCTAGACCTAGAGAGTCGGACTGCTCTAGGCCTATGGGCCTGCAGTTCTCCACAGAGCCAGGCAAGGAAGACGTTAATATTCTCAGTCTATAAGTAGCTCCTGCAGTTGCAGATAAAATTAAATGGCATGACTATTTTGGTAGAAAGTCAGGTAAAAAAAAAAAAGCCGAAAAATAAGCTCTCTGTCAAATGCCAATCCCCACCCCCCATCCGCCACACACACCCTGTTCTTTTTTTACGCCCATTTGGTATTTGTTTTTAATTCTGGCTGATTGTCAATTTTAAAACCTGATGCATAGCGTGGCTTGCTATTCCGGAGGCGTTATTTTAAGATAAAACAATGTAAATTCTGCCTTGGGATGGCAGATGGCTGGCAGTTCGCTGTTTGGCAATGCAACTGGTATGGTATGTTGAGGATTGAGAGCAGCAGGTACAGGGCTCAATTCGAAACCGCCACAGATGCTCGGAGGGAGCGGGGGAGGGGCGCAAGCTGGTCAGGAAATGGAGAATGGTACTGGGAGCTCAGAGGGGGTAAAAGATGGAAACAAGCTGAAAGTTTGCTTCTTCTGGGCTCTTCTCACTCTCTTTGTCCTTGGCTGCTTTGTGGAGATTCGGAAAGGCCCTTAGAGGTCAAGAGCTGGGAAATGCTTCTAATTTTGCTGCAGATCAGTCTTATGGGTAAGGCTTGGGCTCCTTGAGAAAGCGCAAGGCAAGGACAAAGGAGATAAAGGAAATCTGAATGTGCTATTCCACAGAGACATGCAAATGGCGGCATCAAGCAGGGAGCCTGCACCTAGTGCGGACATTGTAGGGAGGACGGAGTCTGAGGAAGACACACAGCACTGCCAAAGGCAGTCTCTCATCTGAAGAGCCTCACCACAAAATCTTCCCTGTCCCCATCACTGTGGGGCCAGCGAGTGCACCAGGAGTTGGGTTCTGACCTGGAGAGGAAGAGGTCAGAGGACGTCCATTCAGCGTCAGTGAGGACCGCTGAATGCTTTTTAAAAAGGTCACTTACCCACAGCCTCCCCTTAGAATGTCAAAAAGACTCAATAAGCAAACTCCTCTGTGTGATTGTGTGATTGCTGTGTGTGTGTCTGTGTGATTGTGTATGTGAGAGACTGTATGAGTATGTTGCCTGTGTATGCTTGGGTGTATGTGTGTGTGACTGTATGTGGTTGTGTGTGAGTGTGTAATTGTGTATGAGAGTGACTGTATGTGATTGTATGTGTGATTGTGCTTTTGTGTTGTGTGAGTGATATGTATGTGAGACTTTGTGTAATTGTGTGTATGTGTTTGTAATGCTTTTCAGTGTGTGTGATTGTGTGTATGAGTGTGTAATTGTGTATGTTTGAGTGTATATGTGAGACTTTGTGTGTGTGATGGTGGGTAGTGTGTGTTGTGTGTGTATGTGATTTGAACTAGTTAAACTGTTTTTCTTAGTCTTACAGTGCTAGGAACACACAGGGCTGCTTTTGCTGACAGCCCCCTGGGCAATGCCTGAAGCAATGTCGCTATGAGGCTGCTGAAGGTCCCCAGCACAGCCTAGGCCAGAGGACCTGGCTTGGATGATGTAACTCCACAGTAAGACTCCCTCCTAACCTAACCTAACCTAACCTAACCTAACCTAACCTAACCTAACCTAACCTAACCTAATAAACTTCAGAGTGCCATGATCCTAAAGAGTCACTGTATTCACTATGCAGGTGAATTCCCCAAGGACCCCTTCCCCTTCCCCTTCCCCTTCCCTTTCTGGTGTCTTGGCAGAAAAGACAAGCTAAACAAAATTTAAATTCACGGGCTCCTCTGGACTCTGAGTGATGAGCAAAATGCTCTGTGAGTCTTTAGACCATTCAAGGCTGTCTCCTCAGCTCAGTGTGGCCAGGATGCCATCCGCACACAGGCTCCCACCCTCAGCTGAGGGAAGAGTTATTCCTCTCAGCAAACCTTTAGTGGCTAGAGTTCCTAGGGACAAAGAGATGGCTCTGCTTTGGTTCCTGCCCTAAAGACCTGCAATGTGGCTGAATACAGTCTCATCAAGACCTAGCCCGGTAGGGTCTGGACAAAAGAGACCACGAAGGGCTGAGGGGCTCTGAGCTTCTAGCTCCTCTGGGAGGGGGCAGGTGATTTCGGGCCCATCCCCATCTGACCTATTGCTCTGGTGAGGAACACAGCGTCTTTGGTCTTCCCTCTTTGTCTTATGGTCCAGAGTAGAAAACTCGATGGCTATATTCCCTAGCTATGGGCCAGAGGAAGTCTGGACCAGACATCTCCCACCAGAAGATGAATGAGAACTTCTGGAGCCGTGGGAGTCTGCAGGAGGCTGTAAGTAGTAGGAGGGGGCAGTTCTGTAGGACCTTTCTACTGGTTGTGTCCCTACCCAACCATGCAAACCACATCAGATAGCTCCTGGCAAGGATTCCCGTATGTCTTGGGAGTGATCATGGATCACAGAGAAAAATTCCCCCAAGATGCTGCAGAAACAGCATGGCCTTCTGTTGTTGCATGGTGACTTTTAAGCATGCTGGGAGGGTCAGCCGCAGTGGTGGGAACCAGAACCCATAGGAGGTGGGGGTGGGCAGGAAAGGGAACTGTGGTTAGAAACAGACAAGGAAAGACAGAGGCCAGGAACACTTTACAGGAGGGACCCTATCTGAGACCACCCTCCCCTCTGGGAATGGTGGGGAGAAAGAGGGAAGAGTTGCTCTGTGAGCGCTGAACTCTATGTGGGTGGCATGGCCAGGGTCAGGGCTGTGAAAAGAGCCAGGAATGGAAGACACTTGGTGCAAGGCTAACCCAGGGAGGGGAAGGGGCCTCTTCCCACCACCCTCATGGCTCATGAGCTGGAACTACTTTGGGGTTTGGGTTTCTTTGTTCACGGTGACTGGGTATCTCATATTTCCTTAAATGGCTGTCAAGCATGTCCTTCACAACATGGGGGGAAGGGGATGATGTCCATCTATGAGGCAAGTGTCATGAGGCTTCACTTCGGCAGTCAGGGGTATATTCCGTGGTGGGAATGCTTCCAATTAAAGGTAGTTACTTATTTTCATTGTGCCAGGCATGGCTACAGACACATTTATTATCAGAATAATCTTGTAGAGACAAGGTTATGGTGGGATTTTTATACCCACTTTACAGGTAAGAAAACTGAGGCTCAGAAAACTTAACTATTTGATTCATCTGAGTCACATGGGAAGATACCAAAGCCAGAATGGAAACCTCATCTCTCTTCATTTTCTTTCTTTTTTTTTTTTTAAAGATTTATTTTATTTATTATACGTAAGTACACTGTAGCTGTCTTCAGACTCTCCAGAAGAGGGAGCCAGATCGGATGGTTGTGAGCCCCCATGTGGTTGCTGGGATTTGAACTTATCACCTTCGGAAGAGCAGTCGGGTGCTCTTACCCGCTGAGCCATCTCACCAGCCCCCGTTTTCTAAGTCAATCATTTTTACTCTGCTTCCTGGGATCAAAGGAGTTCAGCAAAATGAAACTCTAGTTGGACAGAGGCTTGAAAGAAAGTACAGTGCTCATGAGCAGGAAGTTACTTCCTCCAGGAAATGGAGAAGAGGCCACTGACAGGAGGGTAAAAGGCACATAGAAGAGTGACACTCTTACGCTTAAGGTGCTAAGTGTATGGCAGAGACCATGCGTCACACGGCAAAATTCAGACTCAACAAAGTAGTTTTTTTTTTTCTTCCCATAATATCGGAATTTATTAAGTAACAATACATTCACAAGCTTCACAAGCCATGTTAGTTTTAGTGGCAGCAGTTCTCCAAGTAGTCCCAGTTTCCCTTGAGAGCTGGTCACCGGCAAACACAAGTTATTTTATTCCAATCTTAATTATTAGTATTAGCTCTCAGAATGCATATTACACATCAGACAGTAAATATATCTCTATACATGCATGTCAGGCTGCAGCAGAGTTTAAATTCAGAGAAGCCTTCCTAGGGGCAGGCAGAACGCTAACAGGGAACTGGCAGGGGTTAGATGATGAGCCCTTTGAGAATCAGCTGGGGAGGAAGAGAGCCTTCTGTGGGTGCAGCTGCAGGGCCACAGGTTTGAGCTGAGTCTAGGGGAGCACAGAACCCAGACTAGAGGAAGGGGAAGGAGAATGGATGGAAACACAAGGTGGCCAAGTCAGCAGTGATAGAAGAGCTAAGATCAATCAGTTCTTAGCCTGGCAGTCCCTTAACATACACCCCAGGCAGCCAGATGACAGCATGGGGCCATTCCATCTCAGAGGTAAAAGTTATCTGTTATCTTCCTTCCTTCCTTCCTTCCCTCTCTCTTAATCTCTCTGTGTGTCTCTCTCTGTCTTTCAATTTCTCTAGTTTTTTTAAAAAAATTATTCATTACTATTGTGTGCAAGTGCACTCACATGTCCGTGTGTGTGTGTGTGTGTGTGTGTGTGTGTGTGTGTGTGTGTGTACACCTTCAAGCACAAGCATGCATGCCTCGGGGTGTGTGGAGATCAGAAGACAACCTTGTGGGATCTGGTGTTGAGTTCTGGCGCCATGCTTCCTCAGCAAGCACGTTACCCACCGGCCCTGAGGAGTTATTCTCTTGAGAGTTCCTCTCTGTAGGCAGCTGAACACCACAGAAACATTTAAACAAATGGCCGACTGTGGATGCCTCATTGGGAGTTGTGAGGAAGGCCGAGGGTTCCTGAGCAGGTAGGGTGTGATCAGTGGAGTCTCTTAGGAGCAGTTTTTACTTCTAGTCTGAGGTTTCAGTCCTGAAGATCCTTGTGAGATGAAAGGGCAGGCTGATGCCTGTCCCAGTACCCAAAGATATCTGTCTCCCTGTTGAGGGACAGTCAGAGTCGATGGGACCATTTCTTCATATCACTCTCAGCCACCAGTGTGTAAAGGCGAGTTAGAGATTCAAACTTGGAAATGAAACAGGGCTCTAAGTTCCAGGCACGTGCCTCTCAAGCATAGCTTAATGAACTTTAGACACGGACTCCGGAGCTGTTGGCCAGACAGGGGCTAGGAAGCTATTAATGTGGTTCATGACGTCCACAGAAAAGTGGCGCTGCTCTCCGCTCTGTCTTCCCTAGCACTGTACCTTGCAAAGGGCCTGTTATCCGAGGGAAGGTAGCAAATGTCTTTTGAATTATGTCTTCAAGAAACAATACTTTTCTGCTCATTAAATGTGGGGGTGGTGAGAGATGACCGTGAGCTGTGAGCCTTGGAGGACAAAGGCAGAGGCCACCAGGGTGTTGCTTGGCTCTATTAACTGGGCAAGGCTGTTTATTGGGTTGAGAACTGCTTTATAATTAGGGAGTGAAGCAAAGACACAGATAAGTGGCTGCTGAAGAAAGTACTAGAATAGACAGAGGCAGGAGAGCCACAGGCTGGCCCAACCCCTTTCCCCCTCATCAGGGAAGTTAGAAAGGGAGCTGAACATTTGTAACTCAGTATCTATCTCCCCAGAGCAGGTAGCAGAGAGCACCTGCTAACATCCTAGAGGTGGCCCTCCTCCTAGACGAAGCTCAGAGCCTGTGTTCTGCCACCTAAATGAACAGTTTTTCTCCTGGGGGAAAAGACACATTGCCAATGCTTTGTGCCAGTTTGTGCTGGCTTTGTGTCACATTCAGGACACCGTATTGCTGGACAACCACAGCAAGCTCTGCCACCAACAGCTTAAAAATCTCACCAGGGAACAAGGGGGTTCTGAGCAGATGGTAACTAGTTGAGGCATTGCCCGAAGTCCATAGCAAAAGCACACCAAGAAATTAAACTTGAAATCTACAACCAAACTAGGGGAAAGGATACCAACAACGTGCATGCCAATGAACAAGGCTCATGTCATGAGACATCAGGCAGCCAGCCATGCCAGGGGGAGCAAAGGGAAGCCATAGGCTGATGGGGGACCAGCATCAACACATCCATGATTTTTGTTGACAAGCACGGAAAGGGACAAACCCAGCGGAGGCTGCAAGGAATGACCTCCACCCAGCCATGCAGTCAACAAGCAAAACTCCTATTGAGCAGTCAGAGGCTACAAAGGACAAGCCAAAGGCCAAAGGACTAAGAAGGAGGCTCCCAAGCCACTGAATGGCTTTCAGACTCCATGAAGCAGCAGAAGGGAACCCCAAGGCCAGAAAAGCCAGATGAAGCCACTCTTGCAAAACACCAGGAGACTGGCCTTTCCATAAAACCCTAGGTCCAAAAAAGGGCCCGAGTCTGAGACCTCCCTCTATCTTGGGAGAACCTGAGGAAGTGGCAGAAGGGAGACTCTCTGTGGTGGTTGATATGCAGGTGAAATCCCAGACAAAGCTAACTCAAAGAAATGGAAAACTAGGGTACAGGAGGGCCTCCTTAAAAATCACAAAGGCATGCCAAAAACCAATCAATCAAAACCTTAGAATATTGTTTTCTAAGGACACAAATGCTTTAAGAACATGATGTAAGGCCTGAAGTTACATTCTGGGGTAATTTTAGAACTTTAAGGAGTATAAAAACTGATATGTACAACGGTGGCATACAAGAATGGAAAGTGAAAGACAGACGTTTAAAAGCAATTTGGGGCGGGGGAGGGATTGAGACAGGATCCTGTGCAGCCCAGGCATGTCATGAAGTCACTATGTAGCTGATCCTCTTGCCTCCCCTTGCTGAGTGCTAGATTTGTAGTGGGTACCATCATGCCTGTTTCATGTGGTGCTGGAGCTTAAACTCCGGGATTTTTGTGTACCAGACAAGCACTTGGCCAACTGAGCTACTGCCTCAGGGTATATGTTTTCAAAAACAAAAAAGAAATGAGGAAAATGATAGAGAGATTCCTTGAGAAAAAGCCAAATCCTGAAAACCGGCAAAGAAGAACCAAGTGACATAGAGTAGGAACTGTTCTTATTGGGGGGGGGGGGCAAAGCAAGAAACAGAAAAGCGTCAACATGCTTGATAAGGCAGCTTCCCTCACATTCAAGGAGGTTTAAAATGACATATTGAAAAATGCATGGCACACTTCAGACCATTAACCCAGAGTGACCAGTACCAGTAGGTGATCTAGAAAAACTCCAGGACTGAAATCTGAGGATAAGATCCCTAGGCATCTAGGCTAAAGGAGCACATGATTTGTAATGTAAAGGATTTTAAGTTACCGTGTGCTTTTGGATAGCAATACTTTATGCTAGCAAAGCTTGGATGATTTTCTTACAATTTTTATATTCAATATACTCATACTTCTGATAGAAAAGGAAGTGAAGACAGTTTTTATACCCAGCAAAACTGCCTTCTAGTAAAGGCACACACTGCGATAACCATACAAGAATCTACTAGGAAATTACTCTCAGACAGTTGGAATAACGATGGAGCATCACATAAGGATGGAAGGTGACACCACCCATGGGACCAAGACTGGAGAACTACAAGGGGGAGATACAGTATGTGTGGACTCTATGGTCTGCTACTGCCAACACAATACAACTGTGGGACATGGGAGGAGGGAGGATGACAGCATTGAATACATTGAGGTGCTGTCAGTGTTGTCCTAGACTGTGCCAATACTATTACTGTTATTCTGAAATGATTGTGACAATTGTGGGAGGTTCCCATTCCATGTTTTTTTTTTCAAACAAGGATTCTTGGTTTTGAAGAGAAGAGATGTGGATGAGACTTAAAATTAGTTGAGTGAAAACTGTAGGGCTTGAGATCTGAAGTATCAGTTTGAATTCACAAAGTATTTGACACTTCCCCTTACATGCACCTCATATATGTATGTTCTAAAACCCGGGGGGAGGGGAGGGAAGTAATGACCAATCCAGTAGCCTAAGAATCCTTTGCCAAAGAGATTTGGTCAGGGTCTAGTTGTGTGGACTGTAAGACGATCAACACACTGAACTGCCAGCTAAGGTTGGTTTATCCGGACTGCCTAGCTCTGAACCCATCCTTCTCTGTGGGTAGGGACTATTTGCTCCAGGCTTCCCAGCTACATGAAGGGGTTTTGGGTCAAGGTATTAGGCTCAATAGTCTGGACTGCTGGGCCCATCTTGACTGTGGAACTGTAAAGGGTCTGGGCTTCTGTTAGCTTCAATGTGAACAGGCCAATTCTTCAAATCCTTTCTTCAAATATGAGAATCAAGTTTCTTGGTTGCTGAGAGTCTAGGATCCAGTTCCTATGGAAAGGGACCATGACTAGGTATGGTCAAATTCCAAGGACTCTCTACTGTCCTACTTTGATCCTCTGTCATATGATAGCTGGGCCTTCCTGGTATAGGCCCTCAGCTTTGATGGACTCCTTCCCATATCTGCTGTGGAAGCCCTCCCAAGACCTTCCTCTCTCAGAATCTTCTTTCTGTAACTGGAATCCAACCACCAAGAATCCAAGAGCAACCTGGTTGGCCGACTCTACAACAACTAGGTCATACTGTCCAGGCCTCTAGTCCTCCATGTATTAAAGAGTTGGTAGGCCAGGCTAGTCTACTCCTCCCTGCACTGTCTCTGTCACAGCATGCCATCATTTTCTGCCTCTTACCCATAGTTAAGAACCAGGGACTCAGGACTTCTAGATGCAGCAATGCCTTAGCTGGGAGCATCCTTCCATGACTTTATTTGTTCTGGCTCAGAAATTGAGAACTGAAGGGGTAGCAGTGTGGTTGGTGCACACTCTATCTCCCAGTGTCTCAGACTTGACTCTCTCTCACCCACTCTCCATCCTTCCAGGGCCAGTCTCTTCACAGTTGTGCATCATTACTCGGCACCTATATGTGCTCTGTGTGCCCAGACCATGTGCTGGGCAGAGAGGAGTCATGGAGAGAAGGAGAAGCTGGAGGAAGAATCCTGGCAATGCAGACGGTGAAGGAGACAAACACAATCCTGTCCTGAAAGAAGTAAAGATGTTTGTGCAACTGTGACAGCAGCACACAGGGGGAGGAAATGCATACAAGCCAAAGAGCATGCGGCACTGGGCTGGTTAAAGCCATGGTATATCTACTTAATAGACACTATGCTTTATAACTCAGCAATGATAACAACACAATAAAATAACATTTAAAGTATAAAAGATATTGCAGTTGCTTGAAAGAGAAATGTTCCCCATAGGTTCCTATATTTGAGCATTTGGTCCTCAGTTGGTGGTACTCTTTGGAGATGCTTAGGAGCTATGTGGCCTTGCTGGAGGTGGGGTTTTGATATCGTGATACTACTGGTTTTCACTCTCTGCTTTGTGCTCGTTGCTAAAGATGGAAACTCTCAGTTCCTGCTACTTGCTGCCATGCCTCTGCCCTGCCATGACGAAATCTAACCCCCTGAAACCATAAGCCATAATAAACTCTTTCTTGTTTCCTTGGTCACAGTGTTTCATCAGCAATAGAAAAGTAACTACTACAGATAGTAATAAATATTTATCTATGAAAAGTTACCATACAAAACAATGTATGCTATAGTAGAGCCTTGTTGCTTAAGGTATTTGTTAGCAACACCCATACAAAAATAATAAAAATAGGTTTGTGAGATGGTGCAGTGGTCAAACATGTCTCTGCAAGGCTTGCCTGGTGACCCAGGACCCACATGGTGGAAGAAGAGAACTGACTTCTACAAGTTGTCCAGACATCCAGATATGCTTTTGGTGGCGGATATACCCCCTACTCCACCCTACCCCAGAGACAGACAGACAGATAGACAGAAACACATACATACATACATACACACACACACACACACACACACACACACACACACACATAAATAGACAAATAAACATAAATGATTAGCAAAGGTTCTTTTTATTCTCTTCTTGCTGCTTATCTGTGTTTTCCTTAATAGAAATTCATTCACTGGAAAACAAGATTTAAATCATGGCCCTGTTCTTCCAGAAAATTTTTTAGGAATTCACTGACCCCACCCTTTCTATGTGGCCTGAGCCTGAGTGTTCATTTTGTGCTACTCAGTGGGATTTCACAAACAGTGTGGGTTCCACTAACTCAGAGTCCAACTGTGTGATAACTCAGCTTGAGTCTCAGCAAGACTTCAGTGAGCCGACTTCATGCAAGACTGTGCTCTTCAGGGCTTCAAAGCAAAGAATGCGATGTAAAAATGCGATGTATGTAAAGACTGGAGCTAGGTAAAGAAAGATACACGAAACAAGGCAGAATTTCCCTACACATTCACCGCATCTACAAACGCCAACCCACAGATAGCAGCTGGGACGGGATGGCCGCAACAAGATGCAATATGGCAGCATCCTGCACTGAGAAGTGCATTCTGGGTCAGGCTAAGACAGTGTAAAATCACTGAGAACTCACTGTGGCTCTCTTCCTTGTGCCTTGGGATATTTTTGTATACATCAATGGTCCTGTTTCCCCTTTCAGAATAAGGCTGTTTGCATCTTGAAAGCATTTTGTTTCATTGTTTAATCTTTGTGGTTTTGAGATACAAAATTTCTTACACATTACATGAAAAACTATCTATTTCTTCGGTGTTATTGTCCTGTGTAGGGTTCAAAAGAGTTTTTTGAAGTGGAAGGCTCTTGATGTGCTTAGCATCACAGAATGCAGAAGGTGAAGGTCAGTGTGTGGGAATGGGAAACAATGGGGAAAGGGAGAGAGGAGAGAGTAACAATAGGATTCTGATCTTCTCAAAGTCATTGTCTCCCACAAACATGTCCAGGTTTCTAATGCGGAGCTGCAGTTGATGGGGCCTGGGCTACCCACAGAAATCACACGGAAACACAGGAGACGCTCAAATCCTGCTCTCCAGGGCTGACTCCTCACACAAGAACACAGGTCCTCCATTCCAAAGCTAAGCACCACAGCCTCTGAGGAAGGAAAGACCAACAAGAAGACCCCCATTCACTCCATCACTTGGGTCTCTTCTGAGCCCTCCAGGAAGAAGCGTGGCAGCAGTCAGCAGCAGCGATTCGATTCAGCCAATCTCTAGGGAAAGTGCTGAACAGAAAGCTTACTGCTCCCGAGGGGTTTTTCTTGGGCAAGACCCCCAGAGGCTGACTTTAGTTGCAAAGTTGATTCTCTGCAGAAGGCAGCTTCATCTCCCAGGATTGTCCCGGAGCATGGCAGCTACCTTGAGCATGACTTTGCTCTGAAGTCTTTGTCTCACAGTGAAACTGTGCGCATACATAAGCGTGCTCTGGCTGGGGTCCACAGTGACAGAGAAATGTAGAGGAAGGAACCGCAGTGCGCTCTCCTCCTCCCACCCACATGGAGATGGAAACGGGCGAAGTGACTTTGCCAGGCGGAAGCACACCCCAAAGACAGTTCAGATGGCCATGAGGAGAAGACATTGTGGGTCTGCCAGCTGAGCAGTGTGCAAAGCTCTGATGTACTGCGCACCAGAGCTGATTTTTAAAAATAAAAGAAAAAGATAGCTGAGGCCTCTTCCTCCCTCTGGTTGCTATCGACTCTCCAAAACGCAGGGTCTGGCGCGCTTTCTGATCCCTTGAGTTTGATGCACGTTTGGTTCACAGACTGCAGTGTGTCTGCACCAGATGGCCTTGAGTTAATGAACACAAACTCATCACTTTTGCTCACCAGGGAAATGTGCAGCTCAATCTGATTTGTACTCTACAACTAAAAATATTTGAGTATTTTTAGGGAGCATTTTACCGAGACAAAATGGCACTTCAGGAAAGCATTCAAAACAAGGGACCATCCAGCAAATTGCAACTGTGATCTTCTATGCATGCACTGAGCAGACGCCTCAGACCACGTGGACACCAAGTTTAAAGCTGTGGGCTCTAAGTTGAACATCACGGTGACCTCACTTTGCCCTGTCCCTGTCCCTGTCTCCGGCTCCAATGTCTTCCTGCATGCTGCAGTTGTGGTCCCCAAAGTACAGAAAAGAACTCATTTCAGATGCTAGATCTGTTCATTTGCACACTAGAAACTTGCTCTTCATGGTGTCTATGGTGCACAGGCAAACACATGCACAGCTCTTATGCATATTTGCAATGTTTTCTTATTTGCATGTTTTTACATATAACACTTTTTGGATCCTGAGATGACCCACTAAGTGAATGGTGTAGGACTTCCATCCTATGCCCTCAGCTGTGACTTCTCTGGGCCTAGACCCTTCCGGGTCGTCAGCCCCAGCCAACGAAGCAGTTTATGCCTCGTGATGGATCAGGAAACGGGAAACTGTTTTGTACAGCTCATTTTTTTCCCTCCTCCAAGCTCCCACATTTTCTGCTGTTTTATTTAGAAATCACGGCAATTTGGCTCATGAACATCGTAGCCACAGCTCCAGTCAGCCAGCTCTACTCACGGCGCTCTCTGAACTGAGCCAGCAGCCACGTGACCGACCGGCTGCTGTTCACACTAACCGAGATTGCAGTAGCCTGGGCCCACAGTCACCTGCCACCCCCAAAATGGGGCCTTTCCTCGAAGCATTTTAGAAATGCCAGCCTTGGCCCCACCCAAGACCTCAAGATCCCCAGAGGGCAGGTATGTAATAAGGCTGTGTGAGGTAACCCCTAACAGTCATGTTACTGTGGGAAGTGGTCTTGGAGTCCGGCATGCCAAGTGTTCCTACAGGCTGCAATGCTCTACAGGGAAGAGAGTTTAATCAGGTTTCTAATGAAGATGGAAGCATCAGTCTTTTGTGGATATCTTTTGTGGTTTAAAAGAAAAGGATGAAAAAAATCGTATGTGAGCATATGTGTGTGTGTGTGAATGTGAATGTGCACCTGAGTATCGATGCTCTGGAGGACAGTGGCTTTGGACTCCCTGGAGCTGGAGATACAGGCAACTGTGAGCCACTCTATGTGGGTGCTGGGAACTGAACCCAGGTCCTCTGCAAGAGCAGCAAGTGCTCCTGACTATGGAGACATCTCTCTACTTCCCTTGTTCGTGTTTTATTGTGATCATCTAAACAACAACAACAACAAAGTTACTTTTAGCAGAAACACTATTACTATTACTGACACACTGTCCTTTGGTAGAGATGAGCTCAGAGAGGGGAATCACGCAGGCTCTCATTTGGACATGGGTGGTGTCACACAAAGTAGACTTCCCGACAAGGTCCAGGGTCTCAGAGCATACAGGGCATTTGATTCTCTTTAGAATGTTTAGCTGAACTGTTCTGTCAAGCAATTCTAGAGCAAATCCAAAGAATTACAGGAGACAATTGTTTTGTGCAGTGGTTTTAAAGACCTGCTTGGTCGGCATCAGGGCAGGGCAGTAAGATAATTTCTGATTACTGACCACGTGTAGCCTGGCTGACTGGCAAGTGACTTCGACAATCCTGAGTGATCCTGTGACTGGCAGAGGAGAAGCTAGAGACTCTGGAGATGGAGGTAAGAGGTGGGTCTAACTCAGAGAGGCAGCTATGCTGGGTCTGGAGCCATGTAACTCAGAAATGCACCCTACCAGAAGGTTCACAGGACACCGGAGCAGGAAGGGCTTTGCTCTACCTACCCACCCAGGGATGTCACATCTGACCTTCAGAAGCCACAAGGACACTGAGAGGAGAGCAATACAGGCCCAGACTGACCTGCCCAACCCTGTAACCTTGTGAGGACTTGAGGTGGGCTAACCCTAGTTGAGAAGCAGTGGAAAACAAAATGTTTCCATGGATACATCTGTCTGCTGGTGAGGAAAGAGAATCGCAGAAGGACGTTTGTTTGAAAAGCATTAAAATTCAGGCTTTGGAGAAAGAAGGCCAAAGCCCCAAGACCACTTGAGGTCACTGGTTTGTGACTCATGACTTTACATAAAAGGAGAGAGTGCCCCGAATGTCCTAGCAGGTTATGGGGAGATGAAACTGAGCAAGGCCTCCTGGCTCCGGCTCAGCAACTTCCTTTAAAGTCAGAAGTTAGAGCAGCCCAAGGGAGGCCTTGCCTTTACTGAGTGTTCTTGTTACTCTTGACTTTGACTGTGACACTTGTGAGCCATCTGAGGATTCTGGGGACTCTGCCATTCTAGAATCCAAGAGTCTCTTACAAAGAACTCAAAGGTGACCTGTTGCAGACATTAAGGACAAGCAGGTATTATGATCTGAATATAAACTCTACTGTTGATAGTACTGAGAGCAGAAATGTCCAGCTGTGCTGAGCTATTAGGACAGAGGTTCCTGCCTGAATTACTTGTCTTGTTTCTGTGACTAGATGCTCAGCAAAGACACATTGAGGAAGGGAGGGCTTATGTTAGCTCAAGTTCTAGAGGGGACACCACCATCGCGGTGGGAAGGCCTGGCGGCAGAATGACAAAGCTGGTCACGTTCCCGTCCACAGTCGGTAAGTGGAGAGAGAGGAATGCTGGTGTTCAGCTTGCTTCGTCTTTCTCTTCAGTTCTGGATCCCAGATCCTGGGGTGGTGCTGTCCACATTCAGGATGGGCTTTCCCACCTCAGTTGATCCATCCTCTCTGGAAAAACTAGACATGCTCCGAAGTTTTTCTCCTAGGTGATTTTAAACTCTGTCTGGTTGACAATCAAGAGTACTGTATTCATAAGACTACCATGATTGAATCTGGGTAGCTTTATAGGGAAAGGAAAAGGGACACAGAAAGATATGCACACAATACACATCTACTCCTGTCATGGGGAGATGTACCTGGGGAGCCTTGTCAGAGCCTGTGCTGTTTGGACTTCCAAAGCTGTGGACAAAAGCAAAAGCAATACCTCTTTTCCTGTGTGTGTGTGCGTGTGTGTGTGTGTGTGTGTGTGTGTGTGTGTGTGTGTGTGTGTATGTGTGTGAGTGAACACACATGCACGTGTGCACATGAAACATGTTGTCTGCAGGTGCATGTGTGGGGACCCATATGTACAGCATGCATGAAGAGGTCAAAGGACAGCCTCTGGGGTTGACACCCGGATATATTCTGCCTTTTGTTTGAGACAATGTCTCTCATTGGCCTGGAATATTGCCATATAGACTAGGCTAGCCGGCCTGTGAGCCTCCAGGGATCTACTTGAATCCGCCTCCCATCTTGTCCTCACTGGAATCAGAGGTATGCACCACCACATCTGGCTTTTTACAGGAGTTCTCTAGATCTAAACTTACATCATCCTTGAACTTGTGAGGCAAGTGCTTTACAGACAGTGGCACCCCTCCAGCCCACTTAGCTTCTTTATTAAATACTTTGTTTCTGGGATTTTGCTATGGTGTTAAATGGACTAATCCAGTAACTCTAGTGCCTCACAGAGTGTCAGGGCTAAGCTGTTAAAGCACCAATGCAGTTTTCATTATTGCATGTCGGGGTCTGTGCTGGGGGAGCAGTATTTCGATAGTAACTTGGGCAGATCCACCTTGTCTTTGAGGGGAACCAAAGGGAAATAAATGTATAGAGGAGAGAGAGAGAGAGACCTGAGTTAGATAGAGGTCAGGTGCACATAAACAAATGTACAGAACCAGGAGGCTGCAGAGGAGACACTGACTCAGTGGTCACACGAAGCCCTCCTTTTTCTCTACCCAGAAGTCCTTGTTCTCTGTCTGCTTGGGTCTTATGACTCCATGACAAAGAGAGTCTGTTTTTGAATAAACTAAGGAATCAAGAAAGGGGAAGGGGAATGGGAATGTTGGCCAAGAAGACAGCACCTGTGAAAGCGACCGATGACATCACCAGCACTGAACAGAGCGGAGCGGAGGGAACTGCTCATTACACTGTAACCACTTCCCGTCACCAGCGGAACCCGGAACGGCTGCTTTGCAAATCCACAGCAGCGGCCACAGCAGGCGAGGCGAACCTACTATTGCTGGGAATGCTGTCACCCACCAAAAGCCACTTCTAAATATAAACTTCCACCGCTAAATAATAGATGTATTCTGCTTTGTGTGTAATTGCTTTAATTTATGGTTATTGTGTATAATTTGCATTACCTAATCATGTTTTAAAATGAAGCAATATATTGCATACAATCCTTTGGATTTCTGCAGGCACTCTGTCTCTTCTGTTCTCCCACACTGGTATTCTGCATGCCACTGAGATTCTCTGGTTGTTTTTATTTTTATTTTTATCAGGTAGGGAACCTAAGAACCTAAACACATGGTGACCATTTCAAGAGGCCACCCTCCTGCCCATAGTGGCCATCACCCACAGTGACAATCCCAGGTAGCCACCCTACCATTCAGTGACCATCTCAGGAGGTCACACAATAGTCCCTGTAGTGACCAGTATGACTCAACGTTTCCTTAATTTTATCCCAGCTCCCAACTTAGGTCTTAAGAAAGACAGCCAAACATGTGCCTAATCCATCCCATATTCAGCCCTGCTGTGTGTCAATTCTACAGCTTCCTCGGTAGTCACACGAGGTCCTCCTTTTTCTCTACCCAGAAGCCCTTGCTCTCTGTCTCCTTGGGTTTCTGTATTACAGTGTTAATGTTCTTACCATGGCAACCTCTGAACTGAGACCCTTTCCTTGTTTCTATGAGAACATGTGACTTTTAACCACTAGATGCATGTGGGGGTAGATAGAGTTTGGGCTCAGAGGGGCAGGGATAAGCAGCCACATTAAGAATGACCAATAAAGCCAGGTATGGTGGCACATGCCTTTAATCCCTTTGCGAGGGGCACAGGTGGATCTCTGTGAGTTCAAGGCCTTCCTGTTCTATACAGTAAGACAAAACAACAAAAAGAATGACAAATTAAGAGGCTGGAGAGATAGCTCAGTGGTTGAGAGAGACATACTTCTCTTACAGAGGGCTCAAGTTTGGTTCCCAGTACCCACAGCAGGTAGCTCACAGCCACTCCAGCTCTAGGGGATCTGACGCCTCTTCTGGCCTCTGTGGGCACTGCACTTATGTGCACATACCTACCTACATACAAATAACTAAAATTACAATCCTTTTAAAAGAATGGCTGACCAATAATCCATGAGACATAGAGTGGAGTCTCTACTGAGTGCAAAGGCAGAACTGTAAGAGATTCTGGGTGATCAGCTTCGCCTCTTCATGTCCAGAGAATAAGCAGATGAAGAGCTTGGCACTAATACTACAAAGCTTCCTTAGGAGAGGAGCCATAATCATGCAACCTTTGCTACTCTGGCAGAAGGAAGGTGCACAGATGTCTCTGGATCCTTATAGGACTCCTACTAGAGATATGAGACACAAACAAGGAGGTCACATTAGACTATCCTCACATGTGCATGGAGTTACAAGCAACACAAGAACAGGTATGTAACCACTAACACGAGGAGAGAAGAAGTCAGGAGCCGAACTCCATCCAACTACATCGTGATAAATTCCCAGTGAGCTAGCCAGTCTCCAGCTTGAACCAAGGCTGCACACAAACAGCAGATTTGATTCCCAAGTCTCTACTAAGCTTAATTTTATGCAAGTACATAGGGATTGGCCAGTATGTGTGTGTGTGTGTGTGTGTGTGTGTGTGTGTGAGTGAATGTGGTATATGCATGTGTGATGTATGTGTTCCCATGCATTCATGTGGAGGCCAGAAGATGATATCAGGTGTCTTGTTCTAGTAATCTTTATGTTATCCTCTTGAGAATCTTACCCTGAATTTGAACAAATTGCAATATTTTTGGCCTATATACTAACACTGATATTGCAGGCCCATGTGGTCAGGAGGCCACCCTGGCAGTTTATGTGAGCAATAAAGAATTGAATTCATGTCCTTGTGTTTGTATAGCAAGTGCTCTTACCCACAAAGCCAAATCTAGCTAAAAATTGTTATTATGAGCTTAAAACATCAGCAAAGAATGACATACTGGAGTTGGCATTTCCTACAATGCAACTCCATTGTGCTGTGTTCTAAATGATTTGCCTAATATCTGATGGATATACAAACACTGCTGGTAATAAGATACTGAATTTATATGATTCTTCCCTACTGTCAGGATATGTTAATTATATTTAATTTCCACATTATGTGGGAAATGAAATAGTGTGTAATATGTGTATTCCATACATGTATGTGTATGTGTGTTCGAGCACAGAGGGAGCATGTGTATCTGCATGCTCACCAGGGAGTATGTGTTATGGGGGTGGTGCCTGGCCCTTGCATCATGTCACTTGCTCCCAGATATGCCTGTACTCCTTAAGACAGTCATCCACAGGCCCAAGAGTGGACTTGAACTTTTAGGAGAAGAGACAGTCTTGGTGAACTGGGAACCTCTAGCATGGGCGTTCAGATCCTGATCATTGGTGCTGTTTTGGGTGAGCTGAGGAGCATTTGGAGGTGGAGCCTCTCTGGAGGCAGTGGGTCATGGGGGGGGGGAGACTTGGGAGTTCTACAGCAAGCCCATTTCCTGTCCTCTCTCTTTTCACCTACAGATGCAGTGTGACCAGCTGCCTCAGCCTCACTGCCTTCCCTGCGATGGCTACTCACCCTTAAACCCTGAAACAGCTGCTTCCACTGGGTATTTTGTCACAGTAAAGAGAAGAACGAGAGCTCCATTCTAGAACCACTGAGAAATCACTGCAGTTAACTTACCCACTCGTTCGTGATTCTTTGTGTGTAACACGCTGGAAATGGCCGGCCTCTATCAAACACAAGCACATGTGGACAGCTGCAGAGAGGTGATAGCCAGATGATTGGAAGACAGGATGACAAAGGCCTTCCCTTGGTGGTCACATAGCTCTGGACCACGAGGCAACAGTAGAACCCAGGCCTCCCCCTGCATCTTCTTTTGGGCAACACCTGCTCCTCTTTGACAAGACGAGAGGCTCTGGTCTTGCAGCTCAGAGCTAAGACTCACATGGCAGTGTGAAGGAAGAGGCTGCTACTTGGGAATCCAGAGTCTTCTGGCTTCAAAGTGATCTTTGGGTAAACAAGAGCCACAAGCCGTGTCTCCCAGAGAGATACTCAGCAAGACAGAGGATGAATCAACTTATTCATTCATTATTGATACACACATATGTCAGAGCAGGATCTGAGCTAGCAGGTCCCGTAGTGTGCAGGCGATCTCTTTGGCTGGATGTGTAGAACTGGAGGTGTTTACAGGACTTGACTTAAAAATCTCTGCCCTTGATTGTTATGTTCCTGTTTGCTTGTGAAGTCTTCAAATGAATACATGTCATTTTAAAAACATTAAGGATGTGGCACAAACCTGTGGGCTGTACTCAAGGGCCACAAGGGATCTACCCTCAAAAGAACAAAATGCCACATTTATATTTGTGGAATAAGCAGATCGGGGTTGCCTCCTGTCACAGTGCTCTCTCCTGAACCGATCACGAGACAATGGCTTTGGAAAGCAATTTGCAAATGGGTGGTACAACAGATACATACTTTCCACTGGGCGGGCAGTGTGGGGAAAAACACATGCTAGAAACAAATTTTAATCATCATAAATCAGGCTTCCATTTGCTCAACTGTAATAATACAATCCGCAGCTCATTATGAGGCTTCATGCCGCCTTCAGAGCATGATCGCTCCTGCAGGACGCGCAGCATGGGTTGGAGCATCTGACACAGGCAACCAATTACATCCTGTGTCATCCCTGCTTATATACTGTTGGGAAGGGAGACAGACAGAGGCATTCCAACAACTGGAACACCCTCGCACTGAGATGTCGCTGAGCTGCAGAAATGGTGAGAGAGACCCTGTCTCGAAAAATGAGATGGAGGGGCTGGAGAGATGGCTCAGCAGTTAAGAGCACTGGCTGCTCTTCCAGAGGACCCACACTATCCACATCACAGCTCATAATCATCTGCAAATTCAGTTCTAGGAGCTACAACAACCTCTTCTGGCCTTCACAGGACATGATACACAGACATAAACGTAGGCAGATCATTAATATTCATAAAAAAATCAGGTAGAGAAGTGACTGAGGCAGACATTCAGCATCAACCTCTGGCCTCCACATTCACCTGCATGAGTCAGTGCTCCTACCCACATAAACCATATAACACAAAATATACCATACAATACACAATATATACCACTGTGACCAGTTTAGGCCTCAAGGCCAGAATGTCTATAGACTAATGGGCCCTTTTGACTAGAACAAGCAGAGACTAGTGGGCTTTGAGTTGGCTACAAACACAACAAGCCAAGGCAAGGGGAATTGGCAAAGAAGAGACTTCCTGTTACACGATCTCTGCAGTAGCCCCAGTGTCAACTGGGACATCCAACTGTCAGAGCAGAGTCAGGGCACTTACTCTTAGTTGGAGGTCCCCAAGCCAACAAATACATGGTCAGCTTCCATCACTTTTGTAGAGGTGGACTAGTTAAACTGCTTTGGCTCCTGGTAGGTAGCACGCACACCCACCAAGAGCTCTCTGTATTCTCGAATGACACACATATGCCAGCTAATTTTGATGTGCCTTGACTAGCTTAGTGGTTGAGCATTTCTAATCCTCCCCTCGGTGAGCATACATTCTTCCCTCTTTTTCTGAGTCAACTTGCTAAATCAACATTTCATCTCTGCTACCCCAGACCCAACAAGGGGAGTGACCGCTAGGGCCATCTCTTTCTCAGCCCTTCGCCTGCACAGTCTAAAAGTCCCGCCTCCATCTTTCTGCCCATCCATTGGCTGGGTGGCAATTCTTTATTATCAATTGAAGCTAGCTGGGGGCAGGGACCCTCAGGTCTACAAGCATGGCTTTGGGGGAGCCAAAATATGAGAAACAAACCCCCAACATACTTTCACTAGAGAGGGCATGCTGATGTGTGGGTCAGGAAAGTGACTCCCTAGGTTCCTCTTAAGAAATTTGAGGGCCGCCTTTGCTAAGCACGGGACTTTATAAGGATACATAGTTATCTGTTGAGGATGATGATGGGATGAAGGACAAGGCTCCTTTGGCTTGAGGTTGTTCCACTTTGCTGAATCTACTCAGCTCTGTGAACAGCCACACGGATGCGTGTTTCCCCAGGTACAACACGGGGTCAATTCAGGCTGTCTCCAGACAGAGGGCACCTGTGTCCTTCCACTCTGCATTCCTGTTTTCTCACCGACTCTAGAGCCTATAGTTCCCTCAGCCTTACCAAAAGGCCCACGCTAAACCATCAGGCCAGGATGTTTGTGCAGGCTGGTGCCAGCAGAGAGAAACTCAGCAGTTCCTGGGTTAGGTAACCACCCATTAGCCTGCAAACCTCTAGGGAAGACTGCTTGCACATGAGATGGAAAAACATCTTTTGAAAATGTGCCCATGACCAATGGTCAATTACAGAACTTTAGTCCACTGCAGAAAAATCAATAAAGCCACTAAATCCTTTGATGGGTGAACAACCCATTGCTCTCACTGCCCTGTGGCTTCAGCTGAGGGCCCAGTAAAGCTTTGCTTATTTTGTTTGTAACATGTAGCTTGGGCTCACACACACACACACACACACACACACACACACACACACACACACCTATAAAAATATCGTTATTTTATGTGAACAGGTACCTTGCCTGCTCATGTATGTATGTCTGTATACTACATGTGTGCCTGATGCCTGTGGAGGAAAGAAGAAGGCACTTGGAATGAGAGTTACAAATGGTTTGAACTGTGATGTGCATGAGTCTAGGCACTGAGCTATCTCTACCCCATCTCAGGCCCATTTCTACTGTATCTAAGTTGTATGATTCTACCACCCAGTACTCAAGCTCCGTGAGTCCATGTGCCTCAGAGACCGTGGGAACCGCCAAGCTTTCTCCCAGGGTCTATAAGAACAAAGCCCCCTTTCACTGATTATGTGGCATATTTCTTCTTTCACTCTTATGATCTCAGGAGTGTAAGTGGAGTTTCCCAAGAGCTACAGTGGATGTGATGACAGCCTCACTCCAGAAGCTGAGGCATGTGCTTGGGTCTAAAAAGTGCCCAGTTCCTATGTCTAGGTGATAAATATCAAATAGAAATTTTTTGGGGGGGGAAGGATTCCTGAATAATTCTTAAAGATTTAAAGAGGCCCTGAGAGGCCAAACTCTGAAGATTACTATTCAAGGTTAAATCTGAAAGACAATGAAAACCCATGAGCTGGTCTATGAGCCAGGGTCTAGAGTCTACAACAGAGGATGACAGAGGCAAGGCCAGAAAGGCTGGGGCTTTCATTTAGCTATTTCACAGCTGACTCATAAGTAGACATTGTTGACACCATGTGTTGAGCAGGCCCAGCCATCACCACTTGGCATAGGGGGCTGGCAGTTAACTCTCTCCTAAATTAACTATAGCTCCCCTCCTCCCCTCCCCCCTCCCGCCACAGGCAAGCCAGAGGGAGAAGTATATTGCCTAGGAAGCAGCCATAGCTCTCACCTTCTTAGCGCCATCTTCACTGCCCCTGCTCTCCTTACCTTACCATCAGCATTTGGCTGGTATCTCTGAGACTTCTGGATGAACTATGATGTATTAGGATGGGAAGAACATTTAGGGGATAAAATGCAGACAATAGAGCCGACACTAGGCCAGGGGCCCATCCTCCATGGAACACAGGATTAGACCCATTTAGAGACTAGAGAATAGAGGCAGAGTATGAGCTACTTACTCAGGTTTAAACAAGTAAGTCTTATCTGATACCAAAATCTAGATACTACATTTTAGGTCCACTATTCTGAAATACCAGATTGACCTCAGAATCAAAATCATTTAGGGAGTTTTTTGTTTGTTTGTTTGTTTTGTTTTGTTTTGTTTTGTTTTGTTTTGTTTTGTTTTTGTTTTAAAGTTCACATCAGTCAGCTCTACCCCTGAAGGTTCTAATGGATGTGGGTGGGACTCTGGAAGCTTCAGCACATATCAGAGGACCCACTTCTGCTTGGCCTCAGCTACAAATGCCATTTGTGGAGGTGGAGAGCTTGGCCTGGCCAGCACACCTGGCTGGCTGTCTTTGGGTCATGTTTTTCTTGAAGATATAAGACTTTTAATGTCATGTGAGAATTGTTCTTTGTATGAAGACAAGCAGGTACTAGGTAACTAGAGAGAGTGACCCATGAGTGTGTCACCCAGAGACTCCATAGCCAGGGGTCATCCATACATGTTTGCAAATCTTGGTTCTGCCTAGAGGCTTCTATGACACCCACCTCTGTAACATACTGACACTTGGGAAATACTCTGAGAACTGAATTGAATGTGGTAAAGTAGATACAGTGACTTAGTAGCCTCATGTATGGGTGAAAGGCAGGCATGACCGCCTCATATACATGGGATGCAGTTTGATAATCTGATGATATGGGCCTGAAAGTGTCTAGGTTCAACATTGGCTTAGACTGAGGCTCACCTGAAGCAGGCCACTGTGGCTCCTTGGTAACTGGGGGGGGGGGTCCTAACTTAGGGGTCTCTATTTCAGCATGCATAAAGACTCAATTTCCCCTGCTATATAGGACAGACCTCAAGTCATCATGGCTGTCTTGAGGATTCATCTAAATTTGAGGCTAGAATGAGAGAGGGCCTGCTTGGTGAGACAATGTGGTGGGAAACCCTACTGCTTACCAGAAATATACCAACAAGAACTCAAGTCAAGGGCAGGGCAGGTATGCAGACAATCTGACTCCTGATACATTGGTTGACTTCCACATAGATCTTATGTTGGTCACTTCTCTCGTTGTGGCAACAAAATACTCGCTCAAACCAATATAACCAAGAGTGAATTCTTTCTAGCTCACAGGCGGAGGGTGCAGCCCACCATAGAGAAGGGCAGGGCAGCAAACACTTGAGGCAGCAGGTCACATTGCCCTTGGAGTCAGGAAGGCACAAAGGGAGCCTGCTGCTCAGTTTGCCCTCTTTTTATACAGTCCAAACTGCAGCTCAGAGATGATGCCGCCCACATTTAGGGCACGTCTCCTCATTCCAATTTACTGTATCTAAAAGTCTCTACTTTTAGAAATGCCTGCAGGCTTGTTTCTCAGTCCTATCAGATGACATCATAGACCCTGTGCAGCTGATATAGGTCCCCAAGTCACAAATTCTAGCAATTCATGACACAGCTCAAGGTTGGGTACCCTCCTGGAGAGAAAGGTCGCTGACCCAGGAAGTTTCCTCCACGGGACTAGTCTCCACAGTCAGAGAAAGGGATGATACTGTGAGAATTTTACAAGCTCCCTCTCAAACACTAACCCTTGGAAATCTGCCTGTGAATTAGTTTATGCTCATATGCTAAAGGGCTGGGGAAACAGGGCCTGTCAAGTAAGAATGTGAAGTGTCCTTGACAAGGGCATGCTTTGAAGCCTTATTCTCCAGTTGGTGGTGATACTCTGTGAGCCGTGGAACCTTTAGAAGGTGGAGGCCTCGGGATAGATATCGGCTGTCTTTGGGGGACAGAACAAGTGTCTCAGAAGTTGATAGTCTAGCCAACCTTGGATTCTGGTCTTGTTTTCTCTACTGCCCACTAAGACAAGATGTGTACTGTCTTAGCCGTACACTCTACTCTCTTTTTCCTGTTGTGACTGACATAAGCCGAAATAAACCCCTCCTCCTTTATGTTGTTTCTGTCAGACATGCTGGCCACACCCACGGGACAGAACCTAGAACAGGCGCAAACAGATTTTCACCTCCCAGCCATCTTCAACATCAACTCTATGAAGTCACCTCAGTTCATACAGACACAGTGATAATCCCAGAGAAGGAGGAAAGAGAAAAGGATGAAGTGTGAGACCGTTTCCTAGGTGGAGAATGCAGCTTGAGGAAGGCAGTGGCTTGCCCATCGTCTGCTCCCTGCACTCCCAGTGTACCCGGGTGTACCTTGCCTTGGCTTGCATTTCCTGCGCTGCATCCTAGCAGCAGGTGACCTCCCTCGAGCCTCCCAACAGCCCACGGTGTGAGCAGGCAGGGTTAGTGCAGCCAGCTCTGTCATGTGGATTAGGTAATGGCATCTTAAAAGTTGTTAAACAGTCACTGAAGCGACTCTCTCAAAGAGGCTTTAAAACACACACACACACACACACACACACACACAAACACACAGTGTACCTAACTGGCCTTTTTCTCAATCCTAAAACACTATTTCCCTATGAAATAGGGAACTACTTCCTTCTCTGAGACGGACCCCCCCCCCCTTCTACACCCAAGGTGCACACAATGGCTCAAATTTTCTTCTCAGTCTCCATCCCTGCAATCCTACTTGCCTTGCCTTTTCTCCTACAGAAGGGCACTCTTTCCCTCTGCTGCTCCTTGACGACCCTGGAGTCTGTTCTTTCTTATCTATTATCAGCCTCCCTGACCCCTGCTCTGCTGGGTCACCTAATTTCCCTTCTACCTCAAGGTCTTATTAGTCTTGCTCCAGAAACCCACAGCCCTGCCATCATAACAAAGGATGTGTGCGTTTGTGAGGACCACTTTGCAAACTGATGTAGCTGGAGAAGGGCACCTTGCTGCATACTAATAATGCTTTAATCACATGGTCCTGACGTGGCTCCGCGGGGAGAGCTGAGCAGGGCTGAGCAGTTTTTGCTGCGTCCCAATGTGACTGAAGAAGCCTGGGTTTAAGGAAGCAAGGGCCATGAAGCATATGATGTCACCAAGAAAATCATAATGAGATATGATATTATGCCAGAAAAATTAACCACTTTCAAGAAGCTAAAGGAACCTGCTTGAATCTAGATCAACACACAGTGAACTGGATGCTCTTCTTTGTTGTCTGATAATAGTCTTTCTGGTAAGGTCTTGCTTGAACATGACCTGGGCTTCTGGAGAACTGGCTTACCCTCTGATGGCATGTGGATATATATCACAAAGGATGTGTGAGCATTTTTTACAAACATAGGTGATTGATCTCAATAGTGGAATCTATACCCAAGCATGTTCAGTCTAGCTTTGTTTGGGGTGCTCTGCACCTTATTTTCTTGGCTCTACCTATGAACAGTGTCCAGGGCCTGCCTCAGGCCTTCTACCAGAAGAAGGACACAACAGGCCAGGATGGAAGTTTTATGTCTGTCTGGAGAAGATGTTATTTCCCATTTTGCTTAGGGAATACCTTGAGCCTAAAACAATAAACAGAAATACCTTTATGTTTCTGGGCTCTGTCTAGAAATTCATCAGCTTTTAAGAAAACATGTAAATACACACACACACACACACACACACACACACACACAGAAAAAGAGAGAGAGAGAGAGAGAGAGAGTTGAAAACAACCTACATATCTAATGAAAGACTAAACATAGTCTTGTAATCACATGAGGGACAATTTTGGGAATCACAGCAAAAAGCTACACAAGACAGTAAGTGGCTGAACCCCACTGAGGGTCCCCCTTTTAGAGTGGAGCTTATCTAACTTATCTGTGTGGCTCAGCCCAACATTGTCTTCTTTCTTGGCCACTGGCTCATTTACAATAAGTATCGAGTTAGGAATGAAGAGTATAAGACACCCAGGTGGTGGCTCTCATTAATGATATCATAAAGAAGACCAGAGAAGAGCTGCTTGGCCAAATTCCAGATCAGGTTCTGGGGTCATGGGGTCAGGACAGAGTAATCACAGCTCTGAAGCCAGTAGTGGTTCCAACTGCCTGGGTACATTTGGAGATGGTTCCAGTGTGTGGGGGGGGATGACTTTGCAAACCATCCCTTTGCCAGGAGCTCACTGCAGTAAAACTCAGCCCTCTTCTGCCCTGGCACTGCACCGCCAGTAGGATCTGGGAGCTGAACTCAGGCCCCTGACTTCACAGCCATGGTGCTGAGAGCAATAGGGGCCATCTCTGATTTTGAATCCCAGTATTACAAAGTACTACAGCCTAGAGCAGTTCGAGGTGGAGAAGCCAGCCCACTCTGCAGAGCACAACCACCTTTGTCCTTCACTGGCCTGCCTCCCACTTGAGGCAGAAATGAATGACCTTGACCTCAGCTCCAATCCACCAGTGCAATGCACACAGCTTGAGTGGGGTCCCTGCAGCCACCATGGGTGACTGTGCTCACAGTCCAGCTGCTCACTGGCAGGGCGGCAGGGCCCAGGACCTGGCACTGCGGGTCTTTTCTCCCTCCTCCACTAGCAGCCAGTGGGCGGGCTTGCTCCTCCAGCTGCCATGGCAACGGGAAGATGGCTCTGTGGTGCCCAGAACAGATGTCACATGGGCCGCTGTGCTTGTGTTGGGGGTGGGGAGCTTGGTGGGGGCACCAGGGGAGGGGCTGCGCCTTTGGAGTTAAATGGTCCCACCAGAGGGAGTAAGTCACATTTGGAAGGGAGTGCGGAGCAGTAGAATCTATTTTCTTTCTTGTCCCCGTCCTTTAAGTGCGCTAAACATACATGCACAAACACAAATGGCCTTTCATCTCCGCTCCTGAGGTGCCGCAAGCTCGCAGCTTTCTGGGCGGACATGAAAGCTGTTATCTCTCCAAGCCTCAAATGAACATCACCTCAGTGGCCCAACCTTGAGCAGGCAGCCCTCTGTTGTTTTTAAGGGACTGGCCGGGAGGCTCCATTTGGGTGAGTCCAAGGAACCTAGAATCATGCAGAGCAGAGACCAATCAAGGGGAAATTGAAAGGCAAACACACTGGGCTCTGTGGGCTACGACAAACCCAGCTCCAGGCTCCATACGCTTGCCGCCGAAATGAAAGAATCCCTATGTCCCCTTCCTCCTCCCCGTGGGGTCTCTGATCATATCACGCCAAAGGCCATTTTATACAGACTAAACTGGGGCAAGGCTTATAAATCTACCTGTCTGATCCCAAAGGCTCTTTGTCCCTGGAATAGATCTATCCTGGTCCGACTGCTGCGTTAAAAATTTTCCACTGCTTTCCATTTCTCCTACACAGAACTGATATATATGTGTGTACATTAATATGACAAATCCATAGTCATTGGTAAGATAAGATATTATGTGAATACTAGGAAAATGCCAGGCATCAGTGGCCTATTTTCCTCTCTGAGACTCTAACCTCAGACCACGGGGATTTGGAGACAAGGGGGTGAAGGTATAGGTGCTATCTTAATCAGACACACAACAGTCATTGCATGTGTGGGAGGGTGGGGAAATGCTACATATAGTTATGTTGCACTGGGGTTTAATTCGCAGGACCAGCGTGCTCAGAGCGGCTGCTTTGTGCCAAGGAATGCCACAGGGAAGAGGGGGAGGCGAGCAAAGCCAAGAAGATCTCATTCATCACCAAGAGGCAGAAACAGCACAGAAACTCTTATAATGGGTCTGATGAAGTGAGTGTTGCAAGCAAAGCATTATGGGAATGTGGAAAGAGGCAGGCTCTGAGAGAGGTGTCCTGGGGTGTGAAGAGACAAGCAGGAAGAATCTGGAGTTGACGGAGCACCTGTGCCGTGACAGACATGTTATATACACAGCACACCGGATGGATCACAGAACTCCCTAAGAGGCAGTCACTGCTTTTATGTCTTTTTTTTTTTCTTTTTTTTTTTTGAAATCAGGAAACCCATGCTTAGAGCGGTTTACAGTCCAAGGTCATTCACCAAGGACACAGCCATGCTGCCCTGTGTTTTCTGCCTACAGACTGACAGAAGATGCAGCCCAGCACAGAACGCAGCTGCAAGCGTATCTTTCGTTTTCTGATTTTCACTTAAACGACAAGGTTCAGAGATCATGGGTCTCAAACTGTCCCTACAGCTTTTCTAACACACTTAAACACATAGCAATTAAAAGAAAAAGAGTCGTTCATCTGGATGTAGCCTAGAATCTTCTCATGGATTAAAATGGGTGCTACTGGGACTTTTCCATGCTCTTGAGAGATGAATGGGGGAGGCCCCACAAACTGTATTCATTCATTTAAGCATCATCCTATGTTACTAGGAGGGGGTGGGTTGTGTCTATACACAAAATGACCCATCTCCCCAGCCCTGCCAAGCTTGCTGTATTTTATCAACAATCTGGCCTGCACCTGAGATCCTCAGGCATTTGTGGTTCACCTGAATGAAAAGCAATGATCAAGTGTGAGAGATTGCCTGACAGTGCCCAGTTCTGTGCAGCTCTAGGAAGCTGCCCCTGCAAGCCCAAGTCCCCCACAGAAGACTAGCTTCCTTGACACTGCAGTGAAAGTCTACAACCACCAGGGGGCAGTAACACAAACCAGATTTGTTTCCTCCGGGCCTGAATGTGGATGTGCCCGGTTTAATGCGTAAAGCCCATTATTATGAGCTTTTCCTCTCCCCACCCCCTATTAATGAACAAATGCCCAGGGGTAATGCAGAGATTTCTAAATACAGTGCAAGAAAGGGCAATCTGTACTCATACACAGGGAGTCTAACATGCAGTAATAAGTGGAAATGAAAATAATCAAGATGCAAGTGAGCCATTAGGCTAAAGAGCTAGCCCTCTGTCTGGCTGCAAACGCAGAAATGCAGATGCCTGGCTCGAAGAAACGGGCATTTTAAAAATATTTATTTCACAAGTTCCTATTTAGAGTTCATAATACTATCCATAATTACAACCTCTGAGCTCCAAGAGGGGGTCTAACAAGAATTCCATATCTAGTATAGAGCACAGAGAGGGATGGTTCTCTCAGCCTAAGGTAAATGCATGAATTATTCAAGAGCTTCCATGGGCATTTTAAATCATAACTTCATGCTGTAAACAATAGCACACGTTAAAAAAAAAAAGGTAAAAAGATGAAGAGCTGTCTAATCTCCAAGCCATAAAATAGCTACTGACACCCACAGTCTCCTAATGGTTGCCGTAGCTTTCCATAGGAATCCGTTGGCGTACTTACAGGTTTTAAACATAGCAGCAGAGAGAATATAATAACATGGAACCTATTTCTTCCCTGGGAACAAAGAATCCGGGATGATCCTGCCATTTTCGTGACAAAGGGAAGATTACACAGTCCTTTCTTTTAAGTTGTTTGGAATTTGGGTCCTGTGGAAAAGGTGACAAGGCCACTGCTAGCAGCCTTGTCTCCGGAGTCACCCCATTACATCCCAATATTCATAACCTGATAGATTACATTATCCATGCAACATGGCTGAAACACATGTGGAATTCTGAGTCAAATGACCATAACCCTCTACATTTTCTATTGGGGTTTTTCTGGGAATGAAAATGTACCCCTCTGGGCTTCAGTTTCCTAGCAACAGAGGTAGGAGAACAGATCTTGCCCTATGCCCTTGTGTGGTGTGAAGGTCATTCCGCATAATGGGAGGGAAAAATGCTAAGAACCCTTGAGATTTATGAAGACTCTCAGTGTGTGTCTTCTCTCCAGTTCACAGGAGGAACTGAAGCTGTAGAGACTAATCCAAGGTCATGTAGGTGAAGGCAGAGCCAGGGCCCCAGCTGGCTGTTCTCAGCCAAGGCCATGATTCTTCCTGTCCCTCCTCGGAGCTGAGCACACACAACACAGCTGTCTCAGTCTGCTCTGGAAAAATACCTCAGACTGGAGGCACACAGCAGGACTGTGGACTTTGGTAAAGGGCAAGGTATAGCAAGGCAGGTTGTATTGCAAGGCCCCTTCTCCTGCCTCGTAGATGTTTAGGTTGTGTTTACACATCTTCCCTGAACACAGGAGTAAAAACAGAAAGTAGCCCCCTGGTGCCTACTGCCTTTTCTTCTAAGGATGAAAATCCCTCTATGGGACCTCTATCAGTATGACCTCATCTAACCCAAATTACCCAGATCAAAAACCATCACACTAGGGGAGGGGAAGGCTTTAGCAGAGGAATTTCAATGGAGAAAGTGCAGAAATATTCAGCCCATTATAAAAGACAATATGATGGACTTGTTCATCTCCCCATCTCTTTAATTTAGGTCAACAAATATTCGCAGGGAATGTGCTAGGAGCCAAGCACAGTTGCAGGCACTGTGGACACAAAGATGAATAGGAACCCCCAAAAGGATAGTTTAGGACAGAAAATGTCAGCATAGGTCCTAGGAAATTCCCTTCAGGGAAGGGTCTGTGTGACTTGTGAGCACTGGGAACTATACAGGGACTGGTCGATTACAACCTTCCTAAGATCTTCCTTCAGACAGCTCTGCTCGAAACAACTACAGTATGAGTCTGGATGCTAATCAGTACATAATTAATATTTGATAAGGTAATTAATTTATTAATTTTCTAGAGAAGGGAAAGAGATAAGTCATTTTCAGCCTACAGATGCCTGGAAAGAGCCACATAGGATCTGCATGCGCCTCCTGGGATGGGGGTGTCACCAGTCCGGCCGCACTCTGGTAGTACTGGCATTATAGAATAATTATTGTATATAATGGATTTTTGAGTTGAGATGGCACAATTTAAGCTATTTTGGGGGTTCAGAAACTAAAAGGACTCAGCTTCAACTTATGTATATTGGATCACTACATGTGTGATATAAATGCACATGTGTGCGTGCATTAGATAAAAGAAAGGAAGGAAAAGAGAAATAAATAAAATGTCATTTAATTCTTATAGCAAATCTGTAGAGAAATTTGTTACCCAGAGAAATTAACTCAAGCTCAAACATACTAAGGCAGTACTAGAACATTCTTGCAAACCATCCAAGTGTTATTTTGAAAAGAGAGAGGAAGGAGAGAAGAGAGGAGGAGAAGAAGGAAGGAAGGAAGGAAGGAAGGAAGGAAGGGAGGGGAGAAAGGAGGGAGGGAAGGAAGGAAGGAAGGAAGGAAGGAAGGAAGGAAGGAAGGAAGGGGAGAAAGGAGGGAGGGAAGGAAGGAAGGAAGGGGAGAAAGGAGGGAGGGAAGGAGAGAGAGAGAGAGAGAGAGAGAGAGAGAGAGAGAGAGAGAGAGAGAAAGGAGATTTCTTTCATAAATATTCTTCCAGCTGTAAGAATTACTTTTGCATTCTGTTTTCTGGTGTGTAACCTTATTTTAGGAGTGAAGGTTTTCTTTGAAGGTAGAGGGAATAAACATGAAGATTCCAACCTCCTTGCAAAAGCAGATAAAGGCCACAGACAGTCATCCCTGCAAGGACACCCCTGTCCAAATCTCTGCTTCTTAGGTATCCAGAAATTCTACAGCTTCACTCAAAGGCCCCAGGCCTTAGTAGGGAATTACATGTTACACTGTAGACATATGATGAGAGGGACTGTTACTAGAAGATAGTGTGAAGATTGCATGGAGTCTGGGAGACCAAGCTAATGGCTGGGTCTCAGACATGCACTAGAGAGGTTACCGCAGTCAGACACCAGAGAGGGAAATGGTCTCAATGTTTATGATGGCCACTCTGGCTGCCCTGTGTAGGCAGCTCTAGTAACAGAGAAATAAAAAGTTCATTGGTCCAGGAGCAGATGGTGGTACCTGAGTGATGGTGGCTATGACAGAGAAGCAGGTACATGGGAGCTGTACCAAAGGAAAGAATCTAGATGTTGTGGCTTCAGTGTGAAATGCTTCTCAGAGGATCCTGTATTTAAATGCTTGGTCCTTGAGCTCTGAGGTAAAGCACGGCTTTAAGAAGTGCACTTGTGGGGGTAGGTCTTGAGGTCCCTCAGCCCCACTCCACTTCCTGTCTTCTGTCTGTTTCTTGACCATGAAGGCAGTGTGGTTGGCCACCTCATGGTTCTGCCACCATGCCCTCCTCACTATGATGGGCCATGTCCATCTTCAACTTCAAGTCAAAATAACCCCCCCCCCCCGTGATGTTGCTTCTGATCAAGTCTTTTGCCACAGTGATGAGGACAGAGACTAATGCACCTGGGCAGCCTGGTAACGTGGTGGCAAGGGGCAAGTGAGCACAGGGATGGATCCACAATGGTTCCCAGGGTGCCATCAGTGGTGGGCAGAAGAAGCCAGGCACTTGCTTATTAAACAGTCTTCAGTCTATGGCTTGTTGTGTGGACAAGGCTATAGAAATAAACAAGTGGGTACACTTCTATGCAGGGATCTGGAAGCCATGGGGATTTTTATGTTCGTGAACCTGGGTATCATTGTACAGAGTTAGCATTTACACTACACAAAGAGCAAGGTGGCAGAAGCTTCATTCGTAGCACAGGTTGGGAGGTTATTTGAGAACATAATCTTTCCATCTCTCCATCTCTGTCTCTTTCTGTGCACCGCTCCCCCCTCCCTCCAAGCATGTTGGCCTTGCTAGGAAGATGTGGCATTAGTGAAAATCTGGCTGCAATCTAACTGGGAAGAGAATCAAATAATCAAAGATGAGCCTTTTTTAAAAAAAAAATTGCTGGCTGTTTTGAAGTAATCACTATATACTGTTTTGTATATTTCTTTTTGGGCGCTTTTTAAAAAATTACACATTGTAATTGCATATAATCAAATGCATAGATGATAGATGATGAATTGGCAAATAATTGAAAATTAGGATAAAATTATAGAAATTATTTAAAGACTATGACAATTTAGAGAAGATCTAGATGGCTGCAGAGATGGAAGAGATGAGTGGATGGGAGAGTGGTCAGATTGCTGGGAAAGAGGCTCTGTAAATGAACGGATGGGTAGACCAGGTGGTAGGTGAAAGTATGAAAGGATGGGTGGGTGGATAGATGAACAGACAGAGAGACTAAAAAGACAGATTTTTAAACACTGTTTTATATTTGAAATATAGTAATTAAGAATATACTTCAGAAAGGTGTTGTGCTTATCAGAGTACAATATGCTCTAAAATATACTGGGATGGGGGCTGATTGGGCCTGATTTTTCTTCTCTTCTGACAAGAAAAATATTCAAAGAAATTATGTTTTCCATTCATGAGCCTTGAGGAGTTGGGCAGAAGTTATAACAGCCATGTGCTTGGGCCACAACAATAACATCTATTAGTTTTAAGACCCGCCATCTACTAGGGGTTAAATACTACATTCATAAATGAAGAGGAGTCCCGTTTTGAGTATGTAGGAATCCCACACAGACCACACCCTTACCATTCCCAGAGGGTCTGATTCATTCGGGTGAGGTTGGGAAGATGAAGTATGGGCTTCACTCCTGAAGATTTGACCCTCCTGCTTGGGCCTTCCTGCCTCCACCCACCATCCGGAGATCGGAAGTGAGAAGAATTCTTCAGGTTGCTGATGGGCCTGGGATTGACAGCCCAGCCAACTATGCAGAAAACCACACTTTGGAGGGAAAAAAATCACTTTTGGTTTCTGGCTCCTCAGCACTCCTACACATCTAATTAGCTCAACAATCGGTCCCCGTGATAAAATCAGCTAATTGTATGTTCAAACGGCTGCTTTGCGGTAAGCAGCACAGTCCCTCCAACGCCACATATAAAGAAGTTGCTGAAGAGGCTGGTTCCTGCAGGTCACCGGGGGACAAACTAGCAGAGACTATCAAATTAGTAACCTAAGTCAACAGTATAGTTAGTATGCAAGGGTCCCTGCAGACACAGAGAAGATCAATGGCCGGGATGGAAGGCCTGTAATGGTGACCTCTGAAAGGAAAAGAGGGCGTGTGGAATGAAATGAAGGAGTATCTACTCTTAGCATAAGCCTGAATGTTTGGGGCAAGATTATGGAAGGCAAGAGTCTAACTGGTGTTGTGAAGAAATGATGCCTGGAAAAGTAACTGTCTTTATTGTCAGAAATTTGCCCAAGACATAAGGCACAGACAAGGCCATTCAGGACTGCTCTCTGTACAGCTGTGGTGACAAAAGGACCAACCTTGATGATGTAGAGCCATTTGGAAGCCAGAATATTTTTAAGGTAAATGTAAAAGAGACGATGGCTCATTTATCAAATAAAAGACAATTGTGTCACCTTTCATAGGGACATTATTGACTTATTTGGAGGTAAGTTTCAGATATCAGTTATACAAAGAGAATGGGCAGAAATTCACACGAACTCTCAAGGTAGAAACAAAGTCTCAGAACTATACTAATACATACAATTTTAAACAAAAATACAGAGAGATACACACAACTACATCTAAGTGTGTGTATTACATCTACACATAGATGATTAATTGATAGATGATAAACAGGTCGTAGATGATAAATAACATATGTAAATAATAGCTAAGTGGCAGATAGATGATAAAGATTCATAGGTAATTGATAGATGAATAACCAAAAATTTGTAAAAGATTTCATTTATATACAAAAAGTTAGAAGAGTGACTGGCATTCAGTAAATACCCTTTTCTGTGGTTGTAGTCCTACTATGACTGCCTCTGCTATTATAAGGCTATTTATGCACTGCACATCACTCTGCTCATAACTTCTGTACCTAAAGCTGTCTCCCACATGACTACACGATCACAGCAGGAGGTCATCCTGGGAAGTCACCTCAAGTTTTTCTTCCAGAGAGCCTCATGGTAGGACCAGCCTTTGGCACTAGCAGTGTTTCCTGGCTAGGGAACAGAGCCGGTGGGAGAAGGGCACTTTGTGGATAATGGCTTTTGATCCTGCTTATACACTGTGATGGTTAGCTTTAATTGTCAATTTGATAGAACATACAATCACCTTGGATGAGAGTCTCAATGAGGGCTTATCTACATTGGGTTGGCTTGTGGGCATGCCTGTGGGAGGTTGCCTTAATTAATTTCATTGATATGGAAAGACCCAGATCACTGTAGGTAGCACCATTCCCTAGGCAGGGGGTCCTGAACTGTATAAAAGAGGACAAAGTTAGCTGGCAGCATGTATGTATGCATTTATTTCTCTTTCTACTGCCTGCTATAATATGGCTAGCTGACTTAAGTTCCTACCTTGATTTACCAGAGATGATAGAGAGTAACCTGAAATTGTAAGGCAAGTGAATCTGTTTCTCTCTGAAGTTGCTTTTGGTCAGGATATGTTATCACAGCAACATAAATGAATCTGGAATGCACGTGCTTAATCAGAAGCACTTCTTCACTTCAGGCTCTGGGGCTCACGGGCCCATCCCACACTCCTTGCTGCTGTAGCTTGTCCTGTCTCCTACCCTGAAGTGAAGTCTCAACAGCCAGAAGTACAAGGTGACACCATGCATAGTGGCTCCCAGGGAAATATGCTTTTGCCCAGGAATGCGAGGTGATTTCATGAGGCTCAAGCAACCTGTTACTGGTATCGGCCAGTGTGGGCCTTACTCCTCTCTTCTACTTCCCCTATACTCTGATCCTACCAACCATCCCAGAAAATGCTCACAAACAAGTCCCTTATTTTGAATTCTGCCACCTGTGGGACTAGAGATAAGACAGACATCATAGTGGTCTCCTAGATACCTACGTACATAGTTGGCCTTATTATTCCCAACCTGAACCTACAGGTACATCATGAGACACTTTGGTTCCTTTTTCAATATCAAGATCTGTTGATGTTACAGTCTCCAGAAAGGAATAAAAGAAATGTCATAAAATTCAGCTCAGATTCACAGAAGGAATCGTGTTGGATAGCAGCCACAGGGACTGTGCCCCTGACTGCCTACCATGTCAGCCAAGCTGACATCACAGCCTTAGATATATGATGGGAGGAGGGGACCCTCTCAGCATCTCTCTCAGCCCCATCTCCTATCATAGCCAATCTGACCAGGCCACACACCTCAACAGCAGACAAGCCGCATCCCAGCCTGCCCCTCATTACCCACTCTCCCACTGTGGTGACAGTTCTGTGCTTTACAGCTCCAGAGTAGCTACTAGCTCGATTGTTAATATATGAAATATCATAATCAAAATATAAGTATCATCACTGAGCTCTAAAAATGAACAGAACTCAAGTTGTTTGTAAGAGACCCAGATTTCTACTGGAGGAGATTTTTTTTCCCTAAAGGATTATAGAATTAATAGAACAAATATTTCATGATATAATGTATATCTTTCTGATAAATGATTTTATTATAATTAAGTTTACTGTAGCTGGCAATGGAAAGTGTATTATCATAGGTTGATCTATGTTTTCCAGAAAGGATCTGTTGGAGCCTTAAGCTGTTAGACCACAACCTCATTTGGAGTGGGGTCTTCATAGAAGTCATCAAGTTACATGAAGTTACCAGGGTTAGCCTGCATGGAGTAGGACCAGTGTTCTTATAAATGTAGGAGTGAGAAGACACATGGAGTGGGAGTGACATATGACATTGACAGGGAAAGCATCTGGACCTTTCCTTCCCTCAGTCCCCAGAAGCCCCCTTTGTCATTGCCTTGATTCCAGACTCCAGCGGCAGAACAGAGACAAGCAATGTTTGCGGGTAAGATAGATTCTGACACAGCGACAGCACCTCATTCACCAGGATGAGCTGATTTTTAAAGAGAAGTACACACAGGCCCACCCTTAGATACTCACTATGCACATTTCTTTGGTACAATGGCCCTGCGAGGAGGTTGGCAGAAATGGCCTCCGGTATGGTCACAGGTGGATAGAGCCAAACTTTCTTCTAACACTGAACTGACCCAGGTCACACTGGCTTGGGGAGGACAGAATTAGGGGATCCTACCTTCTGGTATTCCTCCTTGGATCTCAGGGCTGCTTCCATCTGAGCGGCGGATGTGGGATAGACTGCTGACCGGTACTGTGTACCAAAGTCATTGCCTTGGCGCATGCCTGAGGATGAGAACAGAGAGGATCATGGGATGCTGTGACACTAATGCTGGCACCAGTGGACACGGTTGTTGTGACCAGTTTTACCAAGTGCTTATTTTAATTTTATCTCGACATCAGTTTCTTGAAATGAGGATGAAATATATGTTTTAATTATAATGAAGAAGGCTAGGGAGGGGACTCAGTGGTTAAGAGAGTGTCTTGATTTTAAGGGAACCTGAACTCAGTTCCCATCATCCATTCAGGGTGGCTTACAACCTGTAACTTCAGCTCCAGGAGCTCCTATGCCCTCAATCTGCACTCAGCATGCACACACCATTTTCCCACATGCATGTAGTTAAAAAAAATCGTTAATTATAACAAATGTCTCTAAGCTTCGGTAAACTTATCACAATCCTGGATTATACTAGTTACTCCTTAAGAACTATTTTTATGTGAAAGCACTTAACAAATAATTTACTTATGTATCAGTATGATGTGTACTGTGTTAGGTGGAGTACTCTAGGATAGTCAGTTCTCAGACACTGTAGCAAACACCCAAGAGAAACGCACCTGTAAGGAGGAAAGGAGGTTTGGTTCCCAGTTTCAGAGTTTTCAGTCCATGGCTGCTGAGTGCCAGGGCCTATGGTGAGGCGGCACAGCACCAGGACACATGGTGGAGGGAGATGCTCACCTCACAAACAAGAGGAAGAAGAAGGGTTGAGGTCCTAATATCCCCTTAAGAGTATGTCGCCCCCAATGACCTAACTTCCACAAGGCCCCACCTCCGGAAAGTCCCACCACTTCTCAATAACACCATGAATTAGGGAGTGTGTCTATACACACAGACATCTGAGGGACATTTATGCAAACAGTAGAGAAGGGCCCAGCCAGCCCCTCCAGTGCTTTCTTTAGGATAAGCAGAGTCTTTGCATACATAGTATTTTAATGTATGTTTTATAATCAGTACAGTTAAGACCAAGGGCTCAGGGTCACAGGTAAACTGAAGATTATTCATCTATATATTTGGTAGGCAAGAGAGATGTCTATAACACATTGGTTTGGTCCCCAACCCTGGACATTCTATTAAAAATGGCTTCTGAGTTTGGGGAAATAGCTCAGTGGGTAAGAATGCTTATTCCCCAAGTGTGAGGACCTGAGTTAAAATTTCAAGAACACACACACACAGACACACAGAGATACACACAGACACACACACACCCAGAGCCATGTGTAGCTGTGTATGGCTAGAGGTGGGAAAGACAAGACAATTACTGGGTCTTGCTGGCTCTCAGGCTACCTCTAGGTTTAGTGAGAGACTGTCTCAAGATGGAGAGTGACACAGCAGGATACCTGATGTCATTTGACACACACATACACACACATGGGCACAAATGTGCACTCAGAAGTGCACACTAGCACACATATGTGCACATACCCCACACACATATGTCACACTCACATGCTCACACATCTACTGTGACACTTAGTTTTAATTACTAACTTGTCACAATCTAGGGTTACCTGGAAAAGGAGTCTCAATGAGGAGCTGTCTAGATTGACTGGCCTGTGGACACGAGTATGAGGAATGTCCTTAATTGGGTTCACTGAGGTGGGAAGACCTACCCTGAATGTGGGTGACATCATTTCATTGGCTGCCCCCTCCTAAGACTGAATGAAAAGGAGAAGAGCCAGCTAAGGTGGCAGGCAGGCAGGCAGGCAGGCAGGCAGGCAGGCAGGCAGGCAGGCAGGCAGGCAGGCTGGCTGGTTTTAGACGGTTTTCCATGTTCTACATTTCTCTGTTTCTTCCTTCCTTAACTATCTTCACAACAGCAGTGCTCTGATAGAAGTCCTTCACTACATCCTAACCACGCTGCCATCATTGGCTTTCCCCTTGTCCTACTCACTGCTGAACTCAGCTGCCCGCTTCCTGCCCTGGACCCTTCAAAAACAGCAGCTCCTTCATTCCCTGTGTCAGTCTGCACAGTTGAATCTTTGGTGCCCACCCCTTCCAGGCTTCAGTCACATGGTACCACATTCCCACCAGCATTCATGTGACTAGACTCCTGGATGTTCTCAAGCCCAGCTTCTCTTGATGGCCTTTTCCCTTTGATCTCTGGAATGATCATCCCTTCTACCAACCCCGGAGCAAAGCAGTCTCTGCTTTACTTACCTCCCAGCCTTCCCTTTGTTTCCTGCAGCCCTCACCAATGCCTCCCACCATAGGGAGACGATCAGGGGGCGTGGTGATAAAACCCATGGATCTGCTGCAGGGCACGGTCCAGAGCTGGATCCAGAAAGCTTCTGATTAGGGACTGTTGCTATGGCGTGAATATGAAACGCCCTCACAAACTCACGTGTTGAACACTTGGTTCTCAGCTGGTGGCACTGTTGTGGAAGGTTCTGGGAACTATAGGAGGGAAGCCGAGCTGGAGAAAGTAGGTAACTAGGGGCTGTTTATTCGTGAGCTTTTTGTGCCTTGTTTGTTGTCATGGGTGAGCATGCTCTGTCTTATGCTCTTTCTGCACCATGGGCTCAGAGTCAACAGAGCTTAACAACCATGTACTGAACCCTCTGTAACTCAAGCTAAAAATAAGTCTTTCTTCCTTCATTTCAGTCAAATCTGTAGTCACAGCAACGAGAAAGTAACTAACACAGTGTGCAGACTGAGTGAGGGAACTGCAGGTCATCTTACCATGTGTCCCTGGTGGATTGTCCCACCATGTGACTCCCATCTCCATCTCCAAGCTCCTCCACACTTCACTCTTCTCCCCAGGGACATGACTTTAATATTCCTCATTATTAGAGCAAAACAGGATGAAGAAAATGAGCCCGCTCTGTAACTCACTCCTATAAAACATTCTCGTGTTCATAGTTTTTTATGCTAGGCTAAAAGTTTCAACTTGTTGAGTCTATCTTTAAGTTTTACAAGGGTCGACACATATACAGTGACCAGCTTCTCTACACATGTGATTCCTTTAAAAAGACTTTCAAAATATAAATCAAAGCCTTCAAGCAATCATTGGGCTTGGATTATACACATGTTTAGCTCCTGAGCACTAAGGCACAGCACCCAGGAGGTCACATCGAAATGCACATCATGGATAAGCATCAACCTTCTGTTAGCTCTTGTCCACCAGGAGCTAATGAGCTGTCAGCTAGGGGTAGCGTTAACTAGGTCACTGGGGGTAGAGCAAAGCTCCCTTGGGCTATTTGCAAGATGGAGGGAAAGTAAAGAAATCAATTAGGATCCTTACAGTAAACCCTAGGTGTTTTTTAATGACACTGACAGACAACTGAAGGACTAATACACAATGGGTGTTCTCTATCCACAGCCACTTCAGCCTCTGCGCGGCTCACATCCTGAGCTAGGCGACCCTCAGTCCTTGGGCTACCATATGCATTCTTGGGAACATAGTAGCATCCTCAGGCCCTACTCCTCAATGCCCACCCAGTTGTGACACACAAGAGTATCTCTACGTACTACTACATATCCCCTAGGTAGCAAAACTGCCTCTGGTTGAGACTTATTCCTTTATACTAATGGAGCGTGACTTCTGATATCATTGCATACCGCCTTCGTGGTCCGGGCAGCTGAGTGGATGAGTGGAAAGAGGTGAGAGCCTTTGGAGTGTAGAGAGCAGAGGAAAGCATGGAAGTCCTCCATGCTCATATCTGGGTTTGTAGTCACTAAGCTCCATGGTCACTAGTGTGGCTTTGTCTTAATTTATACTTTTAACTTTTTATTATTATTTTAAAATCTCACATACATACAGTTTGTGTGCTGACTTTGTCTGAATTCAAGAGGATACAAAATTTTTTAAAATGTGTTTTAGTCAAACAGCATTTTTCAACTGAAAATACTTTTTTCAGAGGATATATTTTGATGTTGCTTCCCGCCTCCCTCATTTCCTTCCAGATCCTCACCTTCCCACAAATTCAACTCCATGCGTTCTATCTCTGGCTTTTGAAAACTAACAGGCGAATTTTTAAAAAAGAATGCTAAAACAAAGAAAAGGCACCACACACACAAAAATACAGATGTGCAAATTAAAGACCCATAACAAACACAAATTGGAAACCATAATATATAAGCAGAAGATAAGTAAGGTTTTTTTTTTTTTAAAGAAAAATGCTCAAACAAAGCAAAAGAGGACAAAAAAAATCTACAAAAATATCCTTGAGCTCATTTTCTTTCATCATTTCCCGCTGGGCACGGGGCTGCCCTTAAGTGTGGCTTCTATACTCAGTGAGATTCCACTGTAGGAAAATAATGTCTCCTCCGCAAGTGGTTATCAATTGGAGGTAATTTCCTGGTTATGAATGGGAGCGCATGTCCACTGGATCCCCATCTGCCTTGAACCTGTGCAGGCCCTGTGCATGCTGCCACAGTCTCTTTGTATTCATAAGTGTGTCAGTCCTATTATGCCTGGAAAACAGTGTTCCTTTGCTATCATCCATCGTGTTGGCCCTTACAATCCTGCTTCCTTTTCCAAATAGTTCTCTGTGCCCTGAGGGGAGGGGTTGATGAAGACATCCATTTAGGACTTAATGTTCCAAGGCAGCATTTCAAGTGATATTTAAAATATAAAACAACAGACTTGTAGTAAGTAAAAATTATAATGATTATGTATACAGTTTAGATATAAGGCTCTCAACCATATAGAGAAAATCATAAAAGGTCTTTTTAGCTTATTTTAAAATCTGGGCAGGATAAAGGAGGAGCACTGAAATATCACCCTGCCCTTGCTGGTGACCAGGGTGGCTATCACACTGCCCTTCAAGAATCTCTAGGAGTCTGTCCTGTCTCACGGTGCCCATGGGAACAGTACTGATGTTCCCAGGGATGAAGACAAAGATGATGTAGCAAGATAGACTTGTGCTTCTTTTATCAGTTAAAGAAGTGAAGTTTTACCACCGCTGGAAATCCGTGGCTCCATGGTCACCAGGGACTTGGGTTTCTTTTCACACAATTATTTTTAGCACATGGCTCCACGCTCAGAAACAAACATCATCTTCTGGACCTGAAACCACCATGACCAAAGTGTAGACCAAGATAAGGGAGATGAAGAAAAGTGGATGGACAAGAACTCTCACTGGCTACCTCTTTATTATTTATTTACTTACTTACTTACTTATTACTTACTTACTTACTTACTTATTTATTATTACTACTGTGTGAGTGTGTGTGTGTGTGTGTGTGTGTGTGTGTGTGTGTGTGTGTATAATGTGTGTGGGTGGGTAGGTACATGCCATGGTGCATGTGTGAAAGACAGAGGACAGCTTTTCAGAGTCACTTCTCTCCTTCCACCTTTATGTAGGCTTCAGGGATCAAACTCAGGTCTCCAGGCTTGCATGGCAGATGTCTTCACCTGCTGAGCCTCCAGCCTGCCCTGACTTCTTTCATCTTTAAACAGTCTTCCTGGAAGATTTGCTCTGCACCATTAGTTATATCTCAATGGTCAGAACCTGGTCACATGGCTACACCTCCTGAACTTCCTGAACTCCTGTATCCAAGGGGCCAAGACCTCTCCTGAGACTATATCCTCCCTCAGCTTCTCCTCCCCTCTCTACTTCTCTTATTTGCTTACAGGTTCTCCCCTCCATCCATCTGTCCTTCCCCAGTCACAGGCACCAGTGACTTATCCCCTGCCTCAGGCTCTGCATCAGGGAAGCTAATGGACTCTATGCTAGTCATTAATTCTATTCTCATTCAAACTGATTTGCAGCCCACCTTTGCACACTATTACTTACTTGCATTCTGCCACTCTCAGAGAATGCCCATAGTTCTATATAGCACCTGGTCCCACTTAGGAAGGTGCATCTGTGTTCTGTGGTCGACTCTTATCATATGAAGAGGCTCAGAAGCTGTGGTCTTTTGAATATGCTTGGTCCAGGGAGTGGCACTATTAGGAGGTGTGGCTTGTTGGAGTAGGTGTGGCCTTGAGACCCTCCTCCTAGCTGTGTGGGAGCCAGTTTTCCCCTGGTTGCAGTCAGATCAAGATGTAGAACTCTCGGCTCCTCCAGTATCATGCCTGCCTGGATGCTGCCATGCTTCCTGTCTTTATGATAATGGAGTGAACCTCTGAACCTAAGGTAGCCCCAATTAAAGCATTCTAGTAATTTCCAAAGTCCAAAAAAGCAAATTCCTCCAAACAAAAGTATGGTCAGGCCTAACACAGCAATACTCCATTCCTGGTACCAACTTCTGCCTTAGTCAGGGTTTCCATTACATTGAAGACACACCATGGCCAAGGCAACTTTTATAAAGGACAACATTTAATTGGGGATAGTTTACAGGTTCAGCGATTCAGTCTATTGTTATCATGGCAGAAACCATGACAGTATCCAGGCAGGAATGGCAATGGAGGAGCTGAGAGTTCTACATCTTGTTCTGAAGGCAACTAGGAGAAGCCTGACCTCCAATCAGCTAGGAGGAAGGTCTCAAACCCATCCTCACAGTGACACACTTCCCCCAACAAGGCCACACCTACTCCAACAAGGACATATCTCCTAATAATGTCACTCCCTGGGCCAAGCATATTCCAACCACCACAGAAGCTAATGCTCTATCTATAAAATTCTGAACACCTCCAGTTGCTTATCTAAAAATCCATCTCAATGAAAAGTAAAACTGCTGATAAATGTCCCAGAACTGTAGTCATTTCCCACAAATGGGAAGCTGGTCTTCTCTTTGCTTATGAACCAACCCACTGGTTTGTCTCCACAGAGATGGCACTGAAAGCCTGCACGTCAGTGACATAGAAGACCACGGCTCACATGGCTCATTCCAGCATTGCCTCCTTTATGGGGCTGGAAAACAGGATCTTCCTAGTACTCCAGCCTTCTCCACCAGGTCACGAGCCTCTCTCTCTCTCACAGTGACACACGGCTTCTTACTGCAATCCAAGAGCTCTTCTTGGCACACCTGGCCTTTCTCTCAGGTGTCTGAGATGAACCCCATGAATATTGAACAGTCTCACTTTACCTGACTGGAAAATTAATTTCGTCAATTTTAGCTGACAGCTCATTTTAAATTTAAAATGACAAAATGAATGGATAGCCCTTGTTTCATCAAGAGGGAAGTAGAGAGGGCATCAAAATAGCTAACAAAGCCTGGGAAGATGGCTCGGTCAATAAAGTACTTGCTGCACTAGCATGAGGACCTAGGTTCCATCTCTAGTACCTACCAAAAAAGCTGGGCACAGTGGTGGTCATGTGTAATATAAGCACAGACCATCAGTGATTACCACAGACCAACACAGACCATCAGTGACCACCATAGACCAACACAGACCATCAGTGACAAGTATAGACCAACACAGACCATCAGTGATTACCACAGTCCAACACAGACCATCAGTGACTACCATAGACCAACACATACCATCAGTGACCACTGCAGACCAACACAGACCATCAGTGACAACTATAGACCAACACATACCATCAGTGACCACTGCAGACCAACACAGACCATCAGTGACAACTATAGACCAACACAGACCATCAGTGACCACTACAGACCAACACATACCATCAGTGACAACTATAGACCAACACATACCATCAGTGACCACTGCAGACCAACAAAGACCATCAGTGACAACTATAGACCAACACAGACCATCAGTGACCACTACAGACCAACACAGACCATCAGTGAGACTGTTTTAGGATGTTTACAGAATAAACACCAAGCATAAACAAGTGGCATAAAATGGAGGGAATGAACTGTTCATGAGAAACCATGCATCTACACTCTCTATTGCTGACTATAAATGGAGTCTGACAGCTACTTTGAGCTATCCCACTGCTTTGATTTCTCTGTCATAATGGACTGCACCTTGGACTGTGATAAAAATAAGCTCTTTCTCCCTTAAGTTTGCTTTTGTCCAATTATTTTAACACAACAACAGAAATCGAAACTAAGATTCAATATAGAAAAGTATATAATGAATGTATATACATGTACTAAAAGTACATAAGACATAGTACATGATTTATTCAAGTGTATTCAAGTATACACTTCAATGGTACAGTAACATGACCGTATCATTATTTAGTACCAAGAAGTGGATGCTCGGATAAAGACCACCAACATAAAGAAATGGAGTGCCATTGTGCCCTGTGTGACCCTTCTGATGACAATACCTTCTAGCTTAGTTTGGCCTGTTTTTGAAATTTATGCAGAACAAAGCTATACAATGGTTTCAATCTCCCATTTTCTTCATTTTATAGTTTCAGTACATCCCTTGAGTGAGCACCCACCCACCATGGATGCATCCATCCTGTGATGAGCCTATGAGCAGCCCAGGACTGCGAAGAACATTCTCAACATGCCTCTCAGCTATACACATACATGTTCTTATGGGTACATACCTAGAATCGGAGCTATTGGCCGAGGTTTGCATGTCTTTGAGGTAACTACATGTGAGCCACTCTCTGGAGCAGTGGCCTGCTTTATAAAGTTCCTGTTGCTCTACCCAGATTCTGGAAGTTTTGAGAACCTACCATTTCATGGATGTGCTTATGTCTGATAGTCCACTTTCTGTTGGTCGGCTTGGTCTATGATGCAGTCTCACTTGATCTTAATTTGTATTTTCCTAATTGATAATGATGTTTTTAATTTTATGCTTCTCCACTGCTATTTAAATACCTTGGCTACATTCCTTTGCAGCAATCTGTGTTTCTAAAAAAAACCTTTTTCATATATTTTAAATATTCCTGATATAAATCTGTTATCAGATATAATCTCATTACTCTTGGCTTTTTTTTTTTTTTACAATGGGTTAGTTTGCCTAATTTTTATTTATATTTAATTTATGTGTAGGAGTGTTTACCTTCATGTATACCTGGTGTCTGTGTGGTGCCTTCAGCAGCCAGAAGGTGTGGATCCTTCGCAGCTAGAGTTACAGGTGGTTGTGAGACACCATGATATACTGGGAATTGAACCTGGGTCCTTTGTAAGAGCAGCCAGTGCTCTAAACTGCTGAGTAATTGCTCCAGCCCCCGAAATGCTTTATGATAAGCCAAAATTTTGAGATGATTGAATTTATCAAACTGATTTTGCCTTTTTTGGTTATCACTTTTAGTGTCTTTTATAGGAATGACTTCCAGACCCCACACTATACTGAAGTCGTTCACCTGAAGTCCTACATATTTTACCTTTGGCTCTTAGGTCTTAAATGTACAAGGTACTGGTTTTTGTGCATGGCATGAGGCAGATTTTCCCTCCTAAGGATCTGGAAAGACAAAACAACAAACAACAAAAAGGAGTCTTTATTAATTAAAAAGCCCCCTCCCCAGTACCCTGAGCGGATGGTTTGGTAGCTCTGTCCTCAGGCACGTTCACATTTTACTTTGCTCCCCTGAACTGTCTGTTTATCTTTCCCCACATCAAATGCACTGCAGCTTAACTGGTGAGGTTCACAATGACTCAAGACTCGCAGAAGAAAAAGTTCCTGTGTTCTTGTTGTTATATAAGAAAACATTAGCTTTTATAAATATATAGGAATCTTTTTTTTGTTTTGTTTTTTTTAAGTCTGAGAAGAGGGGCGGAGGAGGATAGAGCAAGAATAGCACAGCACAGCAGCAGGACTATAGGTTTTCACTGGGGTTTATACTAAATTTACAAAATAGTCTAAGAGGAAGTCTAAGCGAAGCCCGCTCATTACTGGATCTTCCAGCTGCCCCATGGCTAAATGAACACAATTAGAGATTCATTAACGACACTCACCCTCAAGGAAACTCTATCTGAAATTCTCAGGGATGAACCTAATAGTTTATCTTTTGCTCATGCAAAGTTCATTTAGTAAAAAGGGCTGCTAACCCTTCCTGCCCCCTGAGTGCCTAGGGGGCCTTAGCCTGGTGGAGGCTGATGTCTCTTTGGTAGGTTGCTTCCCTACTCAAGTTGCTTCCCACTTTTAGAGCTCAGGGGCCAGGCGGGAGTATTAGGAGTTAAGACTGGAAGTGGCAGATGTCATTTTGCCATATTCCATTGGTCAGAACTTAGTCACTTGACCACTAGAAGAAGAGGAAATCCCAAAGAGCTGGGGAGAAGTGAGCATCACTCAGTCATTCTCTTTGCTTCTCTCCTTAACTTAGGTCTGAAGGAGGATCCCTACCCACCCCATAAAAGGCAGATTAGAGGCTGTGACAGCGTGCACATCACTAACGGCAACATTTGTAAGCTTGACACAAGCATGAGCTACATGATAATGAGTTCCAAGCTGACCTGGGCTACAGAGGGAGTAAGAAATGAATAAACAAGCAAAACACATAAAAACAAACAAAACTACAGTAGTTGCTCCAACATGCTGCAGTTTCTGAATAGTGCACAGTTAAGTAGCATATGTGCACACAGTGGGTCTTTGTACAGACTCTTTCCCATGCTTTTCTCACTTATGAATACTAACTTGTGTTGAATACCAGTAGCCATGTTTTTCTTTTAATCCAGGAAACACCCTGTTTTCTCAGTTAATGCTGAACTGCTGAACCATGTGCTCTGGAATCCACTTGGTCATGGACCCTGTCTCAAGATGCTACCAATTTCAGTTGGCTAACAGCCCACTGGGGATTTCTGCTCACATGCTCCTAGGTAAGACTGTGCTGTGATTTTGCTTTCTCATGTGCTCAGATTTGGGTATCAAGATTACAGGGAGGCACAGAACAGTCTTGCATTCTCTTCAGCCCTTGGAAGGCATCCCACAAAACAGCAACTATTTCCCTAGTAAATGTTGGTAAGGCTCATTGAAGCATGCGATCTTCTCAAACATGGATTCAGTTTCCTTAAGGATCCCCTCGTTGTTTCATTCTGTTGGGCTCTATTTTTTAAGGGGTTTATTTTCAATGTAACTTTTTGTCTCAAGTTCATTGCTGCAGGTGTCCTCTGAGTCTGGCAATGTGTCCAGTGTTTGCAGTGAGAATCTATTTTTTATTCTTCATACTGGGATTCTCGCCCTGTTTTATTCTTTCGTTTATTCTGTTGTTGTTGACCAACTATTGTAACAGTTAACCAGTTGAATATACATTTGGGAAGTCTTGGCTTTCATGGTCTTCTCTGCTGTGGTTTGAACTCCACATCATTGGTTTATGTTCTTAATGATCTCTTTCCTACCATTTGAGATTACTTTGTGGTTGGTTTTCTTGCATCTTGAGATGGATGCCCTTCTGTCTTATCACGGTCTGCTTAGCCATGCCCTGTGAACTTGGATATATATATAGTACCCTAATCATTGCCTAATTAAAATATTTTCTAATTTTGTTCATGATTTAGCCTTAATAACTAGGTTTGCTAGTGATTTTTCTTATCAGCACAGTGAGAAGCAACTTTAAGGGGCTTTATTTTGGCTAATGGTTTGAGGGGACATGGTGCCGTGAAGTGGAGAAAGGCACAGTGATAGAACTCTCAATTCTGCTTGCTTAGTTCACTGGACATCAGGAAGCAGAGACAGGACAAAAAGCAGGATCACACTGTAAGCCTCAAGACCTGCCCCACAGTGGGCCACTTCCTCCTCATAACCCTCACCTCCTAAAAGCCCCACAACCCCAAAACAGTGCCACCAGCTGAGGATCAAGTGTTCAAACATATGAGCCTGTGAGGAAATTTCCCATGCAAACTAAAAAGCTAAGATAGTTAGAAATTATTTTTTTTTAATGTAAGAGGACTTTTCTGTATAACTTTCTGTCACTGGTTTCCAGTAGAATGCAACGGTGGTAAGAGAATTCTAATCTATGTGATTTTTAAACCCTTTTGCCATGCTAGTCTTTTTTCTGGCTTAGGATATGCTCTGTGTATGACTGGGAGGACAGGCCATTTCCAGGTACAATGCAATACTTCATATGTTCAGGGCTCTGAGGTGCTCACACCTTTGATGTCATTAGTAAGGACCCCCAAACCCACATTTTATGGTGCTGGAGAATTCTCTCAGAACATGGGTGTCTCCCATCTTCTTCTGCCTGTCTTGCTCCTGCTTCCTTTAATCTTAATCTGGTCATTCCTTAGAATCTGTCAGTTGTTTCTTGTGATGTTCTCAGTGCATTCTAAATATTCAATCCAACATCCTAAATCGTTTTTAATTTGTGAGCTGAATGGAACAGCCCAGCCTGACATTATTAGAGCCTAGGAACTCCAGTTCCCACCAATGCTCTCAGCTCTCATCTCCCTTTCCTAATTTAGGACTCTCGTTTGAAGTGTAGTAGTTCTTCTGACTTCATATTTTATTGCTGGAGTGCAAAATTTTCAAATTTTAAATGATGATGTAAAATGTGTGTGATTCCTCTGAATGTTTCCAAAAGCCCAATTATCTTCCTCTCGCTAATCCTTAACAGTGTGTATGAAATTGTAATGGACACCGCAGGAGTTCACAGACACTGGCAAGTGTGCAGCTGGTTCCAGTCACCGTAGGTCATGCTTCCTGCTCTCTGAAATCATCACTTAACAATGTGGAGTCACGTGTCTTACTAGAGGAGGAACACAAGGCTTGGAACTGAGCCCAGGGGAACAAATTCCATCTTTGTCACATAATGGTAATGTACTAGTAGGCTCCAGGCAAATCCTCTTGCTTCACTTGGGCAGTCTGTCCATCTGCAGAATGGGTCTAACTTTCACAGGTTCCTTTAAGAATCCAGTAGGGTTTTACATACATACGCTCCCAAGCACTGTTGGACAGCATGGAAATGCTGCCCACTGAGTCCTTCAATCAGTTTGGAGGAAAAGCCAAGCAAACCTGTTCCATATAAGCATTCTATGAAAGGGACACTCGAGAGTGCCAACAGCAGGGATGCTGTGCACATGTACGATGGTGCTATGCGGAGGAAGCACACTTGAGAGAAGAATCAATAACAGAAAAAAAATACCGGATTCTTTGTTTCATTTTTCTCTGTTCCCTGAAATTCTTTAAAGAATGAAAGCCCTCGCAGAATCCGTAATGGTGGGTTTGAGCCACTTTTCCATTTTGTGAGTGTGCAGCTGTTCCCTCCCTGCAAGCATGCACATCTGCTCATTAGCACTACGATATCATTCCCACTGTCTAATTATTTGCAGATGATAGATTTCTTATACATGATCTAAAAAAAGGATAGTCCTTCAAAACTGGTGACTTATTTAAAAAAAACTTAAAAGGGTCAGCACAATAAAGTTCAGATATTAATTTGGCAAGTTCAAATATACACACACCAGCACTTAATTACCCACTTGATGGGAAACAGGAGGAAAATGGGATTTTTCTCCCTGCAATTAATGTTTCCCAGTAGACAGCATGGGGGTGTGCTTTGGGGAGACACTGGCTGCTCTTCCATGCACCTGGAAAGAGGCTATGGGGCAGCCGTACTGAGACGGCTGGAGTGATGCTCACAGAGGGAGTGGGCAAGACACCTGTTATAAACTTCTGGCCTCTATAAGTTTACCTTCATACACACACACACACACACACACACACACACACACACACACACACACAAATGTTTTACTATCCTACACACACATACACGTACACATGGATACATGGACACACACACACACACACACACACACACACACACACACACACACAGAAAGTCCTTGGGACTTTCCAGCCTTAAGTGTAAGCTGAGAAAGCCTGCATGTTTTTGCATTTTCCTTGCTGCCCTCACTCTCACTGGCAAGTCCATCTGTCTTGTTGCTGAGGCATGCCTTAACTAGAACCCACTTCTTCAGGACTTCATTGTAGACTGAAGACCAGCAGCAACCCGGGAATTCTCTAGGCCTCCAGTGCTAGATTGGAACTGCAGTGACATCTAACTGCATGAACTCAGCACTTACATTCTCAGTGTCTCCAGGATGAGACAGCCACTATCGGACTACCTAGACCACATTCTATAAGCCAGTCTAATAAGACACACACACACACACACACACACACACACACACACACACACATTCTATCAAGTTAGAAAACCCAGATGTATACACGACCAATCATTCAGTTTGAGGTAAATGCTGAGAAGGTCAGAAGGTTTGTTGGTGGAGAACTACACAGGTGATGATGGCAGTGAGTTCTACTTTAGCTGGGGAAGGTCAAGGAAGACCTCTTTGAAGACAGCAGAAATCAAGAGGATATGAAGGAGCCATCCTTGTCAAGGGCTGTGGGCAGACTTAGCAGTAGTGCGAGACTAGAGCAAGAAAATGTTTCTGTCATCTAGAAGCAGAATAAAGAAATGAAGATCACTGTATTTGAGATGCCCTGAGCAGAGAGAGAGAGCATTAATCTAAAGTCATGGGTTAATCTGAGGTCACACTGGCCACTTTATAGTTTATAAATGGCTTCAAAAGGGACTGGGCAATCAGAGAATGTGTTGAAGCATGAGAGAGGCTTGTTTTGTGATTTAACACCCTGGACAATAGATCAGGAAAGGGTAGTGGTACAGGAACTAGCAGGCCACTGAGGATGGAGCTCTCCCTTACAACCTACATAGACTCTGTCTCTGTCTCTTATTACCCTGAGGATGCTATAAGGACAAGCTTTACTAGAAGTGAAATGGCAAGCGTGAAAATGTGGAGGTTCTGGGCTTTGTTGAGACATTTAGTAACAGTTAATTCCTCCAAGTCAAAAGAATGGGCTCTGAGTTCTACCGCTGACCCTGCGTGGAGACATGACAATCTGACCTGCTCCACAGGTCAGAATATCACGTTCTATCGTCTCCTTCTTAAGAGCTTCTTATTGACAGCTGGGTCTGTCAATCACCTGGTCCAGAGAACACCCCTCAGGAAGGCTGATTCACCATGAAGACATGCTAAGGAGATTGGGAGGAATAATTATACCCTTAATGAGATTGTGTGCTGCATTTCCCAGAAGCCACTCCCTCTATGCAGCAGCTCGCAGAGCGTCATGGGTGCAGCACTGCTGAACTTGTCTTCTTTTCTGATCTCTAACTCTGGTGTTCTAACTTGGAAACCAGCCAAAGATCTAAGCATGTGTTTCCCAACTGTCTGGGCTTTTGTACTCATTCTCTGAAAGCCCACCCCGCTGCCACCATACAGGCATCTGCTTACTGACATCCACTGCTGAACACACTGGCTTTCTTGGAGCCTATCTCTAAAAAGTATGGCCTTCTACCTTTCTCTTATCCATATCTACCTGGAGGCTGCTGAGACTTATAGCCTGCTTGTCCTGGAGTTTTTCTTTCACACAGTAATAAGACAATCCTCAAAAACTTTCCCCTGAGTTAGTTTTTAGTTTCTTCTATTAACAAAACTAAGAACCAATAAGAGGGAACTTTGATATCCCTGGTAACAGCAAGATGAGCCAGGAAGGAGCCCTGAGTATGGCCAAGGAAGATGAGAGCAGTAATATAGGTCCACGTGGCTGGTGTGTGGGTGGGCCAAGCACAAAGCTACAGATGGCATCACCATCCTGAGTCCCCACTCACACACTAAATGTGATTACAGATGTCTTGATCATGGAACAGTTTAATTAAAGTTTTAGAGGGTGGCAGCAGCAGCTCACCATTAGTTTATTGCTGTGGCCGTGCTAGGGAGAATACAGGACAGGCTACTGGTAAAAAAGAAGGGAGCGAGTCCCAGAGTGTGAACCAAGGTAACAGTAGGTTAGGCAAGGCAGTTCTTTGCTTAGGAGTTCAGACTGCGATGATGACTTGACACTTCTGTGCTGTAGCTCTGCCATCCCTGAGGCCCACGATGGCTTCCCACTGAATGCACGTACAAGATCAGGGGGAAGAAGAAGAAGAAGAAGAAGAAGAAGAAGAAGAAGAAGAAGAAGAAGAAGAAGAAGAGGAGGAGGAGGAGGAGGAGGAGGAGGAGGAGGAAGAAGAAGAGGAGGAGGAGGAGGGAAGAGGACATCCTGCCACCAAGTGTACAGAAACAACACGTGATCTATTGCATCCACACACTGAGAAGGAGGAGGATGAAGAGGAAGAGGAGGAGCAGATGATGTTGAGCTGGTTAACATCCTTCCTAGAAGTACACAGAGCCTGGAACTTGATCCCATCATACTCACTAATGCCTGAATAGTCCCACTTCCAACAAATACCATACTCCACTCCAAGGCATATGGAAGTTTGAGGTTTTTTTAAGTTTTTTTTTTTTTAATTTATGTGTCTGAGTGTTTGTTTGTGTACCATGTGCACGCCTGGTGCCTCCCTAGGTCAGAAGAGGGCACTGGATCCCCTGGAGCTAGAGTTATGGAATTGAGAGCCACCATGTAGGTGCTGAGAATTGGGCCTGCATCCTCTGCAAGAACACAGGTGTTCTTCATTGCTAAGCCATCTCTCCAGCCCCAAGTTTGAGCCTCTATTAGTATGTGTATATCAAGCTAAAATTATAAGCTATCCAAGTGGAGAAATAGACACTGGGTCAGTAGCCACTATGAACAGGCTGTGGTTCCCAAAGGACTATCTAGAAATTACTCTTGGTTTAGAGCTACCAGGAAAGACCTGCAAGTCCCACAGTGAGTTGGCATGGCCAAGTGGCCATAGGATGCATATTATAGATAACTATTCCCATCTTCCAGAGGCAAATGAGGCTGCTATGGTTAACAAAACGTGGCCTTCACTTTAGAGTAGAATTAAATACAAAGAGCTAGTTTTTACTGCTCTCACTTTAAAAAGAACACTGAAGTCATAACTGTTACCACAAAGGACTAGCATGTTTAACATAGGAGGAAGTACTCTTGCCCAGGTGTTTTCTGTCTTCTTGAGCTAAGGAAAGAAATTAGACTGAGCCTTCAGCAAACATGGGGCCCTCCAACACTGGGCAAAGCTCTGAGGCCTTAGGAACCTTGCCCCTTCTTTTTTCATTAAATGAGGATTTCAGACAAGATAAAGAGAAGTCAAAAATTTAAAATATTCATCACTCAGGCTAGCCCCTAAAAGGTCCTTAATAACTGTAGGGATCCTTTGCCCCAGGTAGATGAGATGAAATAGCTTATAGCTGAGAAGTCAGACATTGTATATTGTGATTTGACCCAGGGTCCATGGTCTGAACTCTGTGTCCTAGGCAGGAATACAAATATTGAGCTGTACCACCAGTGTACACTAGCTCTAGAGGCTGGAACAACATCTTCTCATTCCTCTACCAGAAGCAAAATTCAGAAGCCTGTGAGGGAGGCTCATTGCCTGCATCAACAGCATCATGGAATCAAAACACAAGCCATGCTGAACTCTTCCCAATCACACGGGGGACAAGAGAATCTCTGAGAATATAAAATACAATCTCTAGCAGATGGAGGGCAATGTGGCTATAAACACAAACTTCAAAATCTGGTGAAATGCAGTTGTGTTGAGAAAGTTCTAACTCTGCCTGCCACTCCCTTGGCATCTTGAGATTTTCATGCTTGTAGTTAGTTCTTATAACAGATACACCATGAGGCCAGGCTGTATCTTTAGCAGATCTGATGACTATTCTTGGTTGTCAACTTGACTATACCTGGAATGAACTATAATCCAGAAATGGAGAGTACACCTGTGATCCAAATCTTGAGGCTGGAAGACAAAGGCTTTTCATGTAGATCTTGAGGCGGGAAGACACACCTTTAATCTGGGCCACACTTTCTCTGGCAGCCTACCTAGGGGCAGTGGAAGAAGGGAGCTTTTGCTCTTCGCCTGCTTGCCTTCCTCTTGCTAGCACTGCATCCCTTCCCTGGCATTGGAGCCTACTTCTCCAGGATTCCAGCACACACAGTAGACCAGCTGAGACCCAAGCCTCATGGGTCTGAGCAACTGACTACTAGATTCCTGGGCTTTCCATTCATAGCCAGCCACTGTTAGATTAGTTGAACTGCAGCCTAAAAGAATATACATATACCTATACATTCACTCATTCCATATGATCTGAGACTCTAGACAATCCTGACTAATAAAGCAGATTAAAGAGAGACAGCAAAGTTGAGAATTGAGTGTCTTGGCCCAACATCTAAAGGCTGGAGAGGGTCTAAATTGGGGCCAGAACCCAAATCTCTTCCATCTCAGTCTCTTCCATGCTCCCTGGGGAATGTCAGCAGTTAGTGGACCAAATAGTTATACCTATAGTTATATCTGGGTAAAGACAGAAAGCAAACACAGAATGCACTGGCCTAAACTTGAGGATTTTGGCCAAAGTACAGGTTTTGTGGTAACTGGTAGACAAGGTGAAAGTGTCTTCTCTTCTCTAGCCAAATGTAAGCTGAGGTTTTTGGTCAGTTACTCCACTTGAATCACTGAGAGGCAATCTCTTGGGACTGAGAAACAATCACACAGTGACTATGGAAGGACATATCTATAGCTCTATGTGTATCTGTGTGCATGCATGTGTGTGCATGCATGTGTGTATGCCCATGTGTGAGTGTGTATGAATGTGCTGTGTGCATTGTGTGTGCACATGTGCACACATGTGCATGTCTGTGTGTGCCTGTGTGTGTTTGTGCATGTGCATATATGTGTGCAAACATGTGCATGTACATGAGTGTATGTGTACACATGTATGTGTGCATGTGTGTGCGAGTATGATGTTAGTTGCCTTCCTTAATCATTCTCCACTTGGATTTTCTGAGTCAAGGCTTCTCATTGAACCCAGAGCTCAATGCAGGTAGGCTGGCCAGCTGTGAACTCCAGGGATCCTTCCATGTCTACCCTCCCAGCTCTGAAATTACAAGCAGATGACATCCTGATAGGCTTCTGACATAGACAGTGGCTCTCCAAACTCTTGTCATCATGTGTGTATAGCAAGCACATCACTGATGAAATTGTCTCCCCAGCCTCCGAATCTTCCATTTCTTGCCAGTTTTGTCTCCTTCTACACAGTAACTATGTCTGTGACTCTATTCTACCTATGAGTGCTGCTTCAGTTCCCGGAACACAGACTCACAGGATTTCCTGTTTCCTCTATGTCCTGAGGATGTGGCTTACTTGAATAGATATTTTAAGCTTAAATTCTGCTGTTTCTGTGGTAGGACCCTTGGCATTAGCAAAAACAAAAAACACAAAGCATAATTGCAAATATCATCCAAGGGTTTTACTTTCTCTCCAAATACATTAAACTCCAATCCAAAACTGTGAGTGGACCATTCAGACCTTTAACAACTTCATCAAGAAGGTTCTACAATCTTCCAACATGCTATTTACAATCTGTGTCTCTGGAGTCATGCTTTTGGGGAAGACGTGCATGTTTTCTGGGTGTATCCTAGCATCAAAGGCCAAGCGGTCCTTCTCAACTTCTTTGGCATTGTCGGCCTTTTTGTGGACAAGCAGTACTCATTCCAGTGGGAGCATTCCCTGGGTAGCTTTAGGAATTGCCTAGTTTTGCTTCTGGAAAAGAAATTTGAGGGGTTGTTGCTTTACAGTTCAGAGTTGTCCACACCCACCATGCTCTTCCCTCCTGAAAGTTTCCTCTCTGTATGAGGTAGCTGCCTTGTATGTGTTCCCTACCCTCACCCATGGCATGGCATTGGGGCTCTCATTGCACAGCCATTTCCCTGGGAAACGAAGGAGGAGGGGAACCTACATTCGTTCACAGGCTAACTTTCTCCTGACGACTGCCTATCATTCATGCAATGATCTGATGTTACACATGACCACAAGTTGAAGCTTCCGTGGTCACTGGAATATGATCCAGGGTTCTTCTGAATGTGCGTTTTGGCTTCAGTTTTTCCAGTGTCCACTCATACTTGGTCTGATGATGCTGTGCAGTCTCACAAACACTTATCTGAGAGCTCAGCTGATCTTGGTCCACTGGGTTCTGACTTTCTTACAAGAACATATTTCCTGGAGCTGGAGAGATGGCTCAGTGGTTAAGAGCACTGACTGCTCCTCTGAAGGTCCTGAGTTCAAATTCCAGCAACCACATGGTGGCTCACAACCATCCGTAATGAGATCTGACTCCCTCTTATGGAGTGTCTAAAGACAGCTACAGTGTACTTACATATAATTAATTAATTAATTAATTAATTAAAAACCCCACATTTCCCTGTTTCAGGGGTTGAATCCTCGGACCTATTTGTACCATTTGGTGATGCTAATCACCAAATGGTATGCCTGACAAACAGAGGATATACAAAGTCCTGGATGGACAACTACTTCCACAGCAGTTCAGAGATGGTAACAGGAGAGTCTCACACATTTTCTGGCCACATCTCTCAAACCCTAAATACTTACTCTGAATTAGTGAGGAAACCCCTAATCAAGCCACAAAGTCTTGAAGAGGCACTATTTAGTGACCTCCCTTTCATCTTAGTCAATGGTGAGATATTAACCAAATGGCTTAGACCTCTGATTTATAAATGAACATGGCCAACAGTTTCTAATATAGTAAGGACAGAGATGAAATTAGACGAATGAATGAGTTAGAATTTCCATAATTGAAGGCATAGAAATTCGAGTCTAGCTAAAGAGCAGAAAGAGCATGTGGCTCTGGGGCTTAGGAAGCCATGTGACAGCTGGCAGAGTAGGTGGCTAGCTGCAGGAAGAACAGGTCTTAGACCCCTAGGGACTCCTGGTGGATATTACATGTCTCTGTCCCTGTTTATCTTCCTTCCTGGTGAACTAACAGAGCACATACAAAGCACCTTAGCCTTGGCACCTCAGCAAAGGGAGATACCTTCTTCTCTTATGTAACAGCCCTGGGGGATGACTCTAACATCTCTGCTAAGTCATCTACCCATCCCCTAAGCAGTAGGACAAAAGCCTGGTCAAGAGGAAGTCATCCCTTAGGCCAGTGAATCTAGCCTGGCATCTAGAAGGTTCCTGGGGCACCTCATAAGGGAGAGGGAGAGGGATGAGGGGGGAGGAGAGGAGGAAGAGGAGGAAGGGAGAGAGGGAGAGGGAGAGGGAGACAGAGAGGGAGAGGGAATGTTAGCATGTCCCACTGCATTGAGCTATCCCCAAAGTAATCCTGGTAACGGCATAGGAAGCACATTGAAAGTCAAGGCTTCGGTCCATGGTGCTCACCTGGATGAGTTTTAAGGTCATGAGTCTATGAATGGCATTAAAAACGCCCCTGGAAGAAAGCAGGTAAAGCTGTCACAGTGGATAGTGCCATGTGCTGCCGCTCTGGCGCACAGTGTGATGGGTTCTGTCACAGTGGATAGTGCCATGTGCCGCCGCCGCCGCTCTGGCGCACAGTGTGATGGGTTCATAGTGTACCCTTCCTCTTTCCACAAGCTGAAGCCTCTGCTCCTATACCACAGAGTGTGGTTGCATTTGTAGATTTAAAAGAGTAGTTTTTGGTTCTTCAAGCATTTTTATTTTACATGTATGGGTGTTTTGCCTGTGTGTATATTTGTGCACCATGTCTGTGTCTGGTGCCCTCAGAGGCTAGAAATGAAAATTATGTGAATCCTAGGAATCAAATCTGGGAGAGCAGACAGTACTCCTACCTGCTGAGCCATCTCTCCAGCCCAACTGATGTTTTGTAAAAGGTAATTAAGTATAACATGGTCACTAATAAAACTGGTGTCTTTGTAAGAAAAGGAAACCCATCTAGGAAAGACTACGCGAGGACTAGAGAGGAGAAGAGGGCCTTCAGCACACCAAGGAGAGAGGCCTCAGGAAAAAGAAAGCCTGCTGACTCCTGGCCTTTGACTTAAGGTTGAGAAGCCTACAAAATTTTAAGGCAATAAATTCTTGCTTTGGAGGCCATTCAGACATTCATACACTCTTATGCCCTGCTAGAAGAGTAACACAGACAACAAACAAACAAACAAACAAACAAACAAACAAGAAAACCAAGAGGAAGTGAGGAAGGCTGTTGGGGCAAATGTAACTTAAGTGTGGAAGAGAATAGAGAGTACAAGGGCCTCTCTGAATCTCTCCTGGACATTCAGGGGCCATACCTGTTAACAACATACCTGAGCTGATAAGGGCATGGTGGAATGGGTAAGATATTAAAGGAGGATGTAAAGATAGAAAAATAGTGACATGTGGCCCTGACTGAGATGCCACTGAAGTGATCCCTCAGGGGTCCTACAGGAACAGAACATTGTGCAAGGCAGCCAAGCTACAGGCTCCAGGCTGCCCTGCAGGACCTTGCTTTGGGCTTTCTGGATTCCTGATATGGGTCTCCTGGGTGGTTTAGAAGCTCGAAGCATTCTATCTTGACACCCCCCCCAGCTTTACCTGACATATAACTGAATATCTGCAGCACTTGAGGAAGACTCAGTATCATGAGCTCTTGGATACAAGCAACAGCCAAAGTTTCCTATCTCTGCTGTCAAGGTGGCCTTACACATGTGATAGGGCAACCCAGTGGTCCAAACTCTGCTGACAACAAACCTTCAGACCGCAGTGCTCTTGTCCCTGTAGGCCTTGACCTACTGGCCCACATCTCAGCTCTCACCTCACCTCAGGACCCTCATCGAAAACCAGACATTTCCATTACAGCTCCACCCAGGCTTTAGCCCTTATCTACCTGGCGGGCTCACCTGATGATGAAACAGCGTGTTCTCTCTCTCTCTCTCTCTCTCTCTCTCTCTGCTGTACTTGCCTTCGCTCTGATCTTTGACATTTGCAAATTACCCCCATAGTGGGTAGTTCTAGTGGGGCAAATTGGGGGACACACTTGACACAGCACACAGCACTTAAGACCCACCAACTTGCTCTGTTGGGCTCATGTTAAGATTTTACCACAAGCACAAATGAAGCTGGAAATCTCCACTCCTTAAAGAGATTGTTAATATGGCAAATGCCTCACAGAAAATGCCAAAGGGAAACTTGTTCCTGTGAGTAGACAGAGGCTGGGAAAAGGATGTTTGGGCAGGATCCCAGTTCAGAAGCCTCTCCATCCCCGAGCACAGTGCTGATACAACCTCCCTTGTAAGGAGGCTAGGATGCAGTGGAGAAAGCTTTCATTATTTACTATAGTATTAGCCACTTTCTGCTTGCCAGTGTATCCAAATAATGTTTCTGGCCACCAGATACTGTTTGTAGTCAAAATACATTAATATCCCCACATGACAGATTCCCAAGAGGACAAATGAAACGTTTGAATAACCCAAGTTGCATTGTGGACTACTGAACACTGTTTTTCACCTTTATATTCTTTTTGTTCCTTCTTGTAATCACCCACAGACATTTCTTTAAAAAACAAACCCGATAATGTCAAAAAGATGAGAAAAGCTTAACTCTGAGAAAACAAAGGGACCATAAATCAGGGAAACTTTGTGGTTACTGGGAAGACACTTTAATTTTGTAGACAAAAGGCTGCATTAAGAAAGAATAATGCAATAATCAAAGGTGAAGGCATCGCCATTGTCTGGCGTCTTTCTCTGTGGGAATTTTCCCACCCCTGACAGCTGTAATGGGGGGAGGGGCACTGGCTGTGGCTGTGCCTTTATTCTCTTACCCCGACTCCCCATGCCCCCGCCCCGTTCCGTCAGTAAATGTCTGCAATCATATTCTTGAGCTCCTGTGTGATTTCAAGGTTCATCTCTCCCATGCAGCTCAAACACTAATTATCCCAGCTGTAATTAGTAAGATAATTAAATACTGGCTCACTCATCACTCTACCTTGGGTCGGGTCGTGATTCTCCCAGAAGACCTTGAGCAGTTCCTCAAAGCTGATGTGCTCTGGCCGGTACACAACCCGGACGACTTCGGCGTGACCAGTTTTTTCTACAAAGAGACGAAACATACAACCCAATTTTACTGATAACATCAAGTCATTGCAAGCTATTGGGGCTCCAAAGATCCTGCAGATGGAAGCTGAACTTTTCTCTCTGATGGAAGGGTACAAGTGTAATTGGATTTCAGTTGCTGGTCTCATCCCCAGTCTCGGTCCCCAGTTATAAAAGCATAGTTATCCTCCCTGGAGATTCCCAGGATGAAGACTTCTGTGTCTTTCATATGAGAACTAAACTCCATTTTCATCTTTCTCCCCTCACCCCCACATTTATTCAGGTGTGTGGGTGCATGTGTGTGGGTGTGCATATGGAGACTTCAAGTTGATGTTAGAAATTATTCCTGATTGCTGTTCTACCTTATTCACAGAGGCAAGACTCCTCAGTCAAAGCTAGAGCTTGATCATACAGCTAGTCTTGTTGCTCTGAGGACCTTCTATCCCTCCCTGATGTTGGACTTTACAGGTGTGCTGCTGCTTTTATGTGGGGGTTCTGTGGAACTTCAGTCCTCACTGTTATATATACAGCAAGTGCTTTAACTGCTGAGCCATGTCCCCAGCCTGGAAGTTCATCTTCTTGTCTCATTTTTATGAAATCAAGAGCCAGTCAGTCTGACCTGGTGCTCAGGAGTGAAAACTCTGAAAGGGGACTTTACCAGTTTCTTTTTACATCACCCTAACTACAAGGAGTAGGCTCAGCTGAAGGACAGACCAGAGTAATGCTAGAGAGAGAAACCTTCAGAAATAGACCGAGAACTCATCCCTATTGGGTAAATTAGTGGTGAGACGCAATTGCTGTGCTCTGAACACTGAGTCAGAGACAAGCACCCAGGAGTTGTATTTCTCAGCCCAGTTCCCCTCTGTAGTGAATATCTGTACTAGAAAATATCCTTTGCAGTGTCCACTATAAGTGGGTTTATTCTCACAGGCAATCCTGAAGATTCGAGAATGGGGAATGAAGTGCATGCTTGTGTACTTCTTATAACTGTCAAGGCCATGTTCTTCCTGTTGGCCAGTCTCAGAAGCACGTAGGAACATGCATGTACAACACATTCAAATCTGAGGACTCTCTTTTCTGCCGCCTTGTGTATCATAAAGTATTCGACCTTGTCCAAAGAAAGGTCTGGCCTATTCCCTTGGTGCCTGTGAGAAAAACTATGAGATATCCAGCAGAAGTGAGGCTGCTCACAGTGGACCTTAGGATAAGGTGAACTATATAGCAGTCTTAAGATAGGCCTGACCATGCAGAAAGAACAACCATGGGGCCTTTGGGTGGCATGCTTTTAGCTAACCTGGAGGCTGACTCCAACCACACTGGGGATCACTCTGTTGATCATGCTGACAGGATGGCTGGTACCTGCATAAAATCCTGGGACACCAAAGCTTAGGTAGGTCTTACTGCTGAGCAATTGCCATGCATGGATGCTGGAGATTATCCCAGATCTGCTGGGGAAAGATCAGAAGTCCGTGGAATCCACCCCAACACTGCACTTCACATCTCTGGCTGGCCTGGAGCCCTGTTGTGCCCTGGTAATAAATCATGACTAATCTTTCATTGAATTCTGATGGCCCTTCGTGCAAATGACCAACTGTGAGATAGTCCGGGGAGGACTCTGAACTTAAGCCTCAGTAGGCTAGAACATCCACTTGCATGAGGGCTTTCTCACTTCAGTTGTGTCTAACAGCAACTTCCTTTTACAAACCAGACAGCCAAGATACACGGAAGCTTAAAAACATATGCCCACTGACTCCACACCCAGGGGCTACTCACTATGTCAAAGGAGACTGAGCAAGGTGAACACAGGAAGCCTGAGTCCAGAAAAGGAATAGGATTTCTTGTTCTCTCTATAATTAATTAATTAATTAATTAATTAATTAATTTTGGTTTTTCAAGACAGGGATTCTCTGTATAGCTTTGGCTGTCCTGGAGCTCACTTTGTAGATCAGGCTGGCCTCGAACTCAGAAATCCGCCTGCCTCTGATTCCCAAGTGCTGGGATTAAAGGTGTGCGCCACCATGCCCGGCTCTATTATTTTTAATATGTAAATTTCTTTTTGATTATAGGAACAATGTTTATGAATAATGTTAAGCTGAGAAGATGTAAGAAACATAAGAGGAGAAACAAGGAGCAGGTGAGACCGTGCACTACCATGAAAGTTTGAGCAAATGGTACCTGTAATGACTGCATTACACTCCATCAGGTTGTCCAGCTACGTCATCGTCGTTTCTTATCACTGGCCATTTACACAAGATCCTTTTTCTAACCATGGACATAAATATTCCCACACTTCAGAGGCATCTCTAGCCACAGCTGACTAACTGGAATTTCTGAATCAACATTTATAAATATTCAAAGTTTTTTTTTTTTTTTGGTGTCCAGTGCCAAACTTCTCCTCAGTAAAGCTGGCCATATTTTCCTTCCCCATAGGCACCATGAGGGCTGGTCTCCCTCACTGCTGTGGTCTTTTTAATCTGTAGCATTCATAGCTGGAGGAGAGGTTCTGCCTCAGTGGGGGTAGTTTCAGGTTACTGAAGTAAATACTGAATCTCGTGGTATTGGCTAATTTAGCTTTTGCTTTGCCCTAATGTTTGTCATGTTCTTTTTTTTTTTCCATGGGCTACTAGTGGATATTTTAGTAAAATTTGACTATTAATTGGTCAATCCATATAACTTTATTCCAATACCTAGTCATAGAATTTAGCATCTAAGCAGATTTTATATTTGTTTATTACTTTTTCCATTTCATGTGCATGTGGTATGTATGTGTTTGTGTTGGCATGTATGTGAGTATGTATTGTGGGCACATCTGCATGGTTGTACATGCAGAGGCCAGAGGTTGATGTCTGCAATCACCTGACCCCTTTTCTGCCTTATTCATTGAGACAGGATCCTGCAATCAAACCCAGAGATTGCCAATGTCAATTTGCCAGTCAACTTTCTCTGGGGATTCCTGCTTCCGCCTTCAGAGTAATTACAGTGAGCCACCGTGCCCACCCAGCATTTCTGTAGGTTCTGCTGATCCAAACTATGGACTCACACTGCACTGCAATCACTTTAACCATTGAGCCTTTTCCCAATCCTGTAAGTAGACTTTATGCTAACAAATCTGAAAGGGGAGGCCATGGGGAGTTTAGAAGATTCAGCTTGCAAAACAGTTGGTGATGGCAAAACACTTTTGGTCTATTACGCATCTGATTTAATCATCTGCAATGTCAAAATGATCGATTTAACTACTAAAGTGATTTGTGACTTGATAATATGAAAAGCATTAATGGGCAGGGGAGATGGCCCAGTGGTAAAGTGCCTGCCTCATAAATGGAAGGGCCTTGGTTCGGATCTCCAGCACCCATATGAGAAAGCTTGGCATGGTGGCTCCTGTCTGTGATGAATGCTAGGGTGTTAGTGGTGTGGACGGGTGGCTCACTAGAACTCATCGGCCAGTTAGCCTAGCCAAATCAACCAGGAGAGACCCTGTCTCAAAACATACTGTGGAGAGTGATGGGGGAAACCCCTGTTGTTGACCTTTGACCACAACACACAAATACATGTGCACATACCCACATGAATACATCATGAACTATAAATACACATATGCACACACATACACAAAGCACTTAGGCCCTCTGAATGTTAAAAATGGTAACAATAGGTTATAAACATGACAGACATATTTGGTATGAAAAGCCTTGAAACCCAACAAGGTATGTAAACCAGAGATACAAAGCAGATGCCTCACATAGGAAGTAGTAACTGTACTGTGATGTAAAAAAAAAATGTTCAATTTTTTTAATGACTGAATAAAAGCAAATAAATGCATGCTGAAATATTAGGCTACCATCTTTTATTTATTACCTGCAAAACTGCTTGAAAGTGCTCTAGTGATGCTGAGTGCACGGTGGCCTCATGTGACCCATGACAGGCAGGGAAAAAAAGACCAAGCCATTTTAGAAAGGTGACTTGTGAGTGTGGAAAGATCCAAGAAGATGTTCATGTACTTTGTTCATGTGACCAGGAAATGCAGCTCATGAGTGCGACCCCACCCCCACCCCCAGTAATGGGAAGATACCCAAATACCCATGAAATTTACTCTGCCGCCTCTACAATGGCAGAGTAGTGTGAGAAACACATATTTGATTAAATGTTACCATTTTGGCTACACATAACAGTGGCAATTGTGCGTGCCATCATATAGTATATGCTTTTGGGTGGCTGGCTTATTTCATTTGGCATAATGTCCTCCAGTCCATCTATGCTGACATATATGCTAGAAGGTCTTCTTTTTGTCTCTCTCTCTCTCTCTGTGTGTGTGTGTGTGTGTGTGTGTGTGTGTATGCGCGCACACGTGCATGCAAACCATGTTTAGTTTATCCATTCATCCACCAATGGACACTTGAGCTGCCTCTGCCCTTTTGCTTCTATTAACACAGGATATAAATACTGCAATTTACTGGTGCAAAACAGACACTGCCTTCTTCACAGAAGAGCAAGCCAAGGTTTCTTTACAAGTTTTCTCACAGAAATCACACCTCTAGAAAGCAACAGGATCCAAGCCCTCCAAGTTTTAAATGGAGGTAAAAGTATTTGCCTATCCAATGACCCCCCCCCAAGGAGAGATTTTAGAACAGAGAAGCCTGAATTCACTAGGAGACAGCAAATGCCACACAATGACCTATAGGAAAAGTCACAACTGTGTGGCAATGGATACCCAGGCTCAAAAAAATTGGCTTCCTCTTTGGCGATAGCAATGTGGGGTCAGGACGAATTTTTTTTTCTTAAGTAATGTGTGGGGAATGGTAGGGAAGGTGAGAGAGTAGGGTGTGTACATACCAGGGTCGCATGTGCAGGCCAGAGGGCACCTCTGTGACGTTGGTCCTCTCCTTCTATATTCTGGGGATAAAACCCAGGTCACCATGTTTTCAGAGTAAGCTCCACCCTGCGAGCCATCTTGCTGGCCCAGGAAAAAGAAATTCTCTCTCTTGCAAACACTTCTAGCTATGATTGCCACTGACATTATTTGGAAAGAGGCTTTAAGAAGCCTGGCCATTTAAAGGAAACCATCATTCAAGTTCAAGCCCCAATTTGCATTGACAAACAGTGCAGAGGATGCCCTGGCCAAGCTCACCTTTCAGTGTCTTTACTTTATTTCTCCAAAGCAAAAGAACTGTGCAAAAATACACACTGCAAAGGATCAAAAGGCTTCACGGGACTCGGGGGCTTTATGGAAATGCCCCAGCTTGGCAGGAAGGAGCTAATGCGCTGAGCTAATTTCATTCCAGAGGCCAAACTGCAAACACTGTTTTGTGCTTCCTGAGATTAAAAAGGCCAGATCTTAAAAATATTTCGAGCTGTGTCTTCACATTCCATCGTGCAAATAGCATGATGGGAGCGATGTGCAAACATGCTTGTTAACAGTCAGCTGCAGCACAGCAGGTGGCTTCGCGCTGCTGGACAAAAGTATCTTGAAAGGAAAAAGGAGAAGGACCAGGTAGGTGCCTTTTCTGAGCGTCCTGCTCCTCTGCCTGGCCCTCCAGACCCAAAGGAAGGGACGCGACTTCAGAGGAGCGGGCAGTGGGCTACTGTTGCCTGGAGACTAAGCACCTAGGAAGAGATATTGGGATGTGCACAGGGCAAGGATGGCCAGGGGCTACCCAGACAGAGCAGGTCCTGGAAGCTCGGGAGCCTAGGTAGCTGGGTAGCCTCTGGGCTATTTAGCAGCTATATGACCTCCTGAAGCTCTTCTCTGGGCTTTGGCTTTATTGTCTGCAAAATGGGAACGTTAATAGCTTTGACTGTATGAGATTATACTTGAGATTAGTTCTGTACTATATTTTTCCCCAAACCCACTCAGCCTTCATCAAGATGGGGGGACTTGCAGACATTGTCCTCTTAGCCTAGTGACGTGCTCTTCTGCCTTACCCTCCTCACCCCTAAGTCCTATGTAATTCTCCCTTCCCACTATAAAGTGGACAGCTTCCTTGCAGTGGGGGACGGCTGTACAAACAGTTCTGCTATGTGGACATGTCGGAACACAGAATGCACCCATATCAACTTTATTAATAATTGTTGGTGTTATGATTAGTAAATTACTGTTATTAAAAAAAAAATTTTTAGTGTGGGAATCTGTACCCTTCCAAGATTCTCTAGATAATTTCTAATAGTTTGAACCCCACAGATCTGGAGTGAACTCCTGAACACCTTGAGGGGCCTGCCCTCAGCCCTGCTTTCCTGCTTTTTGCACTAGATGTCTCTGTGGTCAGAAGGCACAGGAGGCTCGGAGCCTTTAATGATGGAGAAAACAAAGGTTATTAACTCTTTGCAGAGGTCTGTGATGACAGTGAGGAGCAGGTGGACAATGGGAACTCATATTCTCTAGGGGTGATAACAGTATAGAAAGGTAGCATATGTGCCAAGCCCTTGAGGTGAATGGCCCAAGCTGACCCTCACAAATACCTCGAGGCAGACAACATTATTATTCCCATTCTTTGGAGGAGGAAACCAAGAAACAGAAACCACGATATCTTCCCCAAATATATATAGTGTGAAGAAGACTAGATTTAAGTTCTGTTAAGATGGCTCAATGAAACAAGAAATGGGAAGATAGTGAAGATGGTATAATGACTGGGCTCCCATCTCTTAGACTGTCACAGAGTCAGAGAAGGGCATGTTCCTTGTGGCTAGAGAAGGCAGGAGTGATTCAGAAGGAGGGGAGGGATTCCAAGGAGGGGAAAAGGAAATAGGCTTGAACTCTTTGTCTAGAGGGGCTCTTGGGGCCCTGTGATTGTAAAAGGTCCACAGTTGTCCATTCCTTAGCTACCTACTCCTGTCAATAAGAGACGGGAACCCCTGTGCATGACTTGCATATTGCTTCTGAATCTTTGTGTGTCTTGCAGTATCACTGGTACTCTGGGTGGCTGTCAAGATGGATTTTTATTGATAGGAAAATCAAGGCTGCCAGGCAGTGGTGGTGCATGCCTTTAATCCTAGCACTTGGGAGGCAGAGGCAGGCAGATTTCTGAGTTTGAAGTCAACGATTGGGAGGCAGAGGCAGGCAGATTTCTGAGTTTGAAGTCAACTTGGTCTACAGAGTGAGTTCCAGGACAGCCAGGGCTACACAGAGAAACCCTGTCTCAAAAAAAAAAAAAAAAAAAAAAAAAAAAAAAAAAAAAAAAAAAAAAAAAAAAAAAAAAAAAAAAAAAAAAAAAAAAAAAAAAAAAAAAAAAAAAAAAAAAAAAAAAAAAAAGAAAAGAAAAAAGAAAAAAAAGAAAAAGAAAAAGAAAAAGAAAGAAAGAAAAGAAAAAGGAAAGAAAGCCGGCTAGGCTCATGAGTAAAAGAAACAAAGACTTAGGAATTGGGGGCTAGAGAAATGGCTCAGAGGTTAAGAGCACTGACTTCCAGAGGTCCTGAGTTCAATTCCCAGCAACCACATGGTGACTCATAACCATTTGTAATGGGATCCGATGCCCTCTTCTGGTATGTCTGAAGACAGCTACAGTGAACTCATATAAATAAATAAATAAATAAATAAATAAATAAATAAATAAATAAATCTTTAAAAAAAAGAGAGAGACCTTATTTCAAGAAAAAAATATTAAAAAGAAAAAAAAAAAGAACTTAGCAATCAACAATGCACCCCATCCTCTGTATTGGAGCCCTGGTCTGGCCCCAGGACCCTCCAAGATAGATGTGATCCCAGTCTTGTTTTTTCACACCCTCCTGGATCCAGGTCCTCATTTCACCTGACCCCAGATCCCCCATACACAGAGCCTCTAATCTGCAATTCAAAACCACTGCCCACTCCCAGAGCCTCTTGACACCCAGAATTCTCCAGAACCATACAGAGTTGAGGGCCACAGGAAGAGCTGGTACATTGCAGTCCAATGGCTTAGCTTAAGGCCTAATGCTGCAGGAGAGCTGTTTCCCCCTGAGGTCACTTGAAAGGTCTCTGTGTGGAGGAGTGCTGCACCCAGAACCCAGCACACAGAAGGTGCTCAAATGATGATTCCTCCCCCGGACCCTCGGCCCCATAGGGTCAGCTCTCTGCAGGTAATACCTTCATGCTCCCAGTCTTCAAGTATGTTCTAGTGCCCCATCCAGGATACAAGGAGCTCTGAGAGAGAAGAGACAGTAACAGCTGCTCTCCCTGCAGCTCCCTGGGACAGGGGACAAGATACAATGTGAATGAACACGCATGGACCAGATAACGAGATGGACTGAATTTTCCCACCACTCATCTAGCCTTCGGCCAGATAGAGGCCCATGAAGACCCCCTCGCTGTCCACTAGCCTAATGGCACATGCTATGTGTGCATGAATTCCCTGCCCCTAACCTCCCAAATCTAATGTGAACTTGCTTCCCATCCTAAAATGGGCATCCTACCTCCCAGAGGAGGACGATACCAGATGAACCAAAACAACAATAACCCTGTACAGATGGACCAACAAGATATCTTATTTATTCATTGATTTATAAGCATGAATCAAATCCTACAAAGTCCCACATGCTGGGCCAGGTATTGAGGAGTCAATGATGACGAATGGTAATAGAATAACAAGGAGCCCCTGTCCCACGGGCATTGCCTCATATCGCAATCTAGGTAAGGAACTGATCTTTTGAATAAAAAGACCAGATCTATTTTATTTATCCTGCAGGCCAAAGGAATGGGAGATGTGAGTTACAGAGAGTTTTTTTTTCATTAAATAATAACCATTCTTCAATATCCCGCATCCTTTCCCTGCCAACCAGAGTCAGCTGAGCCACGGAACCAAATAAAAGAGCACAAAAAGACCCAGGTGTTTGAAGGGAGAAGACGGGAAAGAGGGTGGATGAATAATATTCCCCTTTCCCACACGAGATTCAAAACACTACTTTTCTCCTGCTAATTAACTACAAAGAGGTAAGGTGTCAGCTCAGTTTCATCTCCAGCTCCTGCCGATAGAAAATGCGATTTCTAACAATGTACTCATTATAAAAAAAAAAGTCCTAATACATCAAAATTGGATGCCCTGTGGAGTTCATTATAGGATCTGAGGAGCATCTACGCTGCCATTTTATCTTGGCTTTCTTCCTTTTGTCTCATCCGTCACTTAGCGCGTCCAACGAGAAAAGTAAGCTTTAAAAAGCATCCTATTGATTGAAACATAGGGGAAAAAATCTGTTAGAGTGATTGTATTTTTTTTTAAATCTGGTTGTCCATAGGGAGACATGCTGGGGAGTTTCATAATCTGCTGGTGGGTATTTTATGTGGACACACCATCCTGAGACTCTTCTCTCAGGGGACTGCTATAACTAACGGCAGGCAAATACTTTCTCAGGAAAATCCCCCAAGAATGCAGACTGCAGCTCACTTTAACTTTTGGTGACACTAGAGGTTTCCTACCACTGAATGTGGAGGTGCAGATTGGGAACTAGGATGGGAATGGACAGTTTACTCATTTGTTTGCAGCATGCTGATTGCAGAGGCAGCCGTCACGGGGAGGTCTGGGTTTACAGGGCAGTGAGTGTATGAAGGGCTGATGTATGGAGTAGCTGATGTTCATTTTGCACAGCACCATTAACACCTCCCTACCATGAAACAGATATGGGGTATAGATATTAGCAGACAAGTCTGCCAGGCACAGGCCTTTCAGAGTTTAAAGAACAAATGCAAACTTAACTGCATGGCCTGCTATTAACACAGGTATTGCACACTGAGAAAACAAGACTCTTTGAACAGATGAGATTAGACCCCTCAGTATGAAATAAGGTTGGCGTGCCTGGTCATGATGGTTTCCACGTGGGATACACAAGAAGAGCAGGTCATAACTACAGCATCTAGGTACTTGGGTACTTTTGAGTTCTTATTTATTTTTATCTTATACATATGAATGTTTTGTTTGCATGTACATAAGTGTACTACTGACTGTGTGTGTTCTTGGTATCCTTGTAGACTGGAAGAGGGTGCTAAATCCTTTGAAACTGGAGTTATGAGCTGCCATAGGTGGATGGTAGGAACTGAACCCAGGTCCTCTGCAAGAACAAGTTCTCAAAACCATCTTCCATCTTCTGTGGCACCTTTCGAAACTCATTCTCACCCCGGCCCCTTGACTTCCAACTAGAATTCCAATCGGGGTTACCTGAGGATAGGCCCGGGCACGCTCATGACCTCCCTGGGCACGTCTATTCAGAGCTGAAAGGGGAACTGGGCATTTTGAACACAAGGCTGTAAACAGTCTCAGAATTTTAAGGGTCTTGAAGGTCACCTACACCTTGCATCTTACCCCACTGCACCATCCATCCACACCGGGCACACACTGCTGCACAGAGTAGCTCATAGCACTGTGAGAATATCCCAGTTATGAACATTTTAATCTTTACTAAGTTAAAATCTACTTCCTTCTACACTGGGGCTAAGTTGTGCCTTTTAGAGACTATTCACCTCTCCACAACAACTCTTCAGAAGGCTCAAGCTTCAAAGCATTGTGGGCTGTTAAGTGGGCACTAACTAGGAGTCCAAAGCCTTGAGGCTCAGCTGGCATTCACTAACTTTCCTTTTAACCACAAGTTGTTTGTCTGTGAAATAGTGAGGCCAATACTGTCTCATCCATTCTGTACTAACTACTGTGTCATAAGCCTTCAACTACAGACAGGCAATGGAAAGCACTTTGGGAATGTACCTGCCAAAATCAAATCTACAACCCGTCATTAGTTACTGAATCTATTGCTATTATCACTCGCCAAGAGTGATGAGCCACATTACAATGCAGCTTCATTCCTTCATCCCCACAGGACTCTAAGATTTAGGATCTGGGCTTTAACAGATGTATTGGTATGATAAGCTCTGGGGTGGATTTATCTGGGTAAGCTGTTGAGAGTAGGTTTGCAATAGAAAGTGTTTGTGCCCCATGAGGACTAGAAAACAGGCAGAGAGACCCCTCTGATACCAAGGTGACAAAGAGGTCTTGAAACCTAGTCAGGTACGTTTTCATACTCTTAAAAAAATTCTCAGCTTTGAATAACAGGAGCAAGAAACAGCATCTTTTCAGAGGCTGCTATTATATATTATAATCCAGTAGTCACATGCACAGTATGGCCTGGGAGCTGCCTGAAGTCATCCACATATAACTGTTCACACTGCATCAGGTTCATATGACATTTGCTTTTAAAGTTTGTGTGGTGATCACATACTCTCCTAGTTGGCATGGTGCATTGTACACAAACAGCCAACATAGACTATATCCTGATGATCACAGGGTAAGAATGGTTTTGACTTACTTAGATGTTGCTGTTGTTTCCTGGTGGTGCTAGAGATTGAGCTGAAATCCTTGTATATGCTCACTTGTACTGAGCTCTAGCCCAGCCCCAGTTTAACTACTTTTAAAAGAAATGTAACTAAAAGCCAAGCCTTCAGATGTATTCAGAACATAGTCCTTCATAGAAATACTATTGGTTGTGTGGGAAAGCTTTGGTCTTTCCCACCTGTTCAGGTCCAAGATACCTGTTGAAACACAGGACACACAAATAAATCCACCCGATATTTTATCTCAAAACCATGCAAACCAGATAAGCAACCAAGACTACATCTTTATACATGAATACATTCATACATACATACATACATACATACATACATACATACATACATATATACATGTATACACTCACACACATATGTCCTTTAGAATATATGTATAGCCCCAAAGCAGGCAATTCTAGGACCTTAGCTCACAGGGGTCTAATTAAACCTTTCTCAATGACCATGATATTATTCCCATAAACTCCTAGCTATGGGGTAGCCACTAAATTATTCTACCAATGGCTTCCTATAGAGCCAAACTCAGCTGTAACTAGATTGATATTGGGAATCTTTTAGACTTGATTAGTAAGCTTTGATGACAGCTAGTAATTAATTTAGGACCCCAAAGACATGTCCTTAGGAGCACACAGAATGGTTTCAATAATGGAGTGCTGAGAAGTTGTGCCAAGGACATTGGTACTTCAGTGAGAATGTGACTCAGATGAATTCCTTGGCTTCCCTGAGTCTTGGGTCCCTCGACCACAATGCAGTTATAATAAAGATGTCAAAAGGACACAGTGTCAGGATTACATAATCAAACACAGAGGGCACACCATCAGGATTACACACACACACACACACACACACACACACACACACACACACACACACTGGTTTTGTTGACTTCAAAGCAGCCCAATACTTAATCTTCTCTACTCCAGCCTCACAGGCTGGGTTTTAATAAAAATGATCCCAGGATGGTGGCTAAGGCCACAGTTTACTAAGCCTGCACACAGAGAACTCAAGAAAACAGGATACCATGAACTAGGCACTGTGAGAATGGTACATATGATTTTACAAAGTTCATAAAGGGAGATAGCAGAGAAGGTGCCATAGAGAAAGATCATCTCTCTGGAGAGTGAAAGTGGGTATGTGTTGGTTCTACTTCTATTGCTGTGGTAAGGCACCATGACAAAAGCAGCATGAAGAAAAGAGGGCTCATTCTGGATCATAGTTCTAGAAAGAGGGCTCATTCTGGATCATAGTTCTAGAAAGAGGGCTCATTCTGGATTATAGTTCTAGAAGAGCACAATCCATTGTAGTGCGAAAGACATGGTGGCAGGGACGAGAGACATCTGTCCATGCATCAATAGTCCTGAAGACAACAGGAATTGTGTCTAGGCTCTAAAACCTCAAAGTCAGCCCAAGGTGAAGTACTTCCTTCAACAAAAGCTCCATCTCATAAGGGTTCCATAACCCACCCAACAACAACACCAGTTGGGGACCAAGTGTTACATTGAAGCCACAGCAGGGTACAATTTAAACACACAGGAATAGAGTATGGAAGCCATGGGTGACAAAAATGACAGCACCATGACACCAAGTTGGGACACAACCGAATGGAAGGGATTCTTAGGCAGTTGATCCATTCCAGTTTCTCTGTAACTACCGTCACCCATAGCACCCAGGCGCTGGCTCTGTCTGGTTTGGTGCCAGCATTCTCTTCCCATGGCCACTGGTCACACGCACCAAAAAAAGTTGCCATCGTCCCCAAACTTATTTACACCAATTCTTTATCTTGTAATTGAATAATTTAGTCAAAAAACAATCTATAGAAGAAACAAAGCTAGAAAAGATGCAGAGCTTCATTTCTATTAAAAATCAAGTTTAGTGGTAGAAAAACTCAATCAAAGGAAACTTAAATTAAAAAACAAAACAAAACACTCTCAAGTCAAGTATGAGCAAGACTACATGGAGCCTGGGAAATGGGTGTCAGGAGCTGAGAGGGAGAGAATGATTGGAGAACAGACCAGACGGCAGAGATGTCAGCCAGCCTGTGTCACCAGGACTATTTCTGTTACCTCAGACTTCAGCGTCAATTAGGCTGGCCACAGTGAAAGCACAGAATGGACACCTGTATTCAAAATGACAAACTAGGCTGGCAGCTTAGATCTTCGATGGGCATGCTAATGCCAGAAAGCATCTTGGTAAGTGAATTTGGTCATTTTTGTCTGGGCAGATAGATACCTATTACAGAAATCATCAGCAGAATGCACAGCAATTAGGTCAGTGTGACTTTGGAAACAGGAATTTCAAGACACATTGCAAACTGGTCGTGATTTCTGTGGCCTGTTCTCTGCCTTGGCCCCTTCGTGAAACTGTCAGCGCTCACACTTGCCTGATCTTGCTGCAGAGCTTGGGAGAGGGGGCTGTTTGCGAAGCTTGTTTGTTTTCATGGATGAAGGGGTTTCTGATTAGTACAAATGATAAATTATTACCATTCATTAGCAAGGACAAATGAATTGTTTTAGGTCTCAATGCATCTCTGACATTCACATTTACAAAGGTGGAGGGTTGAGAAGCGGAGACTCTGTTCACGGCACCATGACAGAACAAAATCACCTCCCTCCATTTTACAGAGAACACTTCAGAGTGGCCTCAAAACCTGAAGAGTAAGTCCCATATTTCTTTGTCCCTTTATCTCAAAAGCATTGGAAATATAATTAGAAACGTGGCGAAGAAGCCGCCACTATTGTGTGTGGTGATAAGCTTCAGATGTTTGGCTCCCAGCACAATAATGGCTGTGGTCTTGATCAGCGCCCCTTCACAAAGCAGCCCCTTGCTTCACACACAGGGTGGGGTCAAGGTTTCTGGCATATAGAACAAAGTAGAATTCCCTACAGAGGACCCACTCCACAGAGGCTGGTCATTGTGTAGCTTTGATACCATTTTCCCCCTGTAGCACAAGCCAGAATTGTCCTTTAAAGACATTTCTGTATGTCTCGCACTTTCCTGAAGTGGGTTGTACTGAGTGTGCTGGCTCCCACATCCCCAGACCTTCGCTGTTCCAGCATTGTGCTCTCAGGACCTGAGGGTCCAAGCTGAGCTTGCTAGTGAGTAAGTGCTGCCATGCTGTCAAGCTGATTTGGCCTAAACTGCTGGCACACAGTGATCCTTGCTGGAAAGTGATGGGTCCATCATCCCAGTTCATTTTCATTAAATCGACCCTTTGTGATAATAAGTTAAACTTTCTTAATTGATACTTCCAGTGGGGAAGAACAGGAGAGGAGAGGAATATGGGCAGGGTGGGGATTGGGGGTAGGGAGGATAAGAATTGTCCCATGCAGATTTAAAGTAGGGAGACCAGGGTAATTTTAACTTACTGGTGATTTCAGTAGGAAATGCTTTCCCCTTTGGTAACAAATTCAGTGTGATATAATTTGCTACTATATAATTAAAGTGTACAATTTAAAGTGCACAATTCAAAGGGATTTTAGAATTTGAAGAGTTGGGCAACTGTCACCACAGTCAGTCTGAAAATAGTTGCATCACTGAGAGCTCCTCAAAATGATAGAAAAAGGAGTTAACCCTCCTACTACATTCTACACGGCTGGTATGATCTAACATCAAAATCAGATAAACACAGTGTGAGAAAGTTAGAAGCTCATTTCATCAATGAACCAAAGTGCAGACACCAAATCAAACTTAACAGTAAACCGAGCCCAGTGATACCCATGCAAATGCTAAAATTTCACGCAGTTTAGCTTTGCCCCCAAACAGAATAAAAGTCACGACTGGGCACATTTCATGAAAGTTGATTTTTGAGTGTGTGTGGCAGAGCAGTACATGATTCAAGAATGGTCCATGCACCCCTTCCCCCCAAAAAATATCTCAGGAAAGGCCTTTCTTCCCAAACGCATCTCTAATGACCACTGTGGTGCTTTGATGGAGAAATAGACACATAGACCCAAGGATAAAACAGGAGCTCAGATACCCAGGCAAACAATAAGTTTAGAATATGACTAAGGCTCTGTGGTAGATCTCTGAAGGAACTGATTGTTCATAAAACAATTAGATCCTTGTATAATAATTAAAACCCAATTCTCTAAATATAAAAAGTTGCTATAAAAGGCAAAAATCTTTGTCTTTTAGAGCCAACAGAGGGGACTACAGTGTGATCATGGGTTAAGGAAATATGTTTAGCCAAGATATAAAATGTATAAACTATGAAGAAAAATATTAAATTTAGAACGTTTGCTTATCACAACACACAATAAAGAAAAATATGTTATGGGTAAAAGTATCAAAGAATTAGCATCCAGAATTTATAAATAACTCTTTAAAATAAAGAAGGGTATAGCAAAAAAAAAAATCTCAGTAGAAGAAAATTAGCCATATTTATAAATAGGGATTTTACAGATGAAACATACAAATGGCCAACCAGCACATAAAATTAATATAAACAAAAGGATGCAAATTAAAAGCACAACAAGATGCCATTTGAAACCATAGAATCATCATCATCATCATCATCAACAACAACAACAGCAACAATAACAAAATACCTCCTGTAAAAGGGACATCCTACCTTGGAATCAGTGGCTGAGGTGACTACAGAGTCCCAACAAGCTGGACACCTGCAGACAGACACAGTAACCTACGGGCAGTTAGCAGGAGCACCGTGAGGATGCAGCCACGGAAGGCAAAATGGAAATAACCTTCACCAACCTGTGGCAAAGCGCAATTTTGGCTCAGTGTGAAGAACTCCGTCCACCATGGTAAGAAAGGCACAGTGGCAGGTGAGCCCATAGCAGCCGAAGTGTGTGGCAGCTGCTTGTCATGTGGCAGAGAGCTGGATGGAAAGTAGCCCTGGGCTATGGCCCTGTGATCTGTCCCCTATAGTCCCGTGTCTATCTGCCAGAGAGGCCTCATGTCCAAGAGTTTTCCCAGCTTCCCTAGATAGGTCTGCCAGACCAAGTGTTCAAATCTAGGTGCCTGTGTGGGACATTCTGCAGTCAAGAATTGTAAGTAAGCTTTAAAAGATGCTGAACAAACAACTATGAAAGAAGAAGTGGCCAGTGAGAGAAAGAAAGCCACTCTACTAGAGTTCATGGGTCTCGATGGTGAATCTCAAGAATAAAACATTGATGAAAAGAAATTTTATTTAAGATATCGACAGCATTACAGCACTTACGAATAGCTCAGACAGGCAAAATAGATGTGTTGCTTTGGGGTGCAGGTATGCATGCAAACACACACACACACACACACACACACACACACACACACACACACAAAATGTCAAGGAAGAGCAGAAGCTGGATAACTGCTGCCTTCCCAGAGTGGATGCAGGAGAGGAGTAAGACTGGATGTGGGGGACACCCAGATCTTCACACTGCAACAAGGTAGGAGCCTTGCAGTAGAGCCATGGGTTCGGTTTCCCTAGGCTTTGCAACTTCAGTTCTCTTTACAGAATTCCATTTGTAGAGCAAATGCCTCATTTCCTTATAGATTAGCACCTGGTCCTGTCCTGGACAGCTTCCTAGCTCATAGTGATTCACATAGAAAGGCAAAACTATAGCATTAACTTTTAATTCACCCTTAAGAACAAGTTATTACTAACACTGTGTTTGAGAATTTAGCTTTAATTATCCATGCAAATACACAAGTTGTTGACTGTTCTGAGTTTCCCTGTGACCCCACACTAATATACACCTGAAAACAATTGTTTTCATTGCAAAGGCTGAGACTGAAACCCCCTCCCTAGGCTATTAAAATTTAACCTCCAAGCCTTTACCTTTCAGCCTTGTAAATGACAGAATCTAAAACAATGTTTAGAGATTGTGCCCTGATTCTTGGAAGGTATCTGCCAGGAAGTTAAACAAGATTGCTTTTTGCAGCAAACTTTAAAATGAACTAGAAAATAAACCATGGCCATAGCACCACAAGATGGCTGGGTTAATTAAAAGTTAGACCTTGACCCAGGAGCAGCATTGATAAGGCTGTGGAGACCTTCCCAAGAGCCTGCCCACTCCCCTTCCTGTCTGAGGAACATACCTGGTGTACATGCTAAGAGGCCAGCCTTACACGTAGACTTAAAAATGGTCATTTTTACTACAAAGGTGTCGACTAAAACCTGTGGAGTCAGGCTGCTGATCTGTGTCTTTCACTCTAGGCTGTATAATGAAGCCCAACACCTAGGACCTCAGGATGTGGCTGTATTTGGAAATTTTATTTGGTGATTAAATTAAAAGGACGGAATTAGGCCTGGCTAAAATCCAGAACAATAGCCATTGTTCTTTTAATGGGGGAGATTAAAGGGCTGGAAAGATGGCTAAGTAGTTAACAGTACTTGCTGCTCTTACAGAGGACCTGGGTTTGGTTCCCAGCACCAACATAGCAGCTCACAGCCATTCATAACTCCAGTTCAGGGAATCCGATGTCCTCTTCTGGCCTCCACAGATACCAGGAGCATAGATGATGGTCTGATATTTGAAATAAAATCTCTCACCGACCCAGAATTCACCAAGCAAGCTAGGCTGGGTAGCCAGTAAGTCCTATAGATTCACCTGTCTCTAGTCCCCAATGTTGATATTACAATTGCCATTATCACACCCAGCTTTTGTGTGTGTGTGTGTGTGTGTGTGTGTGTGTGTGTGTGTGCGTGCACGCATGTATGCCTGTAGAGGCCAGAGGTCTATATCAGGTATCTTTCTCTAAAACTTTTCATCTTATTTTTATTGAGACAGGGTCTGGTCTCTTCACAGAATTGAGAACTCACTGATTGGCTAGCTAGGCCTGCCAGTGAACCCTGGGGATTTACCTATCTCTGTTGTCATTGTCCCTCAGTGCTGGAGCTAGAGAGATGCTGTTGCCATGCCTAGCATTTTATGTGGATGCTGGGGATATAACCTTATGTTCTAATACTTGTAGACAGCACTTTACCAACTGATCCACTTCCTCAGCCTATTTTACTGAACTCTGGGGATCAAGCTTAGGTCCTCATGCTTATGTGGCAAATATTTTACTGACTCTGCAACCACCATGGCCAACAGAGGTAAGAATCTTGAGGAGACAAGAAGATATTTTGGTTCAATACAACTAAATAGCTGGAGTTGGTTCAAACATCGGGAGTCTGATTCCAAATAGTTTATTTTAGGCATATTTAAGCACAGTACAATTTGGTGACAATGTTCCAGGTGATAATTAACTCAATTCTGTGTGCACAATAATGTTTAAAACAAGACTACATTGGAGATCCCTGTAAAGTATATGAGACATCTTCCACATTGGACCCTATAGTTGGATTACATTTGACACTTTCCATAAGGATAGATTCTATAGATTGACAAGCTCATGAAAAGGGTCTGGGGAGGATACAAGGTGGTCTCAACCACACAGATAGAGCAAAATGTCACCAGGCTAGTAACCAAATCCTTTGCCAGCCCTCTGGGTTATGCATCCCTTCTTTTGAAGTAACAACCTCACATGTTTCTTAGTTTTCCAAGTGCTTATCTGTGAGTACAAGGACTTTAGTGCCTCCTACATTGACTGACACAGGTCTGTGGGAGAGAAGTGTTTACAAACATGTCATAGTGACTGTCTTCCATAGGGTCTAACTCTGAAATACACACAAGCTTAGAGCTAGAAGCCTGGCTGGGTCTACGTAGCATGTACCATTGTGTACTCTTCCTTGTGGCATACACAGCTTGTGCCCTTGAGTTCATCTCTATCCTTCCAGGGAGTAACTATACCCCTACCTCATTTTTCCAGATTCCAGGAATGCATGGTAAGTTACCAGGTATCCCCATGAGCCTATCCATTTGGTCTGAGGTCATAAGAAAACATCCACTTAGATGACTCTTCTTAGGTTCCTGGGTGGGAAGGATGGGGGAGGGTGTGTGAACGCTTGTTTGTCACAGTGATGCCCATATTCATGTTCTGGTGGTGAGGAATACTGCCAGAAGAGGCTGCCACACCCAATGCACTTACAGGGTGGACCCTGGAGCCATTATGCAGTAAAACAAAGTCATGATCTTTATATCTCTTCAGAATGTAAAACTATGCCTAGAAAGACTTCTAAGTTTAATTCTGTGAGTCCTTGTGAGCAAATCAGGTCTCCATATGAAGTCATCAAGAGGAAGACAAATCAGATCACCATGTGGGGACAGTTCTCTTGTGAGCCCAGTACTTATGGAAGAGGTGTTTTGTCTTAGCATTTGTACAGTGGGCAGGTAGACCGTCTATAACATTCTCCATAGCTGCTTACTTTAAAGACTCACAGAGAACACTTTTTGTCCAAATGGATGTATCTAAGTATTAAATCCTATAGCATTTTAAAACATTTATTCTAATGGAAACTATGTTTAATCGATGTGAAGTAAGGTCGGATAACGAGAAGCTTGGTTTATGTGTATACAAAATCAACACTCTGGGGAAGAAGTCACGCCAGGGTTGTAGGTGTAAACTGGTAAACACCTGCCTAAGTGCCGTCACCTCAATGTGCCAGGCTCCACCTTCTGTGGATTCCATAACCTCTCAAACAAGTCTATCAATAGGAACCATGTGTTCAGAAACATGAGCCTATGGGGGTCATTTCTCACTCAAACCACCACAGTCACTATCCTAGATGGTCAGACAAGCCCTGATACATGGTTTGGCTGACCTTGTATGCTGGCCACCCAACAGCTACCCACTTGTAGATTTTCCTTCCTCATGGAAGATAATTGCAAGCAGGTGGGGTTCCTGCAATGTCTCAAGGCATCCCCTGACTATTCTCATATAGCTCTTTTATTCACAGTTTTAGATATTAGTTTAGATCTGGGCACATGAAACAGCTCTGGCTAAGAGATACAAGAGGGTGGCTTGTTGGAGGACTTCTAGAACGTTCTCCTCACTAAAGGACAAAAAGATGTCTCTTGATTTTGGGATTCTGGGGTTGAGACCTTGATGGATGAAGCTGTGATGGCCACTCTGAGACAGTGACGACACATAGCAGAGCAGAATTAGAGGAACTGAATTCTAAAGACTTTTTTTTTTGAATACTGAATTTAGTCCTCTAGAATGTTCTGACTTCTCCTCGTTATATAAAAAGAGTACACATCCCTGTTCTTAAGCCAATGTTAACTGAGATTCCTGCAGCTTACTGCTGAGAGCGTTCTAAACAACTACATAGTGGATCTTGGATCTCATTAAATTTTCACATCACTGGTATAAAGCAGGCTTTAAAAAAAAAAGCAAATAAAATAGCAAAATCTTCAATATTTTTTGTCAAGGTCACATGCCTATAAATGGCATAGCTGAATCCACAATCAGGTCTGATTCCAAATTTGGTGTTTCTTCCAATGAAACCAGATAATGCACACACACAAAGGCCTAGATCAGGAAAATCTCCTGTCAATCACGCTGACATCCTTAAGGAGTCACCAACAAATCACCTAGCACAAGTACTGTCCTGCTAAACTCTGCGACTGCTGTTGTGTCCCTTACATCACCCACTTAGGAGACCTCCAATCTTTATCATTTAAAAGGAGAATTTAAGACACACACCTGCACACTGGAAGCCTGCCCTGCTTTACACTGCTGTGTGGTACTGTGGAAGACGAAGCCAAAACTAGACACCGGCCTCTACTTAAGGAGTCTGCAGGTCCTTGGAATATGTGAGGGAGCACACTCCAGAAAGCATTGCTCGTAGCATCACAGGTTCTGAATGGGACTCAAAAGAAGAGGTGGTCCCACCAGTTGACGAACAACGAAACAGCTCAGTTTCTGGATGTTGGGTTGTATGAAAATATTAATACTTTTTCTTACAACAATGGCAGTTTTAATGCATTACCATCCTGGTAGGTCTGGGGACTGCCTAACAACTAGGGTGAACACATATTACATATAGGGGGGTGCCTGATGCTGGTCACAGAAGTCTCTAGCAGGACTGAGGCAGGAGTGCAATTCGGTTGGCATAAGGGTACTGTGTGTGTATGTGTGTGTGTATGTATGTGGAGTCAGAAGACAATGTGCAGGCACTGGTTCTTTCTGTCTACCATATGAATCCTAGGGATGAGATTTGGGTTGTCTGGCTTGGCAGCAGGTACCATTACCCACTGAGCCATCTTCATAACCCCAATATTACCAATTTTTTAAACCTTGAAGAATGTGTGTTTCTAAAATGGATGTCCATATGCCACCCCCCCCCCCCCGTCTTCACTCAATATGAGGGTGAACAGACAGGCTTCAAAATGGCCACTCAGTAGCAGAGCCTTGAGGACAATTACAGTAAGAGGTAAAACCCACAGGATTCTCACATAAATCAGCAACCTAAATACCTTCTGCAAAAAGAACCCCTAAATAGGAAACCTATCTAATCCAAGTGTCAGGTCACCAGGCACGCTCATGGAGACAGCCATCGTCCATTGGAGCACGAATCAAACCGAGCCCGCAAGACCCACAGCTCAGAATTTTGAGGATCAATCCAGATGTAAAGTGAGTCAGGCAGGAATGTGGAGCCACCTCAGTACTTTTAAGTCAACTCAAAGAGACAACCGAAAACTTCAAAAGTCCCATGAAAAGAGGTGTTCTGAGGCGCAGCTGGCCAATGCAGTCACTGCAGGGTAGAACTTAAAGTCTATTTCTGCCTCTGCTTATGGCCCAAGGCCTAGCTGCATGCCCCACCACCAGAAGCTGGGCGACTCTTTCCCCACCATGATGGTGTAACTATCCTGGCAGGATACAGATACCCTAAAGAGACATGAGTGGAGCAGAGATGATGATGGGTATACCAACACCTTTACCAGGACTGCCTAGTTATACAACATACCTTTTGCATCCTATCTTAAACCTAAGCCTCTCTGGACTTATTTGCCCCTCTTCCTAGTGTAGCCACATTTAAAGCACCCCACTCTGCTGCTTTTCACTGTTACTTGGTTTCTTTACTTGGTTCATTGAGGATAGGTGAGTGATGCTGGCTTCTTAGAACCCTGAGTCCAGTAACAAAGGACTGTGCTCTCTTAAAACATAAGCCAAGTATACCCTCATCCCTTGAAACTGTTCTTGTCAGTGTTTTGACACAAGGATGAGGAAAGTAACAATGTATTATTCTGAGATAGCTATCCAGTGTGGGACAAGGAAATCAGCTATTGGTATAGGCGTCACCTCAAATGCTTACTATGACTAGTTCTCAGATGCTAAAGATGGTAACCCATTGCCACTAGACAAGCCCTGTGAACAGTTCCTAATGCAGAAACACTATGTAAATCAATGGCCATCTTCAAATAAACCAATGAAGAAGTAAATGTATTGGGGTGATGGATACATGGCTAAGTGGTTGAGAGAGCTTTCTGTTCTTCCAGTCGACTCTGTTCCCTTCCCAGTATCCACATTGGGTGGCTCACAACAACCTATAACTCCAGCTCCTGAGGATCTTGTGCCTTCTTTTGACCTCCACTAAGACACACACACACACACACACACACACACACACACACACAAATAAAAAGTAAGTACTTTTTAAAAGACAAATACTTGGACATATATGCTCTTAGCTTTGTTATGCTATGAGAGACTGACATAAGACTTGGTGTTGCTGCCATCTTAAATTTGCCAGAATAAACATCATCAGAATAATTTCACAGAGCTTAAAACTCTGCTTTAAGGCATTGCCCTAATTTCTCCCATTATAATCTGTTGCTGTCATTATAAAAACCACAGTCTCACACAATGAGGTAATACTTCCTTATTTAGAAAAGATACTGGATGATTCATAATCATTGTGGTGGTGATACACTTTCAATTACATGGAGAGAAAAAAAAAAGCCTCAAATCCCTTTTAATTCCACCTCCCTTAACCCTGAAGGATATTTCGTCCAGATTTCACCCACTGATACAACCCAGATGAAAAAGAGATCCTTTCTTTATTACTTACAGGGAGCTGTAAATCAAATGGGGACCTCCATGGGGGTGGGGAGAAAGGGGGAGAAGGAGGAATGGTTCATTTGCTTATTAGGTTTCCATAAAAAACATTAAGAATCACAGGCAGTTTCAGTGTGCCCCAGCCGAAGCCTGGAATCAGTTGCTTCTGAAACATGAAAGACTTCTCTTATGGACGAACTGCAATCACCCTAACTTTCCGTAGTCTCACGCACATGCATGTGGCCCTGACCGATGAGACGTTATTAATAAAGGAAGAGATGAGTATGAATTAAAGCAAGCCCCGCTTAATCACATTAATCCACAGCAAGTCAAAGGCTTCAATTTTCGAAATAATTTTGGGCTTAATGCCTCATAGCTGGGCAGAGCCTGCTCCATGGAGGAAGCAGCTGGTCCAATTTGAGCTCCATTGTGAGGTTAGAATTGTCCGGTCCTCACAGCCACACGGAAGCCTGACAGTTTTCAGGACACGGCCAGAAGTACAGAGACAAAGGAAATTGCAAGACATTGAAAGGGTCCTGAACAATGACGGGGCAGCCCTCTGAGGGGTGGATTATATATGATTACCAAACTCACTGCCGGCATGGGTGGCGTGCTCTCCCAGGCCCCTGCAGCTGCTGCAGGATGCACACTCAAGGGCTCACTACTGAGGCTTACACACTTAGGAACAGGCAGGCTCAAAGGCAACGGCGCAGCAACTACAGGACAGCCGCCTCCCTCTGCCCATTTGCCCCACACTCAGCAGCATAATGATCATCGGGCTGCTACTGCAGGATTTCTTGTGACCAGCATGCACACATTATATGACACTCACATGTCTGAGCAGTAAAAAGTACTTCCTCCCCAAGTGGGACTGTAGTAATCATAAACAAGATGGCTGGCTGCCTTCGTGACAAGACAGAAAATGTAGGTTAGTTCAAGCTGTGCATTAAGATGTGTAACCGGCTACAGACACCAGGGCGGTAGGTGTATGCTCTTGCTTTCTTCAGACTTGAACCACCACTCCCAGCCTTGTGTTTCAGAGCTTAGAAACTAGAGTGGACAGCTCTGTATTCCCCACACAGCCCCCTAAATGGGGGTACAGTGGACCTGAAGGGAGAACACCATAGATGCAGAGGCAGAAGCTCAGCCCCATCTTCAGTTAGCTGTGACTGGTGTCAGCTTTAGGAGTGACTTCACCTTTGGAGAAACATTTTCTATCATATCCTTTCTGCTGTAGGACTCTTATCTCCCAGAGCTCCCAAGCATCAGAAAAGAAAGCATATTCAGACTAGGACAATAAAACTGTTACTAGCCCTTTCCAAGTAGGATTGTGCTGAGGAAATAAGTCCTGGACTGTTGGAACAAAAGACCCATGTTCTTGCCTGGACTCTTCTCTTTAGACAGTTGTGCGTGTCAGTGCCCAAACTCAGAGCCGATGGTGCAGAATTACCTTGTAGTCCTTCGTTTTCTGTATAATATGCATGTGCTCTCATTGAGATGCTTGGCTAGACACAGTTATCGTCAATTTCTTTACTTTCATGGCTTGACCTTTTAGCATATAATGAGAATTTTTTAGAAAAAGGATGCCTATCTATAGAAGTGAGCAAATGAAACATCAAATTCTAATATTTAAGCAGAATGAAAATTATGGATTTGTATATAATGCCTTTGGTTAGTTCAATTAACATGATAGCTTTTGAAAGCAAATTAATAAATGTTTCCAAATAACATTAATTTTAACTGAGTGAAATTACTTTGCTGAGTCTTAAAGCATGGATTGATGGATGGATGGACAGATGGATAAATAGGTGGATAGATAGGAGGATATAAGGATGTATGGATGAATGGCTAGCAGATGGACAGATTGATGGGTGAACAGATGGATAGGCAGATGGATAAAGGGTGGCTGGGTAACTGGCTGGAAATGGATAGATAGCCAGCAGATGGTTGGACAGACAGATGGATGAATAAATGGATGGATAGATGAATGCATGGATGGATGGATGGATGGATGGATGGATGGATGGATGGATGCATAGGTGGACGCATGGATGGATGCATGGATGGATGGATGGATGGATGGATGGATGGATACATAGATGGATGCATAGATGGATGGATGGATACATAGATGGATGCATAGATGGATGCGTGGATGGATGCATGGATGCGTGGATGGATGCATGGATGGATGGATGCGTGGATGCATGGATGATGGACAACACACATAAACAAATGATGGCATAGGTAATTAGATATACAGGCATTCTTACCATAAGTAACTAAGAGAAGTTCACAGCTTCTCCAAATTAAAAATGACCTTGGAGGTTGTGGAGATTGATCACCCCTCCAGTCCCAAGGCTTGACAACAAGAGTCACCTTAGATTCTGCACCATGATTCTTGGGAAGGAGGATAGAGATATTCAAACAAACACATCTAAAGTCCTCCTGGCACAGAGAAGGCAACTGCCTACCCTCTTTCTTTAGTGTTATTCCCTCAAACAATGATAGCAAATCCCTACCCCTTGCATGGATCTTATCTTAGTACTAAAAAACTGCTGCCATGCACCCCTCTCCCACCACACAGAGCTAAGCCTTTGATAACAACAGCACATTAGATGCCTTTTGGACTTGGCAGGAAACCCAGTCTGTAACTCAGAGTCCCTCAGGCTCCAAAGCCACCCTTCTGTTGATGCTCTCTGATAATGGAGCTGGCCTTATGAATGGTCTCTTAATGTTATGACCTGGAGCATGTCAATTTATAGCCATGGAGTAATATGGGAGGAAAAAGGAGGTTTTCTTTTGGTTCTGGGGGCTTCCTGCCTCAGACTCCTACAGGGTAAGCTTTTTCCAGCCCTTATTCTACAGAGCAGTTTGCTCTCAGGAGGCTCAGGAGGACCTATGAGGGTACCCTTCCATCATCCAGATAGGAAGCCATTCAGCCAGTATACTATGTTGAGCCTCATACTGCAAACCCCAACTCAGCTTAAATCATTTAAATAGTTTCTTTTCTATAAACATTAAAAATCACTCTAGGGGAACATAGAGATGGTTCAGTGGTTAAAAGTACTTCCTGCTCTTTCAGAGGGCCCAGGTTTGGTTCCTAGTACCCATGTTGGGCATCTTACAACTTCCTGAACTCCAATCTAGGGAATCTAAATTTGTATCTCTGCAGGCACATGCACTCACATGTACACATACATGCACACACACACAACTAAAAATAATAAAAATGGAATTTTAAAACTCTACCTAAATTCAAGTTTCCTCAGTTTACATGGATGCTATACCCCAACTCACAGACGGTAAACCAAAAATGTCATAAATCTAATGTGTGTACTTACACCTAGCCTCCTGACCATCCCATCTGTTCAGCACAGCGTAAGGTGTGGCATGAGCAGTTCTCTAGTGACCATGGCTGACAGGAGTGCTCAGATCACTGCTGAGGTATCATCTCATACAAGAGGACCATGCTGTGCATGCTAGCTAAGAAAGAGGTCAGAATTTAAACACAGAGCTGCAGAGTGTACACTTTCCAACGTACAGCGTGAGGATACAAAGGAAGCTCAGACAGTGCGAATGTGTAAATGTGTCTACTCCAGGGTGGAAAGTGTCTATGGTCTAGATGCCAACCCTGTTTACTGGTTAACTAAAAAGGTGTGATTGATGCGGATAAGAGAAGATGAGACTGTGGCACCTGGAGGAAGGTGGCAGGGAAAGCTAGGTTTCTAGACCCATGCATAGTCATCATTAACATTGTTGCTTTATCATAAAACTTACATGGACTCACAACATAAGATCAAGCCAGTTAATGAATAGAGGGGGAGGGGCTCATGAGGCCCCACTCTCAGCTGAGGAGAATCACAATTGATGGTTGTTGGCAGAGGGAAAGTCACTGTTCTTCAGTGATGTAGACAATAAGAACCTCACACCCCCTGTTCATGCAAGAAAGCCTAATCAATTCAGTAGAGCATAGAGAATCAGAGAGAGAGAAAGAAAGGCAGAGGCAGAGGCAGAGGCAGAGGCAGAGGCAGAGGCAGAGGCAGAGGCAGAGGCAGAGGCAGAGGCAGAGGCAGAGGCAGAGGCAGAGGCAGAGGCAGAGGCAGAGGCAGAGGCAGAGGCAGACATACAGGTAGACAGAGGGAGAGGCACAGAGAGCTGAGAAAGAGGGAGACAGAGAGAGACCACATGGAAGTAGGAGGTAACTTCTTGATCAAACAAAGGAATTCAGAGAGGGCAGACATGGGGAAGGGAGGGGAGTAATGCCAGTGAATATGAAACAAATGCATTATTTGTATGAATGAGATTATCAAAGAATCCATTTAAAATGTTTTATGAACAGAGATGGCTCAGTGAGTAGAAGCACTTGCTGCAAAGCCTGATGGGGTAAGTTTGATCTCCAGAACATACACAGGTAGAAGGTGAGAACGGACTTCCAGCATGATCTCCTGACCTCCCTTCCACATCAGAGAGAGACAGAGTCAGAGAGACAGAGAGAGACTTGATAACCTCCTGTTCTTACTGCATCTCTTTCAGAAAGAGTCTCCCTGCAGGACTGCTCACATCCTGAAGCCCACTCGTCCCAAAGGCACATTTAAAATTACTTGGAAGCATGGACTTTTCTAGCTCTTAGACTTCCTCCTCAACATCTTACTGATGAATCACCCCCTTCCATCCTCACCAGCAGACCTTCACCTACATTGTTCCTTGCCCAGCCACAGTAGCTGAATGATGGGACAAGTTCCAGCGTCGCATCCAAATTGCAGCCAATGATAAAAAACTAGGCAGTCACATTTGTAGGGCACCAGCACCTAGAGGCCTCGATGTAGACTGTGAGGTTGTTCTTGAAGCATGATGGTTCGTCTTATGCGTCACTGTATCTCCATCCTTTAGTCAAGAGTTATCCTGGCTGTGTCTGTCTCTTAATATTGTCACATGTAGTTGAAAATAAGAATTGAACTGGTTCATATAAGTTTAAGGCTATTTTGTACATGGCTGAACCCTGCTCCCTCATCTAACAACACTGGCAGCTGTACTTTACAACTGCAGCTCCTGGTCCAATTCATGCTTCCATGACTCCTGCCATCTAAGCACTTTTGGGATGTTCCCCACCCCAGTCAATTCCCATCCGGTATCTCACATTCCATATTCCATTACTTGGTCTCTTAAGTTGAGGATGCTTCATTTAGGGTAAGGACATGGCATAGCTGGCAAGGGCACTTGCTTATAAGAATAATGATGAGTTCAAATCCCCAGCCCACAGTTAGCACTGGGCCCTCTGATCCAGGTTCAGTGAAAGATCCTGTCTTAAGGAAATAAGGCTGACAGAGATAGAGCAGGATAGTAGTCACATAAGTACACACTCCAGACATTTGTACAAACATCCACATGAGAGAGAAAGGGAGAGAGAGAGGGAGGGAGGGAGCGAGAGAGAGATTGTCTCCCTCTATTTCTGGACTAAGTGACCAGCTCCCTCTTGAGCTGCTTCTGTCAGGGATTTTTTTCTTTTTCCAGCATCAGGACAAGAAGCAGAGATGAAGATCTAGAGATCTAGTGTCTCTCAAGTGCTCTCTGCAGAGTGAGCAGCTCCCGAAGGCTCCACTTCATTAGAGGTTGCTACACAGTGTGTTTCCAACTCAACAATTATTACTACACCAACTGTGGACGGAGAATTAAAACCGTATAAAGCAGGAGCTACACGCCATCTGTACAATAACGCTGCATGATTAAAGGGATCGGTGACGTTCTAATCCATTCACTTGTCCTTGAAGTCTTCACTTAGCCTTAGTAATGAACACAGAGGCCTGGCACTCCCAGGGATCTCCTCACACCCCTACCTTTCAGTGCTAATCTCTGACCCTTCCCTGATTTGCTCCAGTACACTAGTCACTGTAACTATAGACTATTTTAAATTTGGGGAATTAAATAGTGCAACATGTGCTTTTTGTTTGTTTTTTTTTTTCTGCAGAAAAATGTATTCAAGTGTAACTATTTTGAGCCCCCCCCCACACCTTTTTTTCATAGCAGTGCCTTGTCCTCCATTTTGCTGAGTGTTTTTCCACTGAATGGATGTAACATCATTTGTCTATACATTCACCTTTTGATAACCACTTAGGCCATTTCGAGCTTGGGGTTATTATAGAAATAGATACCATCAACATTCCTGTATAGGGTTTTTAACGTAAACATGAGTTTTTCTTTCTCTTTGGTACAGGAGTAGGCCATATGACTCGCTTACATTAAACTCTATATGATATTTCCAAATGCTTTTTTGCCACATAGCCATGCTATTCTGCATTGCCACCAGCAGAGCAGGAGTCCCAGGAGCTCAGCATCCTCCTTAGTTCTCAATGCTGACAGTTGTTTTCTCATCTTTAGTTGGGTGAGTATGCTGAGGAGTGGGCCATGGTATGAACGTAAAACGCAGGGGACAACCTTGGGTGTTAGTCCTCTCTTTCTGTCTTTGGTTCTCTTTATTGTCCTCTGCTATGCATGCCAAGCTAGCTGCCCTGAAGCTCCCAGGGATTCTCCTGTTTCTGCCTCCCATCTCACCTTAGAGGTGCTCTGATTATAGACTCAAGCTACTGTGTTAGGCTTTTCTTGGGTGCTAGGGAATCTACATTGGGTTCTCACACTTGTAGGACAAATGCTTTAGCCACAGAGCTATCTCCTCTCCTGACAGTGATTTTCTTTAATTTAACTATTCTAACAGAATGCTAGTAGCAGATCAATGTGGTTTTTATTTGCATTTTTCTGATGACTAATGATGCTGAACATCTCAAAAAAAAAAAATCTTATATGGCATCTGTGGGTTTTCTCTGATGACCTGATTCAGAGGGTTTGCCTACTTTCAAAAAGTTGTTAGTTTTATTACTAAGTTTTGAGCATTCTTCAAAAGGATGAAAACTTTTATTCTCCTGTGGAGTAGAGAAAAAAGGGAACTTGCAGACAAACTTTAAGTCATTTACTGCCAAAGCAAATCGTGTGCCAGGAAAGTAAGGATTTGAAATAGACCCAGGCTTTTGTTGCAGGGACGGATGAGATTCTTGCCAACTCCATGTTTGTGTGAGGCACGGCCAGGCTGTGGGCAAGTACCCAGCCTGCCTTTCAGCTTGGATACCTAGTCCCGGCTGCAGATTCCCACACTGTGTCCCTCGGCCTGCTGGCCAACTCTCTCCTGTTGAGGAAAATCCCAAAGACTATGGAATGAGGCAGGCCCTCGCTTTTTCACACATGAATGAACTAATGTTGTGTGCTGTGCCAAGCCCTCATGTTGATGCTCATGAAATCAGAGAATCCTGCATAGACTCCTCCCTGGCATCCTGCCCATATTAGAAGCATAGCTGTTCCGATATGGCTTCACGACTCCTGACTTGCTGGTGGTGACTGTCCCCTTCATCATTGTGACAGTATCATAGGTGATAAACACCAAGCTGCCAACCACTAATCTGTAAATTTCCTTTTCCATTCTCTCTATAATTAACTTGGGTTAAAATTTAATCACATTCATAAGGCAATGCATCCAATATGGATTGTTTCCTGTATTCCTCCAAAAGGAGACAGTTTCTAATAAATAGAAATGTGACGTCCTGACAGTCCACCACACAATATCACATTGCCTTTTACAGGTGATTCCACATCTCCAAACATTATCTAGAAGCAAGAAACAGGCAGAACTTTGACAGGCAGAACTTTATTTATTTGTTTTTTGAGACAGGGCCTCTTTATATAGTCCTGGCTGGCATGAAACTCACTATGTAAACCAGGCTGGTCTCACATTCATAGAGACCAGAAGCCTCTACCTCTTGAGTGCTAGGATTAAGGCATGAGCCACCACAGCACGCTAATTTTTATATTCATTTTTGTTTATTCTTGAGAATCTTATAATGCATACAATGAAACATAAACCATACCCACCTTCATTTATTTCTCTTTCCAACTCTCCTAATCCCACCCCCCCCCCTGACACACACACACACAACACAGCTCAAATCTCAAGGTCACGCACGGCCTTCTTTAAAAATAACCAATTAAGTCTAGGATTTTATTTTATTCCTTGTAATAGAATGTGGGATATAACTAAAACTTTAAAATATGGGTATATAAAACAAAACAAATATTTCTAACAACATCATATAATGGAATGTGCAGTTCCAGAAAACCAGCATCACCTCCCTTCACGGACACAATGCTATGAATCTACTTAATTAATCTGCTTTGATGCTTTTTAACAAGGCCGCCAGGAAGCTGAGAAGATACTCTCCTCTAAAGTGGTAGTAAGCTGATTCCCATGCTTGCTGTCCCTAGGAGCCATGCCCATCACCACCGTGCTGACTCCATTAAGTACCCATCCCTGGTCTCCATACACTGTGTATGTCCTGTGACCAAAACCCTCACATAATCAACAAAAGCAATCCAGGAGTCATTGGTAATACAGTTGGTTTTGGTTTTGGTTTTGGTTTGGTTTTAAAGAGGCAGGTCTACAGCATAACATATTTTTTATTCTAAATTCTATTTCTTTAAGAAATGGAATTCCTTTAAACCTTTATCTTCCCAGTGAAGAGTCCACAAAGGACTATCGTACAATGGAACCATTTAAATGCCTCACTCTGCAGTGTGGTCTCTTTGAGCACAATTGTTTGGATGAATTCTCCTCTTGCCCATTATCTGAACACAACGTGTGGTGGCCAGTTGCATTTTGCGGTAACAATGTACTGGCATTGGCTAGCACTTCATTTTCAGCTGCCAATACAGGCACTGGAGAAGTATTCAGACCTGGAGACAAATGAAAGCTGAGAACAGAGAGACTGTCTGCAGGTGGGTTTCAGGGGATGCCTTATCTGCTCAGAGTCATTGTGTTCCAATCTGCATGTCTTCCAGAAGACTAAAAGTAAGGGTCCCAGGAGGTGGGAGAAGGTTACCGCTGTAAAACCGTGTCTCAGCAGCTAGAAGCTGAATTATACTTGGATTCTAGGAAGGTAACATGAAATAACTCTCTTGGGTCAGTGAGCTCCGCTAGGTGAATGGAGATGGATGTGATGGCTCCGTGTAGTCTGTTTAAAAACACAGCATGAGCTGGGCATTGCACTGCACACTTGTACTGGCTGCTTTTGTGTGTCAACTTGACACAAGCTGGAGTTATCACAGAGAAAGGAGCCTCCCTTGAGAAAATGCCTCCATGAAATCCAGCTGTAAGCCATTTTCTCAATTAGTGATCAAGGGGGGAGGGCCAGCCCCTTGTGGGTGGTGCCATCCCTGGGCTGGTAGTTCTGGGTTCTATAAGAAAGCAAGCTGAGCAAGCCAGGGGAAGTAAGCCAGTAAGGAACATCCCTCCATGGTCTCTGCATCAGCTCCTGCCTCCAGGTTCCTGCCCTGTGTGAGTTCCTGTCCTGACTTCCTTTGGTGAGGAACAGCAATGTGGAAGTGTAAGCTGAATAAACCCTTTCCTCTCCAACTTGTTTCATGATGTTTTGTGCAGGAATACAAACCCTAACTAAGACACCTGTAATATCAGCACTTGGAAGGGGGAGGCAGGAGGATTGACCATTTGAGGCCAGCCAGAACTACAGAGTGAGACCCTGTCAAAATAAAAACAATAAAAGGGAGGAAAAGGGGAGGAGAAGAGGAAGAGGAGAAAATGAAACTGCCATGTAGTCTTTCTTACAATGAATACTGGGTCCCCACACTGTATTAGTATCCCATGGTGGCAAAGAAGCACCTGAGATGTTCTCACTTCTGAGACCTGCATTATTGTCTTTTTCTTTTCCATGCAGAACTTGGTAGACTACCTGCTTAACCTAGCAATGATAGTTTACTGAGAACTTAACTGCATATCAGGTCCTTCTCTAAAGGACAAGGGGGGAGGATATAGGGGATAGATTAGATAGATAGATAGATAGATAGATAGATAGATAGATAGATAGGCTGGCAGGCAGGCTAGGGTAATGATTCAGTTGGTAAAATGCTTGCCTTGCAAGCTGGAGAACCTAAATTTGACAACCTCTTGAAGCCCATGTACAAATGCCAGCCATGCTAGCTCGTGCTTGAAATCCCAGATTTAGGACAGCAGAGACATGAAGGCCCCTGGGGCTCACTTGCCAGTTAGTATAACCTAATTGATGAGCTCCAGGCCAAGAACAGACCCTGTCTCAATGGGTAACGTGCTTGAAGTTAACACTCAAGGTTGTCTTCTGACCTACACACACCTACACACATGAACATGCATTCACCCTCAACACACATAGAAAGAACTAGAGTAAAGAAGGCAGCCAACAGTGCTGTGAGCATGCGGATTGAGTGAGTAGCATACTTTATGGAGGAGAGGGAGGGGCATCACAGGAAGCCACGACTTACAAGTGGATAATGGCCAGACCCAGGAGTAAATTCTCTCCATATCTCCTCTGCTTCTTTTAGAAGTCGTTTTCTCAGCAATACACATTGCACTCAAATATCCTAAGAGTCAATAAAAGTGACTTCATGAAATGTGAATGAAGTGCCCCATTTTGTTTGAAAATGAATAAATGAATTGCTCATTACAGTTCACAGGCATGCTGTCTTCTCCATGAGGCCATGGAGTCTTTTAACACGATGCTGCCGGTTCACCCTCGAAGCTATTCATTTGCTTGTTTAATGCATCCAGTGTTTATTACACGGCACCAAGGCTTTGAAGAGAGTCCTACTCCAGCAGGAAAGAGCCACTGCAGTGTAGTAAATGTCATAAAGAACGCCTGCCAGAGGAATGGGGTAGACGAGGGATGTGCGGTGTAGAGGTGGTCCCTGGAGGAGGGAAGACCAATCTATACTTGAGGCACTGAACAAGTCCAAGTCCATGCTTCTGAATGAATAGATGAGGAACGCCTGGCCCTTTGGTCTCAGTAGGAACACTACACTGAATAGGTCTCACTATAATACTCTTCTTCCTTGTTTGCAAGATAAGGCAGGCACACTATGAGGCCCCACAGGACTCAGTCAAGATCCCCTAGGTGGTATTAGGGACTTTCAGGATGCAACCCTGATCCTCGGAGCCCAGTGTCCATTTCTATTGGTCTCAGTTGCTATGCAGATCTGTGACCATGAGCATAGGTCAGGTTGAACACGGGGCCCTTCCGTAATTCTCAGGAATGACTGGACTAGCTTCATCCCTGGAAAAGTGCAGCCTGCAGCCCCAGTCACACTCTGCTCACGGGCCGGTGCCCTGATGGAAGGACAAGCAAGAGGAAAAAGCAAAATCCAGTCATGTCTACACTGCCTAGTTGTCTCTCTCCGAATTAACTCTGTCTGTCCATGAGCTGCTGGCAGGGTGTGCTTCCCATTGTTTAGGACAGCCGTCCAGAAGCATAATTACATGATTAAATGCTGTGTCCTCCCAGGAAGTGGCAGGAGCCATGATTACCCTACCCGGGAGGGGGTGGGGTAAACAATACGCAATCAGGCTGTGGACAAGGTTTCCCACTGCAGCCCAGGACCAGGCTGGTCCTCATCAAAGGTGGTAGAGACATGCTTCATATTTCTTCTATGTTCATATTAAGGAAGACAACAAACTATAATCAGGAATATAATCAAGGATGGAATAAAATGCTGATTGCCCTTAATGACCTTATTATTCTATCACTGAATGTGTTATAAAAAAAAAGAACTGAGCCATGTATTTCCATGGTTCTCTGAGTGGTATACATGTATGACATATGTATGGTTGACTGTGGTGGTCTGGGATAGAAGTCGCTCACCTCTGTCTGTACATAATGAGAACAAATGGAAAAGCTAGGGAATAGAGAGCGTGTGAAGTCAGGGACAATGTCTATGATCCAGTAAAAAAGCAGCAGAGTATTAGCAAATAATTAAAGGAGGGAGAAAGCCAAGTGACAACCCAGTGTCAGACCAGTACAAGTGAGCAAGACATACATGATAATACTTTAGCAGTTTGCAAATAAAAAGCTTCCTTTGAAGGCCTGAAAACCACATCTCTAGAGCCACTCTGGTCTTCTTCTGGTAAGATCTATAGATCAAAAAAGCACAGGGCAAGACACTCCAGATCACACCAGAAGGGAGTTGTAAACAAAACAAGGAGACACTACTATGTGTCTAACAACAAGGCCAAACCCAGAACATAACAAGGAGTCACTCAGTAGTCACAAAAGTTGTGGGGCTGGAAAATAAATAGACAGAGATACAGATCATTCTAGAGCAGGGGCACTATGTGTCATGGCATTACAATGGTAAATGATGTTCTTATGTGCTGGTCAAAGCTCATAGATTGCAGACACCCACCACACACACATATACACAAGAGTGTCCCTGATATAAACCAGGAATAGTAACTAATAGTAACATACTGATGTTATTCCAACAGCAAAAACAAGTTTCCACAACAATGCCAAATGTTAGCAAGGAATAAGTGTGCAAGTGTTGGGAGGGGTTGAGTATCATGGGAAATCTATTCAACCACTTCATGCTTCGTTTCCCTGCAAACCTATGAGTGCACCGAAAACTTGTTAGTTAAAGTATGGACACCTTCTTGAAGGCAGAAACTGGTCCTCCATGTCACCACAATCAATACCTGATGAATACACGACTAATCTTTAAAAGCATCTGTACCTGTCCTAAATGTACATTAAGGATGCTGAGTGGGTAGTAATTTAGAGACAGGCCATTTCAGATCCACCATTCACAGCTCAGGCGCAGTGGGGAAATACTTTGATTTGACAAGTGCGATTCTTCATCTGAAGGAGCTTTTACTCCGTTGTAACTGGTCCAAATCACAGAGTGAACCTTCTGTATCCCAAGCCCACCTGCACACAACTCTCAGCCCTCCCATGTCTTTGGAAGGAGCCTACAGTTATGGCACAACCATTTGTCATTGTCATTTATTTTTAGTCCACACTGGGAGATGAACCTCATACCTCAGCTGTATGCTCCCCTTTGGCATGTGGTACAGACTCAAAGCAGGCAGGACCCCCACACCAGGAGCTTCTGTTTATCAAAAGTCATGTGCCCAACCAAGGCCAAAAGAAACGGAACTGTAACCAAGGAGGGCTCGCAGCAGGGGTGAGGCAAGCAGAGCAAAAGCTGGCAGAGCATTGAGCGCTGTGATCTTGAATCCCTTCATTTTTCCCAGTAAGAAACCTTATGTCCCACAAAGGTAGCACTAGGCTCATGGGGTCCCTAGCAGCAGACAGATGAGAACCACTGCTGTCCTCTTGAGGTAGGAGATAACCCACCACAGGCCATTCAGGCCAAGCACTAGGAGCCATCACAGGCCAAGCCTGGCGTCTTCCATGTTTCTCTTAAGTCACCAGGAAGCCCTTGCCCCTTCTTGCTCATGACTCAGAATCCCTGGACTCTTCTCAAGTTATTTTCTGTTTGTCTTTCTTTCTTTGGTTGGTTCCATACTTAGGAAGTATCACTGAAGGCCTGGGCTTTAAAAGTATGTGTACAAGTCACCACCCTGTCTTCTCAATTGGACCCTTGGGCACTGCCATGTTGAATGCATGTGGATACTAACAGATGCCCAATACACAGTAGAGAGGGGCCTAGGGCATGTGAGGCCCTGTGCTAGGTGTCATGGGAGAGATGCAAGGACATGGCACAACCCCAGGGAAATGACAGCCAGTGGTAGGACCCTTTACTGGTAACTACTCCTGCTTCTCAACCCACCCAGTCAAGCAGTCAATGTGTTTGGCTGTTTCGGGTTTTTGTGGGAGAGGGAGAAACACATTTAATCAACCATGGAGTTCTTTTCACAGTACCCACTTGTACTTTCTCAGTCTCTTTAAAAGAAACACAGAAAGATGCTAAGTAAAGACCCTGCAGTAGATGGGCGGGTACCAACTCTAGCCTATCACTTGTTGATCACCTGGTCTAGATGGACACTGTCTTGCATTCATGTTCCTGGTGACCACACTAGCTAATGTTCGTCCTTCACCTACCAAGCTGTTGTAAGAACTGAAGAAGCTGCTGGGGTGAGGTGATTTGCAGTGAGGCCTGGCTCGTGGGAAACACCAAATGAAGTCGTCATTCTCTTTTCAAGTTCATGTGCAAAGGCCACCTGAATGAGCTGGTGGCATCTCATGGCTCTGCTGCACTGCATGTGACATGTGCAGCTGGAGGAACAAGATGATGTCTTAGGTTTGAGAGATTATTTCTAGACCAAGTGAGTCAGCTTTCCAATGGTACTCTATCTCTCATCGAAGCCTTGAGAAACCAGTTGGAGGGAGGAGGCACAGCTGCCTTTCTCCCACATTGCATCCAGGCTTTGGAAACTGTTTATAAAGTTTCTATAAATATAGGATGAGACTATACAACAGAGAGATTAATTCTAGATATCTGGGAAGAAGGAAGGAGTTCCATAGGCCTGCCCTATGGAAGAAATAGAGTTCCCATGGAAAATTCTTTTTGGCTCATATCAGGACCTTGGGGGCTTATCTATCAGAAGCTTTAAAAATTAAATTAGGTAATAAAATTATGTTGCTACATTGTAGGCAACAGAAATGCAGATAGCATGTTCGTATGGCCAGTGGTATCATGTGATGGATAAATAAGCCACAGAAAATGAAATAGTATTCACCACTGAAAAGGGGGTGTTAACTGAGCCATGAAAATTCATGGAGGATGTCATAGTTTATTCCTCTGTTGCTATGACCAAAAACAACTTGGGGAAGAAAGCATTTATTTTATCTTACTTTCAAGTAACCATCTATCACTGAAGGAAGTTGGGAAGGAACCTGGAGGCAGGGAACTAAAAACAGAGACCAGGGAGGAGCAGTGCCCGCTGGCTTGTTCCCCAGAGCTTGTTCAGATCACCTTCTTATATGGCCCAGGCCCACCTGCCCAGGGATGGCGCCACCCACAGTGAGCTGGGTCCTCCCCCAGCATTAACCAAGGATGAAAATCCTGGCAGCACCAAGGAGCTCCCAGTGCCCATCCCTAAGTAAAAGAAGCCAGTCTGAAAAGGCTGTGTGCTGCATGCTGCGTGCTGCATGCTTCCATCTTTAGGATAATCATAGGAGCAAGTGTGGTTTGGTGGTTGTCAAGGAGGAGGGGAGGGAGCTAAGCAGACAGAGCCCAGGTTTTCAGGGCTCTGAAACCATCCAGTACCATGCCGCCATGGTGGGATAAGCTGTTACACATTTATCTAACCTACAGAATGTGTGGCTCAGAGACCAAGCTTAAAGTAGCCTGTCTGGGCAGACGTATCCATGGCAACGCGTGCAGCCTTCTGGAGCAGGATGTGGAAAATGGGGTGCTTGTAGGTGTGTGAAGGCAGAGAGCACACAGGAAGCCTCTGTACTTCCTGTTCAATTTTGCTACGAACCTTCAACTGTTTGAAAAACAAGTTTATTAATTAAAAACATTTTTTAAAGATAAAACCCCCAATTCTTCTGGATCTTCCTGCATTCCACTCCACCAACTTAAGCTTCCAATATGTGGCTTTGTCCATTTAAAAACCTGTCTCCGTGGGGACAAGAACCTGTCCCTGAAACATTTCAAACTATCAAATCGAGCCAAAGAGTGAGACGGGTTGTTGTGGTGGTGGTGATGGTTGTCTTTCCTTGTACACAAAAGATACTCAGCTTCAGGCGCTTCTGTCAATCCTCCCAGGGCAAGGAAGGTCCTCAGAGGACATCACTGTGTCACAGTGGTTGGCAACTCTCTACCTCCAGGATGATCAGGAAGCACAGCTTCAAAGGAAATATGCTCACATACGGGGCCAGTGGAGATCAGACCACTTGTATGAAAGACCTGGAAATCACACAAACACGGCTGCACATGGGCAACCCTTTCAGTGTGCTGTGATGTTCGCTCTCTGACTAGCCTCCTGTTTGAAAGCACTGAATACAGGGGTTCTGGTGAGTGCTGCTGTGCAGAAGGCCTTCTAACCCCCAGCGTTTCAGCCCAGAGCGTGGTAGTCTCTGGCCCTGTGCTAATGGACAGGACCCTCAGAAAGCAACTAAAACTAGAATAACAAGGATGGTGGAAGAAAGACCCATCTTCCAGCTGATGCATCTTGGACATAGTTTTGTAGTTGGCTAATGAGTAAAATGCTCATCTATAGGAAAGATTCTGAGGTTTCCTCTAACTTTTAAAACTCACCCAGGGGATGAGAAATGAGAGGGCACTCAACTGGCAAAGTGCCGCGCACAAACGCCTGAGGCCATGAGTTCAAGCCACAGAACCATGTGAGCAGGCTGGCCATGGTGGCACACACTCGTGATCCCAGCACTCAGAGACACAGGAAGGAGATCCACTGGGTTAATCTCCTTAACCATATTGACTGACGAGAGAGACTGCCTCAAGTGAGGTGGATGGTGCCTAATAACACCCAAGGCTGTCCTCTGGCCTCCATGTACATGCAGAAACATGCATGAGTACACACAGGTACAGACAATGTTTAAGAAACAGGAGAGACTAGTTGACTGACCAAAGAAAAATAACGATTCTATTTCTATGGACCAGGGTCATCTAAGTGGCTCCAGAGCCCTGGCTACATTTGACAGGCAGTTTTCAAAACTCTAGTTTACTTGTAAAAGAAATTGACTGCTTTCATGAGTAGGTTAAAGGCTGAAACGCATGAGGTAAGGCTTATCTGCAGCTAGGGGTACTTAGGATTGTAGCTGATTCCGGGCTGTTGAGAGGTAGACACTAGTAAATGGCAGTGACCCTCTGGGGGTCACTCAGCTGCCTAGGTGTTCCCTGACATAGGGTGACTACCAGGTGTTTGCCAGAGTCCCTTAGGTGATTTTTTGCTCAGTAGGTGGAGTAGTCATTGACCTAGATATTTATTTTTAATATAACTTACAGAGGACATCAACAAGGAAACCTTATTCTAGGGTTGTACAAATTGTTAGTCATTTGGAAGTAATTAAGACCCAGTCCATCACATAAAAGTGCCAGAGAAGCTGGCCCCTGCCACAGTAAGGTTATCTTCTCATATTGCATTATGCGCCATTATATGTCATGTGAAAATTTCAGGGCAGGCCTATCCATCAGTGGCTTTTGCAATTACATTTTAAGAAGTGCTTAACCTAGCAGCTTCCTTTTAATCTTCCTTTTAAATCTTTGAGAATAGAATCCTGAGACAATGAACCAACAGCTCCCCCATCCAGTTTGGATGGGGCTCTATCAGTGAGCTGTTTTCCATTTAAACAGCACATCTGGGTGGTACTTTCAGAGATGTAAAAGTAGAAGACATGTTTGACTAAGTCTGCTGGCCTGTTGATCTCTGACCTGTGTCCTAGCAAGGATTTAAGTTGTTCAAAGAAAGAAGTGGGTCAACTAACCAAACCAGTCAAAAGTCAAAAGTTCAAGGTCACGGGAGGGATGCATAATTGCTGTCTCTGTGCAATGGGTCCCGTGAGGAAGATGTCGTCAACCTCCTTTGTCATCCAAGGACAGCAGCAGCCTGGTACCTCCTGAATGGTGTGTGCCAGCCTTCAGTTCTTTGAAATTATAAGAAAATTCTCCTCCTCTCTGATATTCATGCTGGATTCAAGCATTCTAACAAAACTCTAAATATTTCTAGTAAACTCTGTGGGGAGAGTGGGTCAATTTTGTTTCAGCTTTGGGGACCTTAGGCGTGGTGGAGCCATATCTCTGACATGACTTTGTCAGAGTCCATAGAAGAAGGACTTGGGAATGACAAGAACATGCTTAGACTCTGCAGCATAGAGGGAAGGTGGGTTTCACTCAGCGTAGTGGCTTCCTCTGGGCTCCGAAGCTGAAGCAGCTGTGAAGGAAACAGTTCCAGGTCAGGGGCTCATGTGAGGGAGACAGTTCCAGGTCAGGGGCTCATGTGAAGGAAACAGGTCCAGGTCAGGGGCTCATGTGAGGGAGACAGGTCCAGGTCAGGGGTTCATGTGAGGGAGATAGGTCCAGATCAGGAGTTCATGTGAGGGAGACAGTTCCAGGTCAGGGGCTCATGTGAGGGAGACAGGTCCAGATCAGGGGTTCATGTGAAGGATACAGTTCCACGTCAGGGGTTTCAGGCTGAGCAGGCAGGCGCCAGTTGGGAAAAGGTGGGGTTGAAGACGTGGCACAAGAAGGGCACACCCGTCAAGCTCTTCTCCGTCAGGCCCTCAGCTCTACTTCCAGCTGTAACAGCCAGCATGAAAGCCTCCCCCTGGTCAGGAGCACTGTCCATGGGAAGTCCAGAACAACTGGACCCATGGCTGTCACCAGCGGTTTGTTTCTCAGGCTCAAGAAGAGGAAGGATGGCAAGTAGTACACTTGGTGGCAGAGGGATTGTAATAAGATGAGTGGGGGAAAAGAGACTAGCAAGAAGGGTGAGTAATGATGGGGGAGGGGGAAAGAGAGGAGGGAAGGAGAGAGAGTACCTGGGAGCCCTCATTCACATAACTTTCTGTACTATATTGTCATGAGGGCTCTGTTTTGAGGTGTTTTTCTCTTGCTGTTTCTAATGTATAAATTGAATTTCACCACCTGTATTTGGAAAGCATGGCTCATGTGAATGAAAAGTTCTGAAAAGAAGCTATGTCTGGCTGTGCAAAAAACCTCCTGGAAGGAGCATCTGCATCTGCAGAGACTGATGGGAATGTCAGTACTGGACAGAGATTGGGATTTTTGTAGGTTTGAAGGCGAATTACTTTATTCCGGGCTAGTTTTAGCCTTGTGTAACAGCCAACTCTGATTCTGAACTAACACTTCACGATAATAAATAAAAACCTCATAGAAGCTATTAACTTAGCAGAGCACAAGCTGCCACCAATCTAAGAGTGAAAAATGTCATCAGATAACATCTTGGGCCTGTAAGATAGCTCGCCCATCTTCCTGTACCTGCCTCTCTGATGTGCCAACCAATGTATTTTAAAATCGCCTTGATTTATGACTGTCTTTGTTCTGTGAAACTACAAAACACCCTGTGAAACTGCTTCCAAATAAAACCATGGGATTTGGGGTAACATAAACCTGTGTTTCTGAGCCATGGTCGCTCACTCTTATTCTCTTTAAGATGAGGGCTGAGGCTTGTATGACAACATGCACGCAGGTTTCAATATTGCCTGCAGCTTCCAGCATCTATGGGGGCCTTGGCATGTATCCCATACAGACAAGGGAGAATGCCTATCACACATTGTAGGGAGAAGTGAATCCATCCTAACAGAAAGATGGGCAAAGACTGACTAACAAAAATAGCAATGTCTTAAGTTCTTAACATGTCAAACTTGAAAGACCCTCCACCCCAGAGCCTCACCTGTACAGGATGTTATAAAAAACAAAACAGAACAAAAGCCTCTCAGGCCTCAGCAAGGCTGTAATCTGGGAAGCCAAGTGAGCATCAGCCTCTCTCCATCAATCTCACTGTTAAATTACTTACTGTCTCTCAGCCTCAGTTCTCTCAACTAACAAAACAAGGAGTCCTTGTGGGCTCTGGTCATTTTAAAGAGCCATTTTAGACAGAATATCCAACAGGACTCCAACATATAACTAGAGTCAAACTGTAACCATTTGTATGTAGCATATGCGAATCCATTTAGGGAACAGACTTCACTGTGGGTAGAGACCTCACAGCAGCTTTCTGGAGCCTGATGCTGTAGTCACCCACTTGGAAAACCACAGGACTAGTTGCTGGTTAAAGCCCCTTCCAGGCCTGAAATACTGTGATGTGACCATGACCTGTGCCCAAGATAATGACAGCCCAGAGGGATGGCACTTGTTAAGAAGCCAAGCTTATTGTTAGGGATGACTAGGTTTAGAACAAACAAAACTGTCTCTCCTCTACCTATGCTCCAGTCATCTGGGCGATGGGGCTACTCACTGAGGAGCTGGTGCATGGGGTCAGAGGTCCTAAGGGTTACAAGTAAGGGGCGAGGTTCCCCAGCCTCTGAGCTTTCTTTCTCCTTGTTTGTTTGAAAGAGAAAAGCGTTTTCTTTCTGTCTGTGACAAGTTCAGGGCCCAATTTTATGTCTCAAATAAGGGGCACAAAAAGCCATCAAATTGCTTGTTGCAAGGAGCGAACACCAGGATTCTTGCGTGTGGGGAGACATGTCAATAACTTGGTAATTTTCCTTGACTGGCATTGACAACGCTACAATGAGGCTGACTATGCACTGAGAGAGTGAATGCAGTCTGAGAGGGATTGAGGGGGAGTCTTCCATTACTTGAGGAGCTGTACTCGAGCCCCTCCCGCCTTTGAAGAATGGAGCCATTAACTCATGGCAGAAGTGCAGGCTCGCCTCTCCACCCAAACACTGCAGAAATTACCTTGAACTGAAAAGACATACTGAGTGCTTTACACGCATGGAGAAAGGCTGGTTTAATGCCCAGCTGGAGCTCTGGAGCTCTGGAGCTCCGAGCAACGCTAGCAGGTACTTGGAGGAAGGAGTGAAGAAGATCCGTAAGAGCCCAGAGGAGATGAAAGCAAGGAGAGGTGCGGGGTGTCAGGCCAGAGGCATAGGCAGAGGTTAACTGAGCCAGCCTGCCAAGCCACACACTGACCTACACCTACACTTATACCATTCGGTGTTCTTATAGCCAAGGAGTATAGTGATAGACAACCCAAGTCCCAGATTTTCTAAGACACATCTGATGTGAAATATTTTCCTTTTAAAATATTTTTGCATGGACTTATTTAACTCCTGCCAGGCATGCACCTCCTCTGGAGGCCACAGGGCAACTTGTATGAGTTGGCTTTCTTTCTCCTCCATATGCACTCCTGGGACTCGGGTTGTCAGGCTTGGTGGCAAGCACCTTTATCCACTGAGCCAGCTCCCAGCCCTGAGATAATTTTATTTTCAATAAGAAATCAGGGAACTGGAGAGACGGTTGAGTGAGTAAAAGCCCTAACGGAACAGGGCTAAGGACCTGAGCTCTGGTTCCCAGCATGCATGTCAATGCTTAGCACAGCTGAGCACACCTATCAGGCCAGCACCGTAGGGCAGAGAAAAGTGGGGACTGGGGCTTGCTGGTCTAGCATGTTCAATGAGCTCTAGATTCAGTGAGAGCCCCTGACTCAAGGAAACGAGGCAGAAAACAATAAAACAGGACACCTGATGTCCTCCTCCTCACATACACACTCAGGGTCACACACCATGTATACTCTCATGAATACAGCTCACAAACACTGATAAAATAAAAATAAACTTTAAAAGTTTTTAACTACAACTATGCCATAGCTTCACTGATGCTTTTTAAGAGGGGAAACTGAGGCTTGGGGAGGGGTTGCCTTGGAGACAAACAGCACTGAGAGGTTACAGAAAGACTGCCACTATTGGCTGCTCTCAGACCGAGCTCCCACTGGGCACCCCTGCGGGATAGTGTAGCTTTCCTCAGGCTGTTCTGGTGGCCATATGAGTCCCGAGGGGGGAAAGTGGTCTGCCCCCTTTCTTGTTTTTGGCTCTGGTGCCACTTGGCTGAGTCGACTTCAAAAGGCTTTTGAATAGAATGATAAACACGGCATTGTTATGAACATCTGTAAGCAAAATATGAGAAGACCTCACTCAGTGAATGCATAGCCCAGGCGCCTTCACCAGCAGTGCCGAGTTTGTATATTTGGCTAATGTGCCGAAATTAACCCGAAGTGCTTACCCATTGCAGAATGCCTTTTCATATTTTCATCTGCATGGTTGTTATTACAAAGTGTAAGAATAATTCTCTACCAGGGCATTGAGGACTCTGAATAGCTCAATTAGAATCAATGGAGAGAGACAACAGAGCGCCAGCTAATCAGCAGGTTTGCATAACAATCCTATGAGAGAGTGTATGCAGAATGCATGGTGTGTGTATGTGTGTGTGTGTGTGTGTGTGTGTGTGTGTGTGTGTGTTGTATGAGGGCACATGTGCATAAAGAGAAAACCAGAGCCACCCCAACCCCTTAAAGCAAGCATAAAAGGAATGAGGTTTCATTAACTATAGGAAAGTTCTAGAAGACAGAGACTTGGGTTATCTTCACATTGTGTGTTATCGATATCCAGTATAGTGGTTTTGCATGTAAGCCATCATAGTAACTAATTTCTCTCTCTCTCTCTCTCTCTCTCTCTCTCTCTCTCTCTCTCTCTCTCTCTCTCTCCTTTTATGAAATGCCTCCTTGGAAGCCAGATGCCTCACAGCTATGTTACTCCAATCTCAGTTCTAGCAGAGAGAATCCTTGCAAATGATTTTAGGAAAAGAATGGTGGCCACTAGGATCTTAAATCGCTGCAGTGCAAGCCAGTCTTGGGGGTAGGGGGTAGAAATGGCAGCTCTGCAAGGCCTGTGGGCCATGAGCAAGGCCATCCCACATCTGAGCAGAGGCCATGTGCATGATGTAAGACTTGGGAGTGTGGCTCTAAGAGGGGTCAAAAGTCAGGCCTGAGATACCTGAGATATCCAAGCTGGGGCATTATCTTGCCTGTAATCCAAGAATTTGGGAAGTTGAGACAGGAGGACTGAAGGTGCCAAGCCAGCCTGAGCTCCATGGTTGAACCACTGCAAAACAAAACTGTACCAACGCCAGAGCGTTTCTTCTCCAGGTTCTTCTGAGCAAAGAAAGCTTGGGCACATGCCCAGTAGAATTAGGACTTTTAAATCAGGTCTGTAAGTGAGAAGGTAAATAAGAAAATTCCATCACAATAAAATGTGGGCTCTATGTGAAAGATGAAGGGTCTCCTGGAAATGCAATATGATAGTCAACAGCATATGGTGGAGCTGTGGAGCCCTCCCTTCTGCCTCTCAGCTTTGAAGACCTAAACTACATTACCATCCTCCAGTCCCAGCCAGGTTAACCCAACCAGCAGAGAATGAGCTCTGTAGACTAATCTCAACCTTGACTGAGATAAGCATCAAGTGGTGTCTGATTCTATTTGAAATGAGAGTTTGTCTGTCTGCCTAACTGACGTGGTCTTACTGTATCTTCTTCCTGAAAGTGATTTCCACAGAAGGTCAAAAGACAAGAAGGTTCTACAGCAGATGGATCAGAACAAGAAACTGGTGGAAACTTGAGAATGGCATGGTATTAGAGGCTAGGTGTCTGCCCATAGGCTCATATAGTTGAATACCTGTTCCCAGTTACTCAAATTGGAAAACATTTGGAAGGCGTGGCTTCATTGAAAGAGGTGTGTCACTGGGGACAGGCTTTCAGAAGATTCCTGCTATTCCCAATGTGCCTGTTTCCTACTTGTGACCAAGATATGAGCTCTCCACTCTTCATACTGCCATGCCTTTGTTCTACCACGATGGACTCTAATTTTCTGAAACCATGAGCCCAATTAAATACTTTCTAAGTTGCTTTATTCATGGTGTTTTGTCACAGCAATAGAAAAGGAGCAGAGACATTGCCCTTGTGTCTCTGTGGAGCCACCTCCTTCCTCAGCTGTTGTCTCTCCTGGGTACCCTATCAGAATTCTGTCTTGTGTTTCATCTGCCTGTCATCAAGGAGCACCATGGGCTCCAGAGGGGAGTCTAGATAAATGACCCTGTTTTAACCACATATCCCTTTCTCAGTCATCATCTCCCTAAGTGGATGCTGTGTTCTCCCCACCACCTACTTTCAAGGATTTGATGGTTCTATCATTCCTAGGCAAGAGTACCTTTTACCCAGTCAACTTTTACAATCAGAACAAAACCAATCCAGATACCCAACTCCACCCCAATCACCTAGAACCCAACATCATCTCTTTGTAGTCAGGAATCAGTTTCCATAACAACCATGCCTTTTGTTGTGCCCGAAGTTGGCAGTCCAGTTAGGATGGAATGGACAGCTCTGCGCCCTCCCATCACCACCCATCCCCTTGAATCCCATTTTCACGCAGTGCTGCAGCCTGATTCAAGCTCTTTGCATGGACTGAATCATACAGGAATTGGACCTTTTTCACTTTCAAATTCAAACATCTATGGGACAAAGCAAATCCTTCTTTACTTCCCACACAGGAGTCATTTAGAAAAGCAATGATGTATTTTAAATTTCAGCCAATGAATAGATCTGAAAGAGGAAGGATGTGTGAATGGCTGAATGGAGGCCAACCAAACTGTAGCAACAGCTAGGAGACTTACACCAAGGTCAATGGCATAAACTATAAGTGGAGAGCATCTAAGGTAGACGGTGAGTCACATGAACTCTCTGAGCCTCAACAATGCCTTTGTAATGGACAGAGACTGGGATGCCAAGTGGGATTGCCTGAGAAAAAACCCAAAGACTTAAGAAATTCCTATTATAGTGCTTAGCATGCAGTAGAAATTCACAGGATAGTCATATTGTCAGTGAGGCAGAGGGGAACAGAAAGGGTCCCATGGTTACATAAACAGGTGATTACAGTATCAGAACTGGCTTTTGTCCTTTGTAGAGTGAGGATAACAGCATGGAGAGCATGTATTTATGGGATTTCTTTATTAATTTGTGCATGTGTGTGTATATATGTGCATGCTTTTGTGTGTGTGTATGTGTGTGTCCCTGTGTGGGGTGTACTGGAAGGTTTTGTGTGTCAACTTGACACAAGATGGAGTTATCCACAGAGAAAGGAGCCTCCCTTGAGGAAATGCCTCCATGAGATCCAGCTGCAAGGCATTTTCTCAATTAGAGATCAAGAGGGGAGGGCCCATTGTGTGTGGTGCTATCCCTGGGCTGGTATTCTTCAGTTCTATAAGAAAGCAAGCTGAGCAAGCCAGGGTAAACAAGCCAGTAAGTAACATCCCTCCATGGCCTCTACATCAGCTCCTGCTTCATGACCATTCTTAAGTTCCAGTCCTGACTTCCTTTGATGATGAACAGCAACGTGGAAGTGTAAGCTGAATAAACCCTTCCCTCCCCAACTTGCTTCTTGGTCATGATGTTTTGTACAGGAATAGACTAAGACAGTGGGTATATGTGGACATACCATGGTGTGCACATAGAGGTCGGGGGACAAGCCTGAGGTACTGGTTCTCACCTTTTCACCTTGTTTGAGACAGAAATCTCTGCACTGCTTCCTAATCCCAGTTACCTATACCACTAACTTCCATGGATTCTCTTTTGTCTGCCTCCCATTTCCAAGTAAGGGATGCTGGGATTTCAGATGTTTTTCCATGTGTTTTAAAGATTCAAACTCAAGTCATCTTGCCTGTGAGCAAGCATTTTCACCCAGTGGCCCATCTCCCCAGGCCTCGTGGGTTCTCTTAGCAACCTTTTCTTCCTAAGCCATTATTCCACGGCTAGAATTGTAGGAGGGCATCTATTCATTTCCATTCTAGAGGCCCAAGAGAGTAAGCCTGGGAGATCTCCAGGGCCCACTGGCATCTCTAAAGATAGTCGTATATAAGAATCTATAATTTTGAAACAGAAGCAAATATATATATGGACTGACCACTGAAGAATGTATTCCATGTCCCACATTCCTAATGCTAGAGTATTTCAATTATTTCTATGAGCAAGGAAAAACAAGAACAAAAGTTCTTATAGTACTTTCATTGATGCTTCATTGCACAGAAGAAAAATTCATAATTTTACCAACAAATCAGCATGACTATTTTTTAGCAAGGTCCCTCCCTACTCCCTTAGGTGTCCATGGTTCCCAGCAATGCCCCATAACCACTGCCCTCAAAGCCCTAGCTTTTACCCCTCCATTTTAAAACATTTCCTTTGTTTGTAATGAGGCTCTCACTACAAGGTCCAGGCTGCATAAACCTACATGGCCCAAGCTGGCCTTTTATTCACGTCCTGCCTCAGCTTACCACATGCTAGCATTACAGGCATGCCTGGCTCTCAAGCTTTTATCTTGATAAAACTATTCACATATTTAGAACATCATTTTTTTCTGTGTAGTGCTGGGGTTTGAACCAAAGACCTGTACCCACCAGGCAAGCCACTGAGATGTATCCTCAGCCTTCTTTTTTCCTTTATTTTTAGACAAGATCTTGCTGAGTTGCCTAAGCTGGCCTTGAATTCGCTTTGTAGATAGACCCTGAATTTGTAATTCTCCTGCCTTAGCCTCCTTAACAGGTGGAAGTACAGGGCTATACCACCAGGCCCAGCTATATTTTTAAATATTACTTAGACCAGAGGTCTCCAAAAGCCTTCCTGAGTAAGACGTTCTAGTGTGGCGATATGCTTTTTTGGCCCTAGGGGTTGAATTCAGAGCCTAACATGTACCAGGTAGGTGCTCCACCACTGAGCTATATCCTCCTGTCTCTTTTTTCTTTTCTTCTTATAAAAGATTTATTTTTATTATTTTTAGTTGAATATATGCATGTCTGTCTGTATGTGGGTATGTGCACTTGAGTGCTCACAAGAGGTCCCTGGAAGGAGGACCATCACTGACTCCCACTGTGTCTTGCTTTGTGATGGTCACAAGTCTCATCAACATCCCAGAGACACTGGGAGAAAGAACACTAACCTGCTCCCAGGTGGAAAAAGAAACAAGTTCTGATGGAAACATAACAGGCTCTGCTGCAATAGTACCAAGAATAGATGGATGGGGGCAGACATGATGGCACACACCTTTCATTTCAACACTTAGAAATGCAGAGGCAAGTGGATGTCAGTGAGTTGGAGGTCAGCTTGATCTACATGGTGAATTCCAGGCTAGCCAAAAGAGCTACCATATGATGTTAGGCAGCAGTAAAACATGGGAGCTATTGAATGCCAGAAACCAACCCCTGCAGGAACTGGCACTGGGTTGGGACCTGCATGGGGATCTCCCTGTGTTCTCCCTCAGCAGCATTCAACACTTCCTTCTCTGCAAAGGGCTAGACAGTAAGTGCTTCCTGCTTTGCCTGTAGAATCCAAAATAAATACAAGAACACCCAGCCCCCCTTTGAAGGGACTTTCCAAACTGTATAGTTTTAGTGATCAGAATGACCAGACCAAGTCTGCAGCTGCCAAAACAACAGTTCTCAGATAAATTCTCCTGCCCTGCCTCATACTACTAAATTCCGAGAAAAATAATAAGGGCAGGCAGAGTGAGTCACTAGGCCAAAGGTAGTCACCTATACAAATCAACCAATGCCTTAAAGGGTTACTTGCTACACCAATGAAAATAAGCCAGCTAGCCCTGTTGCCTAAATCTGCCCCTTACAAGGAATATAAAGTGTGTTCTTTTGTTTGTCTGGGGTCTCTCCTCTTGTTTGCATGCTGAGGGGGTTCCCCAACGTGTTGGATCAATAAAAATAAAACCTCTTGCAGTTTGCAGCGATGTCAATCTCTGTGGTCTTTGTGAGTGAGAGTCTTTTGGCAGACTCCAACATGCCATCCACACAGCACCTGCTGAGCCACACACTCTCACTGTTCAGGTACAAATGTGTTCATTGATACGACAGAAAAACAAAGCAATGACCATTGCTATCGTGATGCCCAGTCTTGGTTGTCAACCTGACTACATCTGGAATCAAGTAAAACAGAAGCTGCTGGGTGGTCCTGTGAGGGACTCTCTTGGGCAAATTCTTTGAAGCAGTAAAGCCCACCTTACCTGGGCAGCACCTTCTGGTATCAGCCCAGATAACAGGAGAAGGAAGCAACGTGCTCAGGATTCTAGCACAGACTGAAGATCAGCAGCTCTCCAGAAATCCTCAGGGTCTCCAACACCAGATTGGGACTGTGGTGACATCAGCCTCATGCCATCTCCACGTCTCCACTGTGAGACTGCCATTGTCAGGTTACCCTCATTATATAAGACAATCTAATAATTCCCTTTTAAGATATATATTCTTTCTATCAGTTCTGTTCCTTTAGAGCGCCTAATACTAATACAAATGGGCTTTAGAAAACTTTTATTTATAGACAGACAGAGAGTGGTAATTGACAGATGCCTGTATCACAGCCTGGCTTCTCATGATTTCCCCTCAAGAGTATGTCTACGGCATGAGACATCTGAGGCATGTGGAGGGCACGACAGCAATGGTCTTGGTTTCTTCACGCCTCCCTGTATCCTTGTGCTAGGCTCAGGAGCACTGTCTAGGCCAGACTGTGCCCAGTTTAGTCCGTGGGGCAGTACTAAATGGGTACATGGAGAACACAGCTCATCTTCTTGCTGTTTCCAGGTCTTAAGACACACCCGCATTTGCATTAGCTCACACCCATCTGAGACTTCCCCATTTCTCTTCAGTGCTGACCAGCAGCCAGCACTGACTGCCACAGGAGGTCATCTAAAAACAGCTGCTCCTTGAACTCCCACCAGGCTTCCCATAAATGACACCAGAAAAGCCTCAAAAAGATCTGCCAAGCTGAGCCTAGCCCAGTTTGCTAAGCTAAATACACAATTATTCCAATCAACCAAGTGTTATATGATTTTTTTTCCACAGCAAAAGAATAAAATGCATTACATGGGAAGCTCATCAACCTCTACAGATACAACATGAGAAGCAAAGAGGTATATTTATAGGAATGGTTAAAAAAAAAAAAGACAGAGTACATAGTCTTTATATGTACTTTGCATTTCAAAGATCTTGTCACCACCAGTAGGGATGAGCCCCCTTGTTCTTCCAGTGACTGAACCCCTGTCCCTACCTGAGCAGACCTCTTTGTAGGTGGGATTGCGTGTGTAGCCTCCTGCAAAACCCACTTGGGTTGAGTACACTCCTTTCAGGAGCCAGAACTTGCGCTCAGCTCCCCAGAAGCAGCCCATTCCTGCAGAGAACAAAACACAGATAAATCATGTATCCAAATTAAGTTGGTCACTGTGAGTCCCCACAGCTGTTAGCTGAATGAAGAAGCTGCTCCTGTTATTTGATGATCAAAACAGCCAAGACTTTGTCTTACAGCAAGGTTTTAGCGCTGAAGAATAATTTAGTGCTGGCAAGATGGCTCAGCAGATAAAACTTGCTGTGGGAGCCTGATGGCTGGAGTTCCAAAGCCAGACCCACACAAGCTGGTTGCAGGCTCTCACATCTATGATCTCAGCACTCTGTGGCAAAATGGTGGTAGGGCGAGGACCTAAGAATCATCCTGAACCATGTGCAGAAAAAACAAGAGGCTTCAACAAGTAGAAAAGGAACTTCAGTTCCTAGGAAGTTGTCCTTCTATGTCCACATGCAAGCATACACATGTGAACAATAATAGACATTTTAAATTTTCTTAAAATAATTTAAAGATTATTTGCAATAAACATCTGTTTATTCTCACACTATAAAAATATGAAAAACCTCAGAGTAGCAAAAATACACTTTGGCCAACAACATAGTAAAAGGATAACTACTTTAAGGATATTTATGTGTTTACTTCATAAGTTAATGGAAATTTATGTAATCATCAGCTTCTGGATCGCTGTAACAGGTACGTAAGGCTCTGTTGATGGAAATGTGGAAGCATAGAAGACCAACAAAGACTGAGGCAATTATTGCAAATTAACAATTTCACAGATGTGTTCGGTTTTAATAAAAGTAAGTAACAATAAATTTGTAAGTGATAAAGCAAGGCTCACTGAAAGTAAACTTTTCTGAGTTCATGTTTTCTGAGCATGAGTAAGGGGCTTGAGGTTGAGGTAGGGCAGCCAAGAAATCACAGTCAACAAAGCCACAGTCAGCTCATTTACACCAGTTACTACATCCCTTTGTTATCTGAGAAAACTAAGGCCTGCCCCTCCAAACCACGCATGTCCACATCATGAAGGCTGCACGAACACAGGCAGTTCCCCGACTGCTCAGTACACCTGCTGTTCTCTGTCCTACTTCCACACACACTTAAGCAGGACTGCTCCCTCGATAAAGTTTTATATGCCTTTATTTAACCATGTATGATTTTATTGATTACTTTTCTGTTGCTGTGATAAAATATCATGACTAAAGGCAACTTAAGGAAGAGTCCATTTTGGCTTGCAGTTTCAAAGAGTGATGTGTCCGTAATGGTGGGGAAAACGTGGCAGCAGAGACAGGAAGCTGAGATACTATATTTCAACCATTACAAGAAGCCAAAAAGAACTGTAAGTAGGGTGAGGCTATAAACCCTTAAAGCCCTCCCCCAGAGATGGACCTCCTCCAGCAAGGCTGTACCTCAAAAAAGTCCCATAACTTCCACAAATAGCAGCATGCACTGAAGACCAAATGCTCGAATAACGAAGCCTACAGGGAACATTTTTCATCCAAATCACCACACTGAGTTCTAGGTAAAGTAAGAGTGGATAAGCTAGCACACACCTCCGGCTCACACAGCTCTACACTAGCACACGCCTCCAGCTCACACAGTCTACACTAGCACATGCCTCCAGCTCACATGGCTTTATACAAGATAGACTTGAGATGGGAATCTAAGAATGTGTATTTATCACATTCTTGACGTTTGTTAATATTGTACTCCCAAAACACTCAGAGCAACATGGTGACTAAAAAAAGATGGAGGACAGAAAGTTCTACCATATTCAGAAATGTTCTACTTGCTAAAATGGGAGAGGAAATCTAACAAAAATAGGTTAATAGCTTTCAACAATGATAGATCAAAATAATGAAATCCGGTGCAGTAAAAATTACCATTCTGTTGATAGTACAGCATGTATATGATTATATCATAATTATCTACAGCTAAATTAAAAGGAAGAAACACAATTATATGCATGCTTTTATTATAACCATAAAGAAATAATCATACCAAAACAGACTGGAGAGAATTATACTCAGGTTGTAACCATGGTTCTAACAGAGTGAAATGTGTGAAAAGGAATGTATTTTTCAGACTTTTCTGTCCTTGGGTGTGGTGACTCACGCCTGTAATCCCAGCACAGGGAAAGCTGAGATAGCAAGATTTCCTCAAGTTCAAGGCCAGCATGGGCTACAGAGCAAGACCCTATGCTCAAAAAAAAAAAATTCTGTTGTAGATTACTATTCATTAATAATGAAAAAAGCTTTGTTTTTAAAGTAGAACATGTAAAGACAGCATAAGAGTATATGTTATTTGAACTGCCCACTGTAATACCATCTTTCCTGTTGCCAAGTGAATTGTCTGCTGGTAGTAAATATAAAAACTGTACTGAGCACCTCTAAAACTGAGTGCCCCATGTCTATGACAGAGGGGTCGCTGGCACCCTGGTCTTCTTGCAGAGTCTGGGCTGAGCAGAGACCAAAGGGCACAGCTGGAGAAGAAGCAAAAAGGAGCTGAGCAGCACCCAGAGGTTCAGAATGCCCTGTGAGCTGAAGACACCGCCTATGGAGGGTCCCACATCTGCATCTCCAGGAGCAAAGCAGTGGTGCCCTGCACCATGGCTGGAGGTGATGGCACGAGGCTGCTGTGGACGCCCACAGACAGCCTCCATCCTCTATGGCCCCATGCTGTCCAGGCCACCCATCTGTATTGTACAGCATTTCCCCTTTATATGTGGCTTCACTCTCTTGCCAACAATCATTTATCTAAAAATATTCAGTAGAAATTTCCAGAAATAATCAGTTCCCAGCTTTTAAATTGTGCCCCACCTTATATAGTGTGATTGCACACTAGCCTATTCTTCCCAGTAAGTACATGAGCCATCTCTTGTCTGGTGTGTCCACATGTCTATGCTCTCCACCCATCAGTGACATTGCCACCACAGATATCAGATCCACTGTGACAGTATTTCAGTGCAAGCATTGCCACTTGTCTGCCTTAGTGAAGGCCTCAAAGTGCAAGAGGGATACGCCCAGGAATTCCAATACACTGACTAGAAGCCATGGAGTGTACGCATAGAGTGTCCTGTTGCTTCAGGCAGCCCTGAAGCATCCTGAAGCACTCCCCCCAGAAAGGGAGTTGACTGTTCTATAAGCTCTTAAAATTTATCATGTATTTGGAAGTAGACCTGTGGTGGTTTGAATGAAATGTCCTCATGGTCTCAAGCATTTGAATATTAGCTCACCAGGTGGTAGAGCTACTTGGTGAAGCTTAGGAGATATGGGGTTGTTGGAGGATGTATGTCACTAGAGGTGAGATTTTTGAGTTTAAAGACTCACATGATTCCCAATTTTCTGTCTTGTGCTTGAGGTTCAAGCAGTGGCCCAGGGATGCTCCTGTCAGCATCTAATCTGTTCCCTGCTGCTCTGCTCCACAGTCACAGATTCCAGCTCTCTGGAACCTGGACCATAAGCCCCAATAAACTCTCCCTTTTATAAGTTGCCTTGGCCATAACATTTTATCATAACAATAGAAAAATGACTAATATAGAAGTTGGTACCAGGAGTGGGTTATTGTGGCTATGCTGCTGCTAGAGAAGTACAGAAAACATTGGGATTTGGGATTATAAAAGTGGTTGAGAATGGTAAGCAGAGCTTAATGGGCCATCCTGTTAGAAACTTAGAAGACAGTAGTTCTGAGAGTCATGCAGACTGAGAATCATGTAAGTCCAGCTCAAGGGATTTCAAAGGGGAGCAATATTAGCAGCTGGACCAGAGGTCATTCTTGTGATATATTGGCAAAGAATATGGCTGTCTGCTTTTATCCTAAGAACTTGCCTGAGTAGTGTACTAATTTCCTTGGTGGAGGAGGTCTCTTAAGATGCCCTGCTATTGACTCTCACATGATTGTTAGTAATCACTCCTATGCAGATCTACCATGAAAAGAGCAGGTCAGACAATAAGATGCAGTTTAATTAAGAAAAAGAGCACCAGTAATCTTAATGTTGCAGTCAAGGCTTGCAGACAAGGGGGTTAAGAGAGGCCTGGTCTGTGTTGGAATAAAGGTAGGGGTGTCCTCAAGGCAAGATGTCATCCAGCTCAGCTTTCAACTCGTACAAAGGAAGGGCCTAAAGGATTTTAAAAATCCACAACAAAGGAAAAAAATTGCAAATGTGATTTAAGGGGGCCAGGCTCCATCCCAAGCAGGCAGTCAAACTTGGCAGTGTTGTCTACATGCTTCTGGCTTTAGAGACATGAGGGATACACGGCACGTTGCAGAATCTTCCTCCATGGTTAAGGAGAGCTGCTGAGGCCAGGCATATGGCAGGGGAATCCCTCCACGGAGGNNNNAAGCAAGCCAGTAAGGAACATCCCTCCATGGCTGCTTCTGCATCAGCTCCTGCCTTCTGACCTGCTTGAGTTCCAGTCCTGACTTCCTTGGTGATGAACAGCAGTATGGAAGTGTAAGCCAAATAAACCCTTTCCTCCCCAACTTGCTTCTTGGTCATGATGTTTGTGCAGGAATAGAAACCCCTGACTAAGACAGTAGGGTGAGGCTATAAACCCTTAAAGCCCTCCCCCAGAGATGGACCTCCTCCAGCAAGGCTGTACCTCAAAAAAGTCCCATAACTTCCACAAATAGCACCATGCACTGAAGACCAAATGCTCGAATAACGAAGCCTACGGGGAACATTTTTCATCCAAATCATCACACTGAGTTCTAGGTAAAGTAAGAGTGGATAAGCTAGCACACGCCTCCAGCTCACACAGTCTACACTAGCACATGCCTCCAGCTCACATGGCTTTATACAAGATAGACTTGAGATGGGAATCTAAGAATGTGTATTTATCACATTCTTGACATTTGTTAATATTGTACTCCCAAAACACTCAGAGCAACATGGTGACTAAAAAAAGATGGAGGACAGAAAGTTCTACCATATTCAGAAATGTTCTACTTGCTAAAATGGGAGAAGAAATCTAACAAAAATAGGTTAATAGCTTTCAACAATGATAGATCAAAATAATGAAATCCGGTGCAGTAAAAATTACCATTCTGTTGATAGTACAGCATGTATATGATTATATCATAATTATCTACAGCTAAATTAAAAGGAAGAAACACAATTATATGCATGCTTTTATTATAACCATAAAGAAATAATCATACCAAAACAGACTGGAGAGAATTATACTCAGGTTGTAACCACAGTTCTAACAGAGTGAAATGTGTGAAAAGGAATGTTGTATTTTTCAGACTTTTCTGTCCTTGGGTGTGGTGACTCACGCCTGTAATCACAGCACAGGGAAAGCTGAGATAGCAAGATTTCCTCAAGTTCAAGGCCAGCATGGGCTACAGAGCAAGACCCTGTGCTCAAAAAAAAAAAAAAAAAATTCTGTTGTAGATTACTATTCATTAATAATGAAAAAAGCTTTGTTTTTAAAGTAGAACATGTAAAGACAGCATAAGAGTATATGTTATTTGAACTGCCCACTGTAATACCATCTTTCCTGTTGCCAAGTGAATTGTCTGCTGGTAGTAAATATAAAAACTGTACTGAGCACCTCTAAAACTAAGTGCCCCATGTCTATGACAGAGGGGTCGCTGGCACCCTGGTCTTCTTGCAGAGTCTGGGCTGAGCAGAGACCAAAGGGCACAGCTGGAGAAGAAGCAAAAAGGAGCTGAGCAGCACCCAGAGGTTCAGAATGCCCTGTGAGCTGAAGACACCGCCTATGGAGGGTCCCACATCTGCATCTCCAGGAGCAAAGCAGTGCTGCCCTGCACCATGGCTGGAGGTGATGGCACGAGGCTGCTGTGGACGCCCACAGACAGCCTCCATCCTCTATGGCCCCATGCTGTCCAGGCCACCCATCTGTATTGTACAGCAGTCCCCCTTTATATGTGGCTTCACTCTCTTGCCAACAATCATTTATCTAAAAATATTCAGTAGAAATTTCCAGAAATAATCAGTTCCCAGCTTTTAAATTGTGCCCCACCTTATATAGTGTGATTGCACACTAGCCTATTCTTCCCAGTAAGTACATGAGCCATCTCTTGTCTGGTGTGTCCACATGTCTATGCTCTCCACCCATCAGTGACATTGCCACCACAGATATCAGATCCACTGTGACAGTATTTCAGTGCAAGCATTGCCACTTGTCTGACTTAGTGAAGGCCTCAAAGTGCAAGAGGGATACGCCCAGGAATTCCAATACACTGACTAGAAGCCATGGAGTGTACGCATAGAGTGTCCTGTTGCTTCAGGCAGCCCTGAAGCATCCTGAAGCACTCCCCCCAGAAAGGGAGTTGACTGTTCTATAAGCTCTTAAAATTTATCATGTATTTGGAAGTAGACCTGTGGTGGTTTGAATGAAATGTCCTCATGGTCTCAAGCATTTGAATATTAGCTCACCAGGTGGTAGAGCTACTTGGTGAAGCTTAGGAGATATGGGGTTGTTGGAGGATGTATGTCACTAGAGGTGAGATTTTTGAGTTTAAAGACTCACATGATTCCCAATTTTCTGTCTTGTGCTTGAGGTTCAAGCAGTGGCCCAGGGATGCTCCTGTCAGCATCTAATCTGTCCCCTGCTGCTCTGCTCCACAGTCACAGATTCCAGCTCTCTGGAACCTGGACCATAAGCCCCAATAAACTCTCCCTTTTATAAGTTGCCTTGGCCATAACATTTTATCATAACAATAGAAAAATGACTAATATAGAAGTTGGTACCAGGAGTGGGTTATTGTGGCTATGCTGCTGCTAGAGAAGTACAGAAAACATTGGGATTTGGGATTATAAAAGTGGTTGAGAATGGTAAGCAGAGCTTAATGGGCCATCCTGTTAGAAACTTAGAAGACAGTAGTTCTGAGAGTCATGCAGACTGAGAATCATGTAAGTCCAGCTCAAGGGATTTCAAAGGGGAGCAAAATTAGCAGCTGGACCAGAGGTCATTCTTGTGATATATTGGCAAAGAATATGGCTGTCTGCTTTTATCCTAAGAACTTGCCTGAGTAGTGTACTAATTTCCTTGGTGGAGGAGGTCTCTTAAGATGCCCTGCTATTGACTCTCACATGATTGTTAGTAATCACTCCTATGCAGATCTACCATGAAAAGAGCAGGTCAGACAATAAGATGCAGTTTAATTAAGAAAAAGAGCACCAGTAATCTTAATGTTGCAGTCAAGGCTTGCAGACAAGGGGGTTAAGAGAGGCCTGGTCTGTGTTGGAATAAAGGTAGGGGTGTCCTCAAGGCAAGATGTCATCCAGCTCAGCTTTCAACTCGTACAAAGGAAGGGCCTAAAGGATTTTAAAAATCAACAACAAAGGAAAAAAATTGCAAATGTGATTTAAGGGGGCCAGGCTCCATCCCAAGCAGGCAGTCAAACTTGGCAGTGTTGTCTACATGCTTCTGGCTTTAGAGACATGAGGGATACACGGCACGTTGCAGAATCTTCCTCCATGGTTAAGGAGAGCTGCTGAGGCCAGGCATATGGCAGGGGAATCCCTCCACGGAGGCCCTGAAAGGCTCCTACAAGAAGCTGTGAGTCGAGCCTGGATTGCCTTAAAGACCCAAGAAGTTAGAGATGCCAGAGTCATGGGAATGTCTGCCAAAGAGAGCTGCAGTCAGGGAGTGCAACCAACACCAAGAGTGCTTGTTGCAGGCAGCAAAGCTGGAAGGGTGGAGTCATCTAAGCCTTTCTGACACTGGATATGGAGCTACAGGAATTTTCCCTGCAAAGGAATCATATTGCTTTGGTCAAGTATTTTCTCACTGTGCCCCCATTCCTTTTTTGGGGGGAATAGTGATGTATATTTTATGCCACTATATGTTAGAAGCATGCAATTTGCCTTTTTATTTTACAGGGGTTTACAATTAAGAGATGGATGGACTTGAGTGTCAGAAGAGACTTTGAACTTAGTCTTTTAAACACAGAAATCAATAAACAGATAATGCAGAGAAGAGTACAAAAAAAGAATTTTAAAGAGTAAGAATAAAGCCATATGAGAGAGAGCAGGAATGGAGAGGGTGATTTAACACTACTCAAAGTGGGTCCTAAAGAGATGCCATGGCAGTGGGGTGATCATTTAGATACCTGATTGAAGTCTCATGTACCAGCAATGAGACTATCACACTGAAAGAAATTGTGTGGCTTGAGTGACAGGAAGGATGGCAAAGGTACCCATGGAGGTGAGGCCAATCAGGTCGGGTCATGACAGATAATGCAAGGACTTGGAATTTTATCTGAAAGAGATGGGCAGATGCTGGTGAGTGCTGAGCATGGGAAGGCATGAGGATTCTCCAGCTGTTCTCTATGTAGAACAGACAGAACCAGACAGACTCAGGGAATGGACAGGAAGATGGTTGTCAGGTGGGAGATTCTGATAGTGGAGGACCAGTCATTGGCAGAAACAGTAAGAAGCCATTATTAGACTCTGGAATACACACACACACACACACATATATATATACATACATATACATACATATATATTCACATATATGTATATATATATTCTATATAGAACATATACATAAATATATGTAGATTGTGTAGCTTGTATGTGTACATGTACATATGTGTGTCCACGTGTATGAGGCCACATGTTGACATCAAGTCTTCCTCAGTTGCTCCTCACCTTGGTTCTCTGAGACAGGGTCTCTCACTGAGCCTGGAGTTCCTAGGTTGGGCTAAGCTGTCTGGCTAAGGAGTTCCAGATCCACCAACCTCTGCCTTTGCCTGGCACTAGGGTTAGAGATGTGATCCACCACACCCAACTTTTATGTGGATTCTGATGATCTGAACTCAGGCCTCATGATTGCAAGACAAGCACTTTACTGACTGAGCACCTCCCCAGGCCCTGGAACATATTTTAAAGACAGAGTTTAAAAGATATCCTGGTAGTAGGGAAGCCAGTGAGAGAAAGCGAGCTAGGGCTAAGTCTCAAATCACTGGTCTGCATGGAGAGGTCTGAAGGGAGTCCAAGTATCCTGGGAAAGATCAAGGGTTCTAACGGCCCTCCTCTACTGAGCCTTGATACCTGACAGCGAAGCCACTTACCTTACTCCTCAGTTTTCTTGGCTATTCTGACCTTTATTATTCCCAATTTGGTTCAATATCAGCTTGTCAAGTTCCATAAAAATACCCTCTTAAGATTTTGACTAGAATGACATTGAATTTATAGATTAATTTAAAAGTATTTGGCATGTTAATAATACATCATCTTTCTATCAATGAGTCTAATATCACTTTCCATTTCTGCACATTTTCTTGGATAGTCTTTGACACCATGATACTGTTTCTGCACAAGCCGACATGTTTTGATCTGATATTGTCCTATGTGCCCTGGTTTGTATTGTTCTTATAAATACCATGTCCTCCTATTACACGTCCGCACTGATTTCTACTAAAGTAAAGAAACCTCACTGACTTAAGTGGACTTCCTCGTAGACTTCCTCGAGGCTCAGAGCATCCTAAGGAGTCTCGTTACTTCTACTAGTCTGTCCCCAGGTTCTTGCTGATTCTACAAGATGCGAGTTTCATAGCTTCCCACCTCTCTGGCACCATTGCACAATGCTGAGTAAGAAGGATGACATAAGATGACCTCCCATTCCTAACCATGAAGCTATCTCCAAACTGGCAACTGCTTGCTAAGGAAAAATCATTTTTTTCCAAAGGAGTCTCTCTGAGTATATAAACCACACTTAGGTATAAGCCTCATGCCTAGCAGTAGAGGGCCAACACAAAACAAACCCAATGGTGTCTTTGTAGATTTCATTATTTGCCTTGTATTGCTTTGTTTAGGCAATTTGCATCCTCTTGGCCTTTTGCTTGTGTACAATGGTTTCTGGTTTTGTGTTTATGGGTCTTGTGTGTGTGTGTGTATACACATCTGTACTTAAATGTTTATGTTTGTTTCTTGTGCTTTTTCACTTTAAAAAAGATCTGATTTGTTTGCTTTCTTTTACCTGCTTGTTTTCTAAAGAGAAAGAAGGAAGGCGTGGAACTGGATGGGTGGGGAGGAGATGGGAGGAGGAACTGTGATCATAATATGTTATATACATGTTCAGTACAAAAAAAGACCCTTATCTCATACATCTTACTAAGAATGCCTTATTCGACTGCAAAGTATATATGAGCATTATGTGCATGCAATTCTCAGAGGTCAGAAGAGGGCATGAGATCCCATGGAACTTGAGTTATAGATGGTTGTAAGCCATCGCATAGGTGCTGGGAACTGAATCTGGGTCTTCTGCACGAGTCAGGGCTCTTAACTACTAAGCCATCTCTCCATCCACCATTTTATTCCCTTTTAACACATGGTTTAATTAATTAAGAGTATATGGTTTAAACATGTGAGGTTGTTAATTGTTCTATCTTTTAATCTTTATGTCTAACTTAACTGTATTGGATTAGAAACTGAATTTTACTAACTCCTGTTATGACTTAACTTGTAACTAGAACACAGTCAGTTTTTCTAAGAGAACCACATGCACTTGAAAACAATAAACATATTTTAGTTTCCTTGGTGTTGCTGAGCAATAGCAACTTAGAGGAGGGAGGGGTTTATTTCAGCTTATACTTCCAGATGAAGTCCATCGCTGAGGAAAATCAATCCAAGAACTTGAAGCAGAAACCATGAAGAAGTACTACTTGCTGGCTCAATCCCAGACCCATGCTCACCTAGCTTTCTTAGAGACCCCAGGACTTGTTACCCAGAGAATGATACCTCCCACAGTAGGCTGGACTCTCCTATATCAATTAACAACCAAGGCAATCCTTCATAGAGATGCCCAAAGGCCAATATTATCTAGGTAATATCTCAACTGATCCCTTCTCAGGTGACTCCAAACTGCTTCAATTTGACAGTTAAAGCCACCTAGGAACATTGATGGCTTGGGTCCAGTGTTTTCCAGAAATTCATGTACAAGCTTGGGACATTATAAGTTAAATCATCTGGGCCCATTCAATATCCTGGCAGATTAAGCTCTTTGAAATATCCTCTTACATCTCATGCTTTCTTTCCTTCTGTTAGTTTTTATATAATTGTAGGCTGTGTTGTTAGCATCTCCAAGTCCCTTGCTGCTTCACCTCCTTGGCAGTGTGCCTTTGTTTACTGTCTCTATTGAATGCTCTTAAAAGACTTGTTCTTAAAATTATTTTTAATAATACTGTCCCTGGGTTATCTTTATATATATATATATATATATATATATATATATATATATATATATATATATATGGCATCTCTTTTCCTATTCTTTGTTTTTAATTCTTCCATATGTCTTTGTTTTAGGTATGCATCTTGTAAGCAGCATATAACAGTATTTGAAAACTTGCTTTTATTAGTGGTGTTAATATATTTATTCTTGCTATTTATATATTTTAAACTATTTAAAGAGCCTTGTTTTCTGTTTATGAGCCTTTCTTATTTTCTGTGACAGTATTCTACTTTGGGTTCTTTTGTTTATGTTCACTCCCCTTGCCTTGCTCATTTGAAGGCAAAAAATAGAGAAGTATTTTAAGCACACACTTCATTCCCATGTTTTCCTAACACATCTGGTGTAACTCAGTATCCCAGTTGATACTGATTTTTTTCAACACACACATACACACATGAACACGCATGCATGCACACACATGCATGCACACATGCACATACATATTCCAGACACTCTCACCCACAGCGAGAGCTACTTCTCCCATCATCCTCAATCTTTGGAGAATCACAACATTCTGTGGTTCTGCTCCGGTCATCACTCAACACAGATATCCCTTCAGTGGCCTCTTGGGAGCCAAAACTTTCCAAAGCTTAATGTTTCACATGTTCACCGCCTCTCTGCCACCTCCTTCCCGTCACAGGTTGGGTCTCTGTAACCCTGAGCCAGAGCAGAATGATGGTATCAAATAGGGGTATAGCAGCTGGCCCCTGGCTTATAGAATGAGTGAGGTCTTAGAGTCTCCATTTATCATCTAGAAGTCGGCTGACACTAACACTGTAAGCATTTGACTTGACTACCAAGTGACAACAGCTCTGTAGTGACACAAGGTACACTGAAACCCATTCTCTGATCTCTACCTTCCCTCAAGCTATTACTTTAACACTAACACCAGCAAGAAAAATGAAATTATTCCTACAGTCAATAGACAGCTTGGTGCCCTTTCTTTATATGATGAGAGGAGAGGAGAGGAGAGGAGAGGAGAGGAGAGGAGAAAAGAAGGAAGGGAGATAGAAAGGAAGGGAGGAAGGGAGGAATGAACAAAGGAAGGAAAGAAGGAAGGAATTGGTTTTTGAGCTCATGAATTTTCCCCAAACCCTGTAAGAAGACACAGAAGTACTTGAAGGAGGAGGAGATCAACTCTTGTACAAGAACAGAAGCAAGGCAGGCTGGGATTCACACCAGGCTTCCATGGAATTAAAAGCTGCTGTTCCCTCTCCTGCTGCCACCGGAGACACAAGCTCAGACACTGGACTAGACAGCTAAGCATCCTTCCAGTGATCTAGACACAGCCTCTGAACTGCATTTCTCTGCAGAAGGTTCAGCATTACCACTAGATAAACACCGTGTGGACCCTGCGGAGTTGAAGGGGCACTCTCCTGGGATTTATTCCTTTCCTTGGGAGACAAACAACATCTATTCCCTCCTCTCATGGTCCCAGCAGCGAACTAAACTACAGCTGCACCATTTGCACCCTGGAGACCAAGGTGTCTATTGGCTTCTTACAGAACACTGGTGAGGGGTCACTGGCTGAAAAGCACCCACAGCCACTCTGAAGGACCCTTGTACCAGTTAACTCCTCAGCCTATATACGCTTCACACCTGGAGGGCACTGCCTGCCATCACAGCAGAACTACAGACAGATGGCTGGAGGGTTGTGGGAGTCTTGGGTGAAGGTCTAATAACCGTCCCCAGCCTCTCCTCTAAGGGAACATCAATCAATGGTCCAATCCTGATGGACTTTTTCAAGCCTGGACAGCTGATCTGATTGTGGATAATACTATACAATTGAATTGCATCTTCAACGCTTATCAGTGATCATCTAGTGGAGTAGCCACTGTATGAAGCACATCTCCAAGGCCCTTCTCACTGTCCCCTGTCCTCCTCAAAGTGACAGATCAATACCCTAATGAGACCTCCTACCAGGGCACATAGGGATATGCAAGTCCAGTCATAATGGGCAGGGCAGATCTTTGCTTTGAAAGGGAACTAGGCAGGGACAGGGACAGTAACAACTCTGTGGGTCCTAGTGACAGAAACTGGTCAAGCCACTGCTTATCCAAGGAAGGAAAGGACAGGAAAGGAAGAGTCTGAAGCTAGGCTTTGGCCCTCAAAGAAGATGAGCACGTGATAAAGATGGACTTATTCCCTTTGTTCTTCCGAGTGACTCTATTTTACACATTATGTTAAAAGACTCAGCGAGATGACCTCCTTACCACAACCTTTACTTGAAACTACAAAATTTAAAAACGGGTTTTGCTAATTAGAGATGCCATACAGCAAGTAGGAGCTGATTGATATTTTTAATATTTGATGATGACTAATTGCTTTCTGTCCACATCCGTTCCTAATGCTGCTGGAACCTGACAAAGCATTCTCTTCAGGCTCCCCTCTAATTGCAGGCATGCCCAGATGTGTGCATGCCCAGATGTGTACACTCTGTACTACTCAGCCTCAACACCAGGATGGAGCACCTCTGGGTTCTCACCACTGCCATGCTTCAGCCCTTCACTGGATTGTTCTCTTAAGTCCGTATTCACACAGACACTCGTGCACGCGCATTTGTGAATGTTCAAAACTCCTGACACATCCTGGCAATCAATTGTCTAGAAGAAGCTTAGTCCAGTGCTCCTCGGGAAATCTAGCAACAGCTGGACTTTGCTAGATTTCCTGAGGAGAACTCTTCCTCCATTGAACCAAAGAGCTGAATGTCCCTCTGTCCCTCTAGTCCTCTCCTTTGAGGCCACATAGACCAAAGTTAGCCTCTCCTCCTTATGACAAGCTGATGACTCACTGAGCATGTGATGGCAGCCCTGAGAGCTTGACAGAGCTCCCCTGTGCCATGCCGATTCCAAGTCTTCACACCTGCCCCTCACCAGACACCTCTGCGTCCAAAGCCATCTGCTTTCCTCACGATGTACCTCAGTGAGTCTGTGGCCTTTAAAAAGACAGCAGACCCACAGATGCTTCCCCAGGGATGGTGTGAGGAGGCCCTGCATTCCCCTGAACAGAATGCCCCAGGCACGTGGAAGCCTGGCTCTGCAACCAGACAGAACACATCTCCAGGTGGCTGAAGAGTCAATGGCTTCAAGCTGTGCCAGAGGATAGCAAAGGATTTGACAAACACAGACTTTCAATTTCGAGGATGCAAAAGGCTCCTGGGGCTGTGTGGCTGGCCGAGAGAGTGTACAAGGTGCCAGCAGAACACAAGTTTGCTCAGCAGCTGGCTGGGCCAAAGATGAGCCCAGAGTAACCAGAACCAGCACTCGGTGCTGCAAAAGGCATCCCTTACTCTTCTGTTCCCCAGATGTATCTGTCACGGGCTCTGCACTCTACAAGGTACTAACAAGTTGGTTTTCCTTTTGATAGAGGGTAGGAGGTCTATGGAATGTCAATGAACAAAAATGGTCATGGCATTTGCAATGGATGCCTGTTACCACAGAGGATGCACTCAGTTCCAGCTTTCTCCTAAGAGAGAGTTCAGGGCATACGGAGGTGGGGAAGAGGCCCCAGATGGAGACATTTTCCCAAAAGCTTCCCAAAGCCATCTGCAGCCACTGCCTGCCCCTCTGTTAGCTTTCTTGAAAAGCAGTGAAATGGCAGAAGACAATCAGGGTCAGCATAAACGGCTCTCCTTCTCTTGGAAGAGGAGAGGACAGATGGCAGGGTCAGTGCAAAGCCACTCCTCTTAGTGCACAGGTGGCAAGACGGGGGCAGGAACAAGACAGCTGACAAGCTGAGTGTTTGTGTGGGCTGAGCAGTATCAGTGTGAGCCCTTGTGACCTGGTCAGGCACCATTTTGCTCTAGAAAGATGGAAAAAAAAAACCCAGAAATGATAAGTCTCTGCTGCTAGCCCAGCCCACAGGGCCTGCCAGGAATCCACGCAGGGGTCCACGGGCAGCCACATAACTTGGTATTGCAGTGTGTCCTTTCCTCTGAGTCACCCACAGTCCCTGCACCATGTGTCATGCAGCCATTTACACTCTATTTCTTCCTAATGACATTTCCTAGTTCTCAGTGTTTTCCCTGCCAATGAATGTATCCTTCTTACAACGTTGCTTGGTATTCAGTAAGTGGTCAATAAATGTTCATTAAATTCAGCAAAGCTGCAGGGCAGGAAAGCAGCAAACAGAACATGGTGGGGTTTCTGTATACCATGAATGACCTAGATTTACGACACCCTGCTCAGCAAGAGCCACAAAAATAGCTAGGAATAAATTTAACCAAGAGACTAAATGAACTATACAGTGGAAAATATAAAACACTGAGAAAGAAATTGAAATAGATACCAAAAAGCAAAAAGATTATCCCAGGCTCCCATATTGGGAAAATTAATTCTGGTAAAGGTTCAACCTATGCAAAGTGACTGACAAGCTCAATGTAATCCTAACCAAAACAACAATGACATTCTCCACAAAAACAGAGAAAGAAATCCTAAAATCATACCAAAACAAAAAACAAAACCTCAGTCAAAGCAAACCTGAGCAATAAGATTTTTAAAAACTTACAGGCATCATAGTACCAAACTTCAAAAATGCACTATAAAAGAGCACTAATCAAAACAGGATGACCCTCCATCAGACACATGGATCAATGGAACGGGACAAAGAAGCCCACACAGTAACAGCCAACTGAGCTTTGGGCAAAGGCACCAAGAACATGAGGGAAGATGGAACAGTCTGTCAATAAATAATGAAGAGAAGGTGGATAGCAGTGAAAGTAGCACCCTGGAGGAAAATCCACTCAGAGAGGGTGGATTAGAGATAAATCCAAAATGGAAACCACAACACTATTAGAAGGAAATGCAGGGACATTTCAGGATGTTGACATGAGCAGCCAATTTTGAATAAGACCTCCAAAGCACAAACAAAAGCAGAAAGAGATAAATGAGGTTATATCAAACTAAACTGCTTCTGAAGAGCAACGGTGTGAAGAGACAGCCTGCACAGTGGCATACGTGTTTGTAAAGTATTTCTTATCTGATAAGAGATTAACAATCAGAATAAATACAGCGCTTAAATGGCTCAATAGTAGATAAGGATGACGATGGTAATGATGAGGGTAATGATCATGATGGTGGCAATGATGGCGGTGATGATTTTTAAATGGGCAATTTATTTAAGTGGACATTTCTCAAAAGAAGACATACAAGGCCAACAAGTATATGAAAACATGCTCAACCTTATTAGCTATTAGGAAAATTGCAAATGAAAACCACAATGAGATAACATCTTACTGTAGCTAGAATGCTAAGATCAAGAAGACAAATATTGATGACCATGTAGAGAACATCAGTCTTGTCTACAGTGTTAAGAATGTGAGCTGCAGAGATGGTTCAGTGAGTGAAAAAGCTTGCTGCACAACCATGAGGACCTGGGTTCAGATCCCAGCACCCACATAAATAAAACCAGTAAACACACACACACACACACACACACACACACACACACACACACACACGCACACCTATAACCACAGTGTTAGGTGTTGGAGACAGGAGGATCACTGGGTCTTGCTGGCCACCAGTGCAGCTGAAGAATGGAGAGCTCCAGGTTCAGTAAGAGACTCTGCCAAGGAAGTAAGGCAGAGAGATGGAAGAAGAGACCAGATACCCTCATCTGGTGGCTGCACACTTGTACATATGCATAACTCCCAATTCATATCCCCAACAAACATAGAATATAAGTTAGTTCAAGCATCAATAGAATACAATATGGTGATTTTTTAAGGATCCAACAATTCCACTACTGGGTATTACCCAAAGGAATGAATGTGCTAAAGGGATGTTTGTGTTCCTGCATTCATTGGAGGACTGCTCCAGGCAACCAAGAGATAGAATTAGCCAGTGTCCATGGTGGCTTACTGAATAATAATAATAATTAAAAAGTTGTATATGTTTATATACACCTGAAGCGTAATACTATTTAGCCATGAAAATAACAAAATCTGACAACTGGAACAGTAGCTCAAGGGTTGAGGGCACTGGCTCAATTCCCAGCACCCACATGGCAGCTCACAACTGTCTGTAACTCAATTCCAGAGGAGCTGATGACGTCTCTGACCTCCTTTGGCATCAAGCATGCACATGCTGCATAGATACACAAGCAAGCAAAACATCCATACACATAAGATAAACAAATCTAAAATTAAATTTAAACTAAAAGAGCAAGAAATTCTGTCATTTACAACGACACAAAGGAGCATATGTTACATGAGACAGGGCAGTGTGATATAAATTACATTGATAAGCTGCCACTCGCTGTTTGACAGCTGAAAGTGGACTCTGGGAATGAGCTTGCCCCTTGTCTCTGACTCAAATATGTTATATCAAGTGTGCTCCAAGACCCCCTATCCGGAACAAACTGGGTCCTGGCCATATAGGAGGGAGGCTGTAGAACAGCAAACAGATAAGGATGTCAAAACACTGTGTCCTTGATCTCTGAGTGGAGCAATAGCAGGCTGAAAATGCTCTCTACTGGGCATTAGCACATTGCCATGAATGTTTAATTGATCCGTGTGTGTGTGTGTGTGTGTGTGTGTGTGTGTGTGTGTGTGTGTTCACATGTGTATGCATGTGTGTGGACACCAGAGAACAATGTTGGCTGTCATTTCTTGGGCACTGTGTACTTTGTATCTTGAGAAAGGGTCTCTCATTAGCCTGAGGCTCAGCAATCAAGCTTAGGCTTGCTAAGCAGTGAGCCACAGGGACTCACCAGCCTCCACCTCCCTAGAAGTGGGCTTCTTCTATGTGTGTGTCACTGCCTCAGTGTTTTTCTCTGGTGCTGGGATTTGAACTCAGGGCCTTACACTTGTAAAAAGAACTTTATAAGTGAGCTATCTCTCTAGCCTCCTCCTCCCACGTTTATTAATCTTTTCAAAACTATTTTATTAATTTATCTTTTCTAAATAAAAAGTTAATATAATTATGGTACAAACTGTATTGGCTCATGTATCCACTGTGGAGTGATTAAATCAAGCTAATTAACATAACTTCCCATGAATTTGTCATTTTGAGGGAGTGGGTAAGCCCACCTAATATCTACTCTCTAGTGATTTTCTGGTGTCTGTCATATCAATTACAGTCAAGATGTGACTATTTTGTATCATAGTGACATTTCACATTCTTTCCACCTTCCTTTAGCACCCCAGCCTCAGGTCTTAGCACCCACTATTTCATTCTCTGCGTCTGTGAGCACGCTTTTTCTAGGCTCCTCAAGTGAGAAGATGGCCCTATCTTTCTGTGCCTGATTTACCAACTGAGCACGGTGCTCTTCAGACTCCTCCATGTTCCATAATGATAGATGCGGTATCCTTCAGCGTTAATGCTGAGCCCTGCTGCATTTTCTTTCTCCATTTGCCCACTGACAGGCTTTCGGGTTGACACCTTGGTTCTTGTAGAAAGAGTGTTGGCAGAGATGTGGGCAAAAGGTGCCTGTGCTTTACTGGGGCCTGTGAAGGGCCAGCTGCTCAGGAAGATAGAATGGTAGCGTGTCACAAACTTCAAGGAAGCCGCAGCAGAGTACTCTATCCTGGGTCTAGTCACCAAGAGGATAAAGATCGAGGATTCAAGGAGCTCTGCACACTTGTGTTCATCTCAACATCGCTGAAAACAGCTAAAGGTACCTGTGGATGGCTAAGTGGATAAAGAGACCACGCTCCATACATACAATCAAATACATACATACATACATACATACATACATACATACAAATACAAATTACTCAGCATAGAAAGGAAGAGATATAATACACTAAGATGTGGCAGAACTGTGAGACACGCTGTTGTGTGAATCAAGCCAGTCACAAATGGGTATTGCTCGACTCCATACTTAGACACGCAGAGCAGTCAGACTGAGAAAAGTCAGAGGACAGGACGGGAGTCATCAGGGGCTAGGGAGAGCGGGTTGGGGCAGGTCTTTAACAGCCACAGAACTTCAGCTTGTGATTACAGGATGCTGAAGACTTGCAACAACATAAATGCATTTACCAACACTAAATTGAATGCTTAAAACTGTTAAAACAGTAACTTTCCTATGCAGTATTTTAACAATCAACTATCATACAAATGATCTGACTTCATGTTGCTGTTAGAAAGTACCCTAGGAGCTGAAGGGGTCTGCAACCCTATAGGAGGAGCAACAATATGAACTAACCGGAACCCCCAGAGCCCATGTCTCTAGCTGCATATGTAGCAGAAGATGGTCTAGTCAGCCATCATTGGGAAGAGAGGCCCCTTGGTCTAGCAATGTTTATATGCCCCAATACAGGGGAACGCCAGGGCCAAGAAGAGGGAGTGGGTGGGCAGGGGAGCAGGGCGGAGGGGAGGGGAGAGGGAACTTTTGGGATAGCATTTGAAATGTAAATTAAGAAAATATCTAATTAAAAAAAAAGAAAAAAAGAAAACACCAAGCCAATATAATATTGACATATTTCTGTACTACAAATTTATAAATATGTCCTATACTCCTTATCTGTATAATTCTTTTTGACTTTTATTACATTTACTTATTTATGTGTACATGTGTACTGGGAAGTGGGCACACAGGGGCCACAGCATATATGTAGAGATCATAGGACAATTTGCAGGAGCCGGTTCTCTCTTTTCGCCATGTGGGTCTCAGGGATTGAACTACGGTCCCCAGGCTTGGCAGTGAGTACCTTTACCCACTGTGCCATCTCGCCAGCCCTCATTTTTCTTTGATTGAGCAGAGTTCAAATGTGTGTTGCTTTACTGTGCCTTGAATATGTTTTCATGTTTGTTTGTTTTTTACAATCAAGTCCAAGATAAATAGCTGAGGAAAATAAGAGCAAGAGAGGGAATGCCATTTTTATATTACCTGTACTTGACCTATGGTATTCAGGTTTACTTCAGCCATACTAGCTGGGGTTTCAAGTTCAGTTCTGTGATAGCATGCTTGTCAGACAGGTACAAATCCCTGGGTTTGATCCTCAGTGCTCAAAAATAAAATGCTAGCTTGGTTCACTGAGGCTGAATAATCAATTCTGTTTTGTGGTTGTCTACATCTGTTTACTGTCTATGAAACGTGAGTGCAAAGAGAAACAAAGGAAACACAACTGAATGCGAAACAATAGAACCACAAGCGCTCCCCAGCCTGGCTTGGGGGTGCCCGAGGGGGGGGGGCATTGCATGCTTGCTTGGAAATTTGAGAAATGTCTGCCACATTTGTAAAATAAATTAATCCTTTTCCTATTTAAAAAATAAAAAGAAAAGGCCTGTTGGGTGGGGATCAGGAGAAAAGGAAGATGATAACATTCATAACCAGCTGGCTTCATAGCTGAGACCAAGAGCTCTTTCCCGGGTATGGGAGGGAGCCTGAGCTGGGCTAGTCCAGTCCAGTGTGGGAGGGCTTTGCAGAAAGCTCAGTACTGGGACCTGGGTGATGGGAAGCCAGTTCTGAGAACACAAGGCTGACACTTTCAATGTCCTGGAGATGAAAGTCTTGTCTGGCACTATGAAGGAGGAACATGGGAGCCAACGGAGCTGAGCTAAGTGAAGCTGAGGTCACTCTCCAGGACCCTGGCAGGGAGGGTGGCCCAGGAGCCCCTCCAGCGAGCCAATGAGCAGTGCCCTGGGGATCTTATGCCCCCTTTGGCCCCGAGGCATTCTCTACAGTAATGTGACCCAAGTCCCATGCTGTCCTTGTCCCCATTCTTCCTCCAATAGTTTGCACATAAAAGGGGCAGGAAACTCATCCATAGCACCCTAGGTCTCTGTAGCACAACTCCACTGAGAACCCCAGATCTTCCTGGATCTCTCCTCAGCTGTTCTATTGAAAGGGCTTGCTTTTTTGAATCTTTGATGGGGAAGGAGTCTCTAGTCATGGTTTCTCTGTATAGCCCTAGCTGTCCTGGAATTTGCTCTATAGACCAGCCTGGCCTTGAACTCACAGAGATCCACCTGCCTCTGTCTGCCAGGTGTTGGGATTAAATGTGTGCCACCGCCTGGCACCCTTGGGTCTTCTACACACTGAAATGACTAAAGTTGGTATAAAGGTGATGCCTAAACCAATAAAGTGTTGCTGTGGTAAATGACATCTTACTCCTGCCAGGAGCATCCTTCAAGTACTTACAATTCCCACCTGGACTCCACTCACCACACCCTACCAGGATGTCCCACTGTCCCACTGTCCCTATTGGACAAAAAAAAAAAATCTGTGTAATTTTTAGAATTTTGGGGTGGGCTGTCATTATAGCTACCATAGGCCTATTACACAGATTTTTTTTTCAACTTGATTGTGTGGCTCTTATACATGAACTGTATTGATGACAACATTGTATTACAGTGGAAAAAGATGGAAATGCCTGCAAGAATCGTGTCTCTTCTCCCCACTACAGACAAGCTCCCTTCTCTTTCAAAACAGCATGGCTGCCCTTCCTCGGTCACACCACAGGCCCACGTTCAGAGGCCTGCATGCTCCATCCCTCTGTCATCAGGGCATCTAGACAGACATGTCATCTAGATGCCTGTCTGCATCCAGAAATAAAATGGAAGTCAAGATCATCAACAAAAGAAAAAGATGCAAAAAACAAACTTGCCTTAAAATATATCTCCAAAGCTAGGGATGTGGATGGAAAAGTTTCTGCCTAGCAAGCAGGAAGCCCTGGGCTCCATCTTCAGTCCTGCATAACGAGGACACAGTGGTGCATGCCTAGAAGCCTAGCACTAAGAAGCTGGAGGTAGAGGGTTCGTGAATTCAAGGTCATCCTTGGCCTTGAAGTTCTGTGGCTTAGTGAGTTCAAAGCCAATCTGGGATATATGAGATCCTGTCTTAAGAAAAAAACAAAAACAAAAAACAGAAGTCTACAATAACTAAAGACTGCCCTGGAAGGTGCTTCGGAGGACTTGGGGCAGTAGTTCTTAAACTATAGGTCACGATCCCTTTAGGAGTCAAATGACTCTTTCACAGGGGTTACATATCAGATATCCTGCATATCAAATATTCATGTTACAGTTCACAACAGCAAAATTACAGTTATGAAATAGCAATGAAATAATGTTCTGGTTGGAGGTCACCACACCATGAGGAACTGTATTAAAGGGTCACAGCGTTAGGAAGGTTGAGGACCACTGAGCTAGGGACAGGTGCTATCTAATTACCGGGTGCTTCCTCATCTTGGTCGCTCACTCCAGTTCTCAGCTTGCTGCCCCATCAGTCCTGTGGGCATAGAAGGCCTGCTTAATTACAAGCATTCCCAGTCATTCTCCTCAGCCTTTCCCCTGGAATGTGTGGCTGCCACTCTTCTCCTCCCAGACCCAGCTTCAATAGTTTTCAGTCAAGGTTCAGGGAGAAACCCGCCGCACCGGGATTTGATTATTTACCAACATAATGTTGGCTGCAAGCCAGCGAGACACCAATACATTTTCCTTTGAAGCCTGACATATTGCCTGCTGTTTCTAAGTCTGTTTTCTCAGCTGGCCAACAAATAACCAGGACTGTTTAAAGAAAAAAAAAAGTCACAATTCCAGGTGGGGAGGGGAGTACTGTTCTTAGGATGGGTTCCTCATAGAGACACTGATCTCATTCTCCCAAGGTGACAAAGGTGTCCCCAGGAGTGGAGCACATTATCAGGCCTCTGACGGCTGCTGGTCCCCATGCCCCTGTGACCAGTTTTTCTGTATATTACTTTGGGAAAGGCCTGCAGAGGTCTGGCCCTGGTGGCAAGGTCAGTAGGTGGCAAGGGTATCAGCACACCCCCCGATGTCTTAGGAGGCACTGGCACGTGTTCTCCTTTTTGAAGGGCCCCCAAAACAACCTGACCCAGATTACAGGTCTCTCAGAAGCTGGTTGTCTCAAAAATCTACCAGGAGACCACCAGAAACCTAAGAGACAATAGGGGACAGCAGCTGCTGTCCTAACAATTGACATTAAAGTTCCCATTGTAGGACCGGACCTCTGAGCAGCCTAGATATGGACTTTGAAACAAGAAGATAACAAAGTCTTGAATATGGAACAATTTCATAAAGATAGGTTTAGGGCAAGATGTGGTGTCACAAACCTTTAATCCCAGCACTCAAGAGGCAGAGGCAGGCGGGTCTCTAATTTCGAGGCTAGGTTAGTCTAAAGGGTGAGATCTAGGACAGCTAGTACTACACAGAGAAACCCTGTCCTGAATAAACAAATACAAGATCTGGGTTTGAGCCCCAGCACTCACATGTAAAGCAAACAAACAAACCTCTGGGTTTTGAGCATGCCTGTAAACCCAGCCCTGGGGGAAGCAGAGACAGGCAGGTCCCTCGAGCTCACCAGCCAGTCAGCCTAGCTAATCGGTGAGCTCCAGGTTTAGTGAGAGACCATGTCTCGAAAGATGAACTTGAGAACAGTGGAGGAATGCACCTGACACAAACCCCTAACCTCCACATTCACTCCCACACACATACATACACATGCACCCCTCACACAGAGACAAAAATAAATAGGCCACAGTAAACTCTCACTAACTGTAAGAAAGGGATCTTGAAAATCTATTTAATGCCTGCCTGCCTGCCTGCCTGCCTGCCTGCCTGCCTGCCTGCCTGCCTGGGTTAGAAATGTATGACTTGAATCCCTGCAGTGATGGAGAGTTCATTAGCCCACATCACTGGACAGTGCTAGTAAAATATTGTACTAACAGTACAAGCTGTATTGCTCAAGTTGTGTTGGACAAGTTGTAGTCAGCTCCCCAACTCCCACTGAAGTGCCTTGCAGAAGGAGGCTTTAGAAGTGGGAACTGACTATTAATCTGAAGTCATTCGGGAAGAGGGACAGATCAGTAAGGAGGGAAGTCTTCCAAGTGTGGCTCAAGCAGAGGACCTGGTACAGTAACAGCATAGCAAGATCCATCAGCTCCCAACCTTCTTCAGCCTCCATTTGTATACCTTAGTGTCTTATATTCCAATGTCTACCCTATTCAATGGGTATTTAAAAGTTATATTCCAGTTACGTGAATCCCTATGAGCTTAGACCTTATTTTAACATAATTTCTAGTTCTTTTCTTTAAAAGGAAAGTTTAATTGAAATGGGAGTCTCATTCTCTCACTATACAGCCCAGGTTGGCATGAGACTTGTGATCCTCCTGTCTCAAGCCCCTATGTTACATGCCATTACATGTGTACACCAATGTGCAGTGTAGACACTGTTTTCAAGGACAAGCTTTCAGATTTGGAAGTATCAGTTTGGGTGGCAAATAGATGCCCAAAGACTGTACTTTAAAGCCTTAACGGTTCTTTAAAAAATTCTGGGTATGGCTATGTGCCTGTATGTGAGTCTGTGTACATATGAGTGCAGGCACATGAGGAAGCCAGCAGGGGGCATCGGATCCCCGGAGCTGCAATTACAAGTGCTTGTGAACTACCCAACCTGAGTGCTGGAAACCAAACTGAGGTCTGCAAGAGGACTGTGCTCTTAACCACTGAGTCATCTCTCTAGCCCTAAAGTGTCAAATAACTCCTCTTTCAACTCTAGTTGTGACCAGCAACTATAGACCAGTCTCTCGTCCTTCCTTCACCGCACAGCCTTCTCGATTAGTAAGACTTTTTTTTAAAATTTATTTATATTTGCTCTGATAGATCCTCTTGCCTGTGGAGAATTTTCCAAAGTAGGAGTAGCTGTTCTGAGCTGACAACATTCCCCTGACCCTGGGGGCTATAGCCTAATGCTCTGCTGAACAGAGTGGCCCACAGCCACCAGCTGTCACTTTCATTAAGATACTGGGAGTGGAGAAAAACCTTCTTGAGACAGGAATGGAGATCTGGCCAAAGTTGTTCTCAGAAGGGAGTAAGTAGGCTCCGAGCTTGGCTGAATCTTTCATCTCCAGATGCTTCTGTTTCTCTGCCCACTTCACAGGACACTGTACAGATTAGAGGGAGGGTGGCCACAGGGTGCTCTCAGACAGCACAGACAAAGACATTACGTAACTGCAAAATGCTCGCTTTCACTTTTGCAGAGTGTAAGCTGCCTCTAACCTGTACATGAGCACTAGCAGCAAGCCTGCAGGGAACAGGCACCAGAGGCTGTGGCCTCCCCATAACATCAGCCCAATCCATGAAGGGGGTGGGGGGAGATCTGGGGGGAAAAATATTTACTGACAGACTACAAAAAGCAGAATAAAAAATATCTCGAGTTTAAAATAACTTGCCAAGACTGAATGCCAGGGACTTTGTTTAAGGAGCCATCTATGCTTGCCGGGCACAACACACCCGTATTTCTCACACCGTCGTAGCCTGGATCCCTCAAAGACAATCTAAAAGCCTAACTGCAGCTCTGCAGACACCAACAGACTGGATCAAACCATAAAGCTGCCATGCAGGCATTCCCCTCAGCACATACCACTCTTCAGTCACTTGATGAAGTTACAGCTGGTGACACTGTTTTGGCATAATGTATTGAGACCTCCAAGGCTGAAGGAGGAGTTTGGACAGGTAAAAAGTACCACTGTTGCTCTGGGTAACTGACAGGCAGGCAGATGCAGCCAGTGCTGTCTGCATTATTTGCTACTAAAATCAAAGGGGGGTGGGGAGAGCTGGAGGAGTCTTCGCATTTTCCCAGCAAAAGCTGCATCTCAAGGGTCCTTCAGAGCACTCTGGGAACACACGGGAGTTTACAAATCAATTTACTAAATTGACTTGGCTGGAAATCATGCTTTTGTATGTGGATCCGGCTGAAAGGCATTTTTTTAAATCTATTGGGCCCTAGTGAGGCTCCTTCGAGCAGTGCAGAGAAAAGTGACATCAGAAAAAGGATGTCAGTTCCAAACCAAGTAGTCTCTGGCTCAAACCCTGCTCCAAAGGCTCGGCCACCCTGGGTAAGTCACATGGCCTCTCTGAGTCAACTGCCTAGCTAGCGCACCAGCCCCTTGAATGCTGGCAGGGTCATAGTCAAGGGCTGTCTCAATCTGGCATTTTCCGTGCAGCCATAGGTGACCCAGATGACAGGAGTCCTCCCGACGCCAACCATTCCCTCCTCTCCCATAGCCAGGTGGACAAGTGACAGGAAAGGAGCAGAGAGCTCTGGAACCCCCATTGTGCAATGACTGCATATACTTAGCCAAATTGGGAACTTCATTTAAGCAGCAGAGAGCCAAGCTGCACTTCTAAAGACAGAATTTTTAGATGTCAGGCATATGCTATTTTGGGTTCTGTATAATTTTGCCCTTTAGATATTGTGAACTTGAATTCTGCAAGCGGTCCATCTCCTTTTGTTTGTTCACTAGTTTGTTTTTTCAAATGAGCCCTCAGATGTATAGCAGCCCTTCCGCCTCTGACCTGGATGCAAGTGCTGGGATCCTAGGCTACCACACTTGGCTCAGAGCCATTTTTTTACACCACCACCTATCGGCCAGTTGGCCAATTGCAGTGCACTCCCTGTGCACAGGTGAGGCTCCCTGTGAGAGGTGAGTCTGAGGTCCTGAGTAGAGAGGAGGTAGAACAAAGGGCCCAGACCTGGAGAGGCCCCAGATCCATTCAACAGAGAGCTAAAGCATGGAGAGGGTGGTGTATTGCCCTAGGTCAGACTTTGGGGGTTGTAGCAAACCTCTGAAAACCAATATGGAACGGAAAAGAAAAGGAATCTCAGCACAGAGTCACATGCCCTGATGTTTCCAACTCTGAGGTCAGTGAGTGTTAGTTCCTACTACATTGCAGGGGACAGCAGCCTGCTAAGACAGGCCTGTGTCACTTGTCACTCCCAACAAGATATTAGTCATCGCTCTGTCAAAGATGCCAGAGAAAATAAGTTCATGCTCATGGGTTGAGTCCATGATGGTTCAGCCCATCATCTGAGACCTGTGGTAAGGCAGAGGATCATGGCATGGTGGCCATAGTACAGCAAAGTTGATGATCTCATGGTGGCTGGTAAGCAGATATGAGGGAGGACAGGCTGAGATCCCAATAGTGACTTCAAAGGCAACCTCCCAATGACTTAACTTCCTTTCACTATTCCCTCTCTCCCCACAGTGCCACCAGCTGAGATTCTGGGGACATTCCAGATTCAAACTATAACATAACAATTCAGAATGTAGTTTCTAGCGTGTCATGGCTGTCAAATCTGAGAGACTTAAAACAAACAAAAATAATCCCAAGGATGATGCACATCAATAAATAGGATATTTCACTGTAATGAAACTGCCAGGGTACAAAGGTTAATATGACTAAATCAGAAATCCCAGTGAACATTCTAGACTCTAAAATACAGAGTGTTCATTGTTACATAAAGTCTTCTCTGAAACTGAAGTACCCGTTTACATTTCTAAGCACAGTGATTTTTAACCACAGGTGGGTACATCTTAAATAATGATAGCCCGTTGGAGCAAGATTGACTGTTAGGAAACACTGGATACCTGTTACGTAATTCCCCAACTGCCCCTCTTCTGGTTTAGTTCTGATTCTACGACTGGGTAATGTTCTCTCCTGAAAGTACTTGTTTAGGTACTGAGCTGACATGAGGCAGTTTTCCAACTCACGCACATTTCAGTGCCTACAAGCAGCCTACTGCCCTTGCAGAGACTACCAAGAAGAACACATCCCTCTGGATGGCTGCTGGAGGAGGTGTCAAGTCAGGTGACATAAAAGTTTCTAGAGTGTCGGAGATCTGGAGCCTATCCACAGGTAAAAGAAACAAATGGGAGTGAGAGCTGGACCTCCAGTTAAAATTCTGGTGGTCAGAGGTAGCCATGTCTGAGAGGGCCTCAGAGCTTTGCTGAAGGGAAAAGGCCAGAGGCAGAAGCAAGGGAGAAAAGACAGAGCCAACGTGAAGGAAGGAAGGAAGGAAGGAAGGAAGGAAGGAAGGAAGGAAGGAAGGAAGGAAGGAAGGGAGGAGAGGAGGCAGAGAGGGAGGGAGGGAGGGAGGGAGGGAGGGAGGGAAAGGCAAAGAGCTGCCAGAAGCAGGGACATTTGGAAAGCAGTGTGGGAGACAGAAACTATGGAGGTGGCAAACCAGGGCAAAGAAGACTTCTTCACCACAGGGTTTGGAATTAGCCAAAAAATTCAGCTTAACTCCACAACCATGATTTTTAGAAGTGTAACCAAGGGCTGGACTCAGCTCTGCTTGAAATATTTTTAATTAATATTTTCTACCAATGAATGAGTGTATGTGCTCAATTCATGGAGAATAAAGAGACCGTCCAATTAGGAGTGTGTGTGTGTGGGGGGGTGAGGTTAATAGTAACTCCAAACAACTTGACAAAGTTATACATCTGTGTGGAAAAGAAAGAAAACTCAAACCCTAAATTAATGAGTACGGACAAAAGAAATAGCAAACTTACAGAGTGCTATCTGGGCTGTCAAAGTTAGACAGTTAAAACATACTGGATTCTACAAAGTAAGTATTCCTGGGCCCAGAAATTACTAAGAACTCAAGAGTTTTCTTGGCTGTAACGACTTGTAAATATCTAGAAGAGCCCAGATTTTGAAGCCCCGAGGACACTTACTACAGCTAAGAAAGTTGGCAGGAAGCTTTGCACAGTATTTGGGTTTTCTTTCTGAGTTGATATCTTACCAAATACAGCCATCTGTGTTCCCTCTGGGAAAGGTTCAACCGTTCTGTTGCCACTGACATGGTGTTTGGCTGGAAAAAGAAAGAAAGAGATGTGAGTTTAAGTGTAAAGTTTGACATGCATCCTAACACATGTCATTAAATGTGCCAGCGAGCCTGTTTCTCTTCAGGAGTTAGGAACACACCAAAGCTTATCTTCTTAAGTTTCAGGTACCTGTTTTTTGTAAATTGGGGTGTATATGTATGCTTATGCACACACATGCATGGGCACATGTGGGGTTGAGGAAGTAGACACATGTTTGTGTGCATGTTCATTCAGAGGTCAGAAGTTAGCCTTGGATGTCCTTCCTCAGGTATGAATCACCTTTGTTTGTTTTGGGGTTTTGTTATTGTTGTTTGTTTGTTTGTTTGTTTGAGGCAGGGTTTCTCATTGGCCTACAGCTCACCAGGCTGGCTGGTCAAGGAGCCTAAGAGATTGCACCCATCTCTGCCTCTCCTGCACAGAGATTAGAAGCATGTGCCATATCAACCAGCTTTTTACATTGGTTTTAGGAATCAAACTCAGGCCCCCATGTTCACACAGCCAGCACTTTACTAACTGTGCCATCTCCCTAGCCCTTTCATGAGTTTCAATCTCAATGTCATTTTGTAAATGAATGTGTCAGGGTCCAAATTCTTATAGACCTGGACAACTGAAAAATGCTGGACCCTTGGTCAGAGGGTCTCTACTGAAGCTGACCACACCCAGAGAAGAAGGGAATCCCTACAATCCAGGCTGAGTAAGAGTACCTCCTGACCATGCTGCCTAACAATCACTGTATTGATGAAGTTGGTATTAAAGTAAGAAGTGTAGCAGCAGACTATGGAATCTACCGAAATTCAAGCGCTATCACAACTGCTTGAGGACCCCATGGATATCCAGGGCTTCTCAACATTCCCTCAGCCCCGAATCCTCACCACCAGTGTAAAGCAGGGGCTGGCAGAGATGGAATGAGCCTCTAGATTAGGGCTTCTAGCATACACTTGTTCTCAAGACCCCCAAACAGAGGACGCCAGAAAATGCTCCATCTGAGCACATTTGATAATGTCCCTGGCAACATTCAAGTATTTGCACAAAAAAATATCTAGGAAGAACAGCTAAATCATAATATTCAGCATCCCTGTGACTTAAGGGTCACACTAGGTCTACTAAAGCCTGGCAAAGGGCAACAAGGACATAATCTGGGTGAGTGCCAAAGGATCTGAGTACAGAACCATCTGGTCCAGTTATGATGAGGTATGTATGACACTAGATAGTGATGAGACCATGTCACAGCAGGTCTTAAGTTCCTATCTAAACTGTGGGTTTCTCAGTACCCTCTGCTGCATTGCCTGGGTGACATGTTTTATTTTGTTAAGAACATATTTGTCTTTCTTCCAATTTCTTTAACATCAATTGGTATTTACGTTGAAATACTAAAAGAATGTTCCCAAGAGACATTGCCCCATTGTAAATTGACAAGTGTGTTTATGATTGTGCGAGTAATGGTTATATCATGTTAGGTGCATTCATGACCTTGATATTGTTCCATGTGGACATGAGACATTATTTGTGTCAAGTTGACAAGGGGTGGATTGTAGTGGCTATTCTTGGTTGTCAACTTGACTATATCTGGAATGAAGTACAATCCAGAATTGGAAGGCTCACCTGTGATCCTAATCTGAAGGCTGGGAGATACAAGTTTCTGACCTGGATCTTGGTGGGGAGATCTTGAGGCATAGTGGCTATGAATCCCAGAAGATTAAGACAGGGAGGTCTCTGAGTTCAAGGTCACCTGGGACAAAGTAAGTCTCAGATCCAGGTGTAGTGGCACACACCTTTGACCTGGGCCACACCTTCTGCTGGAGACCTACATAGTTGGAAGAAGGAAGACACACTCTTTCTCTCCTTCGCCTGCTTGCCTTGTGGGATTGAGCAACTGCTAGATCCTTGGACTTCCATTCACAGTTGCTGCTGACCATTGTTGGGGACTTGGACTACAGAATTTAAGTCATCAATAAATCACCTTACTATATAGAGACTACCCATATGTTCTGTGACTCTAGAGAACCCTGACTAATACACCAATGTACCCACAGCTCTCTCTTTCAACCTGAAAAAAAAAATCTAAATTTCACGACATAAACTCCTGAGTGCCTGCCTGTACCCATCAGAATTGCCGCTGATACAGCACCACCTGAGCAATGAGTTTCAAGGAAGAAATGTTCAGTTGGTTCAGTCTCAGAGTCTAGGTCTGTCATGGCGGGGAGGCAGGATGGAACAGAATGCCTGCCGTGAAGCAAGAGGACCTGTGTTTCTGGGCTCTTTCCTGTCTCCTCCTTTATTCCACCAGGGCCCCCAAGCTACATGGCAAGGTTCCCCACCCCTTTGGCTAATGGACTCACCCTTATGGACATGCCCAGAGGCATGCTTTATGAACCTTCTAGGAGAGTCTCAATGCAATCAAATTGACAGTCAAGATTAACTACATTTTCCCCATCTCCACTGGCTCCCCATTACACTGAGGCTAGAGTCAATGCTTTTGGTGGCCTTCAAGCATCTGTAAGGGATGGCTCCAAAGTCTCTCCACCCTCTACTACAGATAACTCTACTGTGACCACTAGGGTTGCACTAAACATTCCTGTTACTACATGGACAAAGACCAAATCTCCTAGGGACTGGTTAGGAGGGCAGTAGCTGCAGCGCGCCTCCCTGCCTCCTCCGACCAGCAAGAAAGTCACGCCACCACCGGGATCTTCTCTGTCAGCTTTATTCTGGAGTACCTTGCTAGTAGATTCCCAGGACCCAGAACAGCAGCAGAGCTGCTGCTTTTATACACTCCCAGGGAAGGGGGAGGGGTGTCATAGTGGTTGCTGATTGGTGCACCAAGCCACACCTCATTTGCATGTGGCCCATTCATTGGTGCCACAAGCCACAGCCATTAGCATATTTTCCCTTATTGGTACTACAAGCAGTGCCTCATTAGCATATTTTCCCTTGGGGGGCGGGGGCTACTGCCTGAGGAGGGCCTGAAGAGGGAGCCCGGGTTTTCCCGAGCAACTGCCATTCCTGAGCAACTGCCATTCCGGAGCAACTGCCATTCCAGAGCAACTGCCGCTTCCTACAAGTAGCCATATCCTATGATCCCGGCATGTAATGACACAAAGGTTTTCAGTAAGTATTTGTTAAGCTAATAAATGAAGCAACTCACATTTAAAAGTCTCTTCAAGACAATATGAAAGCTGTAACTTATTTGGTACAGTGAATAGACACACATACACTCACAAACACACACATACTGCTCTATTACTTAATGGGCGACATTCTAAGAAATAGATTATCAAACACTTTTCTGTATGTTTACACAAACTAAACTGGCCAAGACATCACTAACTTTGCAATGAAATCTTACTAGGACACCATCAACTATAGCCTGTTGTAACTCAACTATTGTTGTGACATGTGAGCAAATGGATTATATCTGTGTTCATGTATGCGTGAGTACATGTGGCGACCAGAGGACAACCTCAGCTGTCATTCCTCAAGTGCCACTTGCCATGTTCTTTGAGACATCATCTTTCACTGGCCTGGAAGTCACCAATTAGGTTAGGTTGGCTGGCCAGCCCAGGGAGCTACCTGTACCTGACTCTCCAGCACTGAAAGGGCAAGCACACTCCCCCCATGCCTGGCTTATCTAAGTGTGCTCAGGTCCTCATGCATGCAAGGCAAGCACTCAATGCCTAAGCACACATGGCCAGTCCTATAATATACTTTAAAAAAATACAAAGACCATGTTTCCCTTATAATGATGGTGAACATTTAAAATAGCCACTCATAAACAGTGCTCCAGTGGAGTGACCTAGACAGCAGGGAGCTATCTGAGTCTCACCCTCATATGTTGGGGCCCCCTTCCTAGCTCCTCCTCTCCTTCCCTCTGGGAAGACTCAAAGCTGATGGAAGTGGCCATGAAAATGTTGCCCACTGGACAGGAAAGAGGAAGTCCGTGCTGTCCTCTCTGGTGAAAGGACCCTCTTTTCCCCTGTATTCTAGAGCCTGAAGCCCAAACATAATCATTTCTATCAATTGATTTTGCATTTTCTTCTAGAATACAGATCATTGGGTCTTATGTCAGCCCTGTGGCAATCTATGAAACACTATGAAGCAAGAGATAGGACAGGCTAGGGATGACAGGCTGGGCTCTGGAAAGAGATCACCTGACCTTGACCCTCTCCCATGTCCTGGCTATATGACCTTGATATATAACTAACCTGTGTGAGACTTTGTTTCCTTGTTTGAACTACTTCATGGGTGGCTTTGAGAATTACGTATGATGGAAAGCCTATCATACTGCAAATAGTGCATAACTGTAAGACTAGCATTGGAATCTGTGTAGGAGATTTCTATTTTTAAAAAAAAACAACAAAAAACAAGATTTGAGTCAGGAGACAGTGTCTTCCTCCTCCCCCCCTCCTCCCCCTTCCTCCATCCTGCTCCTGGATGTCTGTGCTCATGGCAGACATTACTAATCACTCAGCATTCTCTCATCCCTAAATGTGACCTCAAATTCCACTCTCATTATAAGAGCTCAGAGAGTCAGTTATCACTCAGAGATGGAATCTGGAATAAAATGACCTGTCATTCCTGCCCTGAGTGAGCAAAACAGAAAGGTGGGGCCAACAAAAGTTGTTTTCCTCCTCATTTCTACCAATCAGTTGTAGCAATGATTGACCAAATACCATGCAGTAGTTAGTACCCACTCATCTGCAGTGGATGGAATTCAGGTTGATACTTCTGACTTCAGGCAGTACCAGCCTTGTACACTGTCTTTCTCTATCTGACTGACAACCTTGCCATATAGTACCACAATTAACCTGTTCTTCCTTGTTTGCTTGTGGGTTTTTGAGGGGGAAGGTATTGTTTTGTTTTCCCTTTTGAGTTTTCCTTTTTTCCTGGTGCCTCCTATGAATCATTATTCATAAGTTCTAAGGCCATGATTAAGTATAATAAGGATTACTTTAGCACAAATACCTCAGTACTGCAAACATCAATTTGGTAGCCAAGATAGCTGCCAAGCAGCTAATGTATAGGAAGGCAGACAAAGGGACGATCCATATCCTAGGCAGGGCAGAATGGAATAGTGTAATATTTCATCATGTCCCTCAAAACAATACACAGTTTAAAACTGTTTAAGTTGATGACTTCTAGAATTTCTTCTTTTATTGTTTTGGATTATAGTTGATCCCAGGTCACTAGAACCTCAAACAGCAAAATTTCAGATAAGAAACAATACAGTATACAGCTTTAGAGTAAGGAGAGAGTAGTGGGAGGGGCATTGAGGAATGTGAGTCCATTAAAACCCAGACATGGCAGCACATGGAAGGTAGAGGCAGAAAGATTGGGAGTTCAATGTCAACCTCAGCTATACAGAGAATCTGAGGCTAGCCTGGGCTATACAAGATCCTGTCTCAATAAACAAACAAAATCCAGCAATAAAGGATTTGTTCCTAGAATCCATAAGAACATTGCCCATTGAAACTCCACTATAACAACATATCTAAGGTTGCTGGAGACCACAGAATGAGATATCCTTTAAACATATTACATTGCTTAACAGTTTGGGGGTGGCAGAGGTGTTTGTAAATGGTAGCATTTGTAAGTTTATACTTCAAAATCAGTAGTGTGATTCACAACAGAAACCAGCTAGCTCACCAAACAGAACAACACTGTATTAACTGAGTCTTCACTATTGATTTCTGCAGGGAAGGACAGGAGGGGTGACAGGCAGAGACATATGTGGCCCAGTCACAGCAGGGTAGAGGCCTCCAATCTGGCTGGCTGAGCACATGTCCCTGCCCCTGCTCCCTGCTCAGTGGGGGCCCTTCCAAAGCCATGTGTGCAGCCCATGGTGATGATGTGTCCTCTGTCAAGGGTATATGAGGATGGGGGTGGATTTTCATCTATTCTGAAAGCCTCACAGTTGAGGAACACAAAGGTTAATGTAAGCAAGGGTCAGAGTTAACTCTGCCAGGCATTTTGAAAGGGGCTCAGGGGACACGTTCAAGGCTTCGGAAGGCACTGATGCCACTGGATTTTGTTCTGTGGAAGTCTAAGATGCTCTAAATGCTATGGCAATTTTCTTTCTTGAACAAAGGACAGCAAACTGCCTAATAGCATTCTGCAATAATTCAGATCCATACATAACAACCCAGACCTAAGTAGTCTGACTTATATTCAAATTATAATAGCTAAAACCTGTATCATATGGATAAAGAGGGTAACAGGTGGTGGCAGGAAAATGGAAAGGTGGGGAGAGCAGACCCCAATCCTGAGGCTCCTCCTGAGCCCAGGCTCCTCCTGACTGACTAGTCAATGGGATATTGCCCAGTTAGAGAGTCTAAAAACAATAGCTGCTGTCCCAGAAGTCCTGCTCAGCCATTGGAACTCAGAGTCACCACAGTGTGGGAAGAGCTTTGGACCCAACTATGTCTGCAACAAGAACTTGTCACAAAGTACTAAGCTCACTTCAGCCCTTAGACACTGAGGAAAGGAGGACTGAAAGCTGAAAGCAGGACACGAGCTTAGCATCTATGCCTCCATTTTGCGTCTTCTCTTCTGCAGGCTATTTGCCTTTAAATCGGATTCCTGCTCAGCCCTATAACAGGCATTCAGATCATGCAGTGGCCTCCTCTGAACTAGCAAGGTAAGGCTGATTTGCCTCAACTTTGCCTAACTTCTCTTGCCCTTCTTCAAGACTGAAGATACTTTCAAGATCCCAGGAGCACAGGTTCTTGTCGGCAGGTCACCCCATGACAGGACTCTCACCACCAAGTGGTAACAATCAACCCATGGTGAGCCACCTAAGATAGCCTCATACTCGGGAGCAGTCGTCTAGTGTGGAGAACTGAATGAGTAGATTGAGCAATATCCATCCCTAGAACCACGGGGTCTTCTAAGAACCAGACCTGAAATAATGACCACACCATTGTTTGCCAAGATGGCCAGACTGAACAAACACATTTGACCCCATTTTGTTCCTTCCTCAAGCACTAGTTGGTATTCTGAAACACATGGTTTAGAATACCATCCCTCTGCTTCCCAACATGGCCACACCAAGTGAGAAACCCCTTTCTTTATGTTCCCAGCCCTTCAGAATGTTAAGTGGTAGAAACTGTTTTATTGGGACAACGCCCTCACCCTGACAAAATATTCTGATAAAAGCAACTGTGGATGGGGGTTGATTTGGCTTATAATTCCAGGTCATAGTACTTCACTGAAGGCCAGTCTTAGTGGCAAGTTCTTGAGATAGCTAGTCATATCATATCTATAGTTGTGAGAGCTAAAGTTATGTTTTAAGTTTAAATTACAATGAGATCTATAAAACAAAAACATCTCTAACCTTTGATCCCCACTTGCCCAAGGACAGATAACTTCCTGGAATGCTGGGAGCTGCTGTTCATATAAAGCAGCAAGCTACAGGTTGTCACTGCTGTAAACAAGGTGCCCCAACTGCACAGGATGTACTTGATCACACATAGGCAGAACATATGTAGACAGGAAGTATGTTAGGATGTATGTTTGCCCCCATTGGACAAAGGCAGAAAGCCCCACAGCCTTGTGGGATTTGCCTCTATACAAGCACCTGACTAATGTGTTCACTATCATTCTCTTGGAATTCCAGGTATGGACCTAGCCAGTGCCTATAATCTTTTCCAGAATTTATTTGTTTGCTGGTAGTACCCCAATAGCTTTCCTCACTCTTACATGGTTAAGGGCCCCTGGCCCATAATATGGTGCTGCTCACAAGGGGCTAGGTCTTCCCACTTCCATTAACAATCAAGACAAGCTCCCTTAGACATGCGCACATGGCAATCCTGTCCAGGAGATTCCCACTTCCATTAACAAGCCCCACAGACATGTCTGCGTGACAATCTTATCCAAGAGATTCCTTCCTCAATTGAGCATCCCTTCTCAAGTAAGTCTAGGCTGTGTTGAACTGGCAGTTCAAACTAACCAGAACTGAGTCTAAGCAATGACCCCCTATAATGAACATTCTCACTGGGCCTGAAATGGAAGGAAAAGTGTACTGACCTCCCAGAACAAGAATCTCCCAATGTCTTCCCCAACTCTTTATCGCTCCTTCTCTGGATTACACATTCAAGGCATCTGGTGGATCTCCAGAATACTGACAAGATCCTGCCTTGAGTCCCCTCCACATCATAAGGACAGTTTGTATGTCACTCAGATGTAGAGCAGGGACTCTGGGGAAGGAGAGGGAACAGTCTCTAGCTAAGCAGGCCCATGGCGTCCTATCTGCTTTGGCCATTCTGTTTTTACAGTTTGGGGACACGGCATTTGGGTAAAGGTTAACAAACAACAGCAACAAGAACTAAGTTATGATGTTCTAAGATAGAAGGTTATATAATCATTTCTAAAGTATTATCATATGTGTTTTTTCTATAGCCTCAGGTAGTGAAAGGAATAGGGATAAGAGAGCAAGTTACAAGAGCCCTGCTTGGTAAGGAAAAAAGACACACATAAATGACAACAGGACAATGTCTGCTGCCATGTGCTAGGTTGTGGGGGGTTTTAGTCAACTAAAAGTAAAAGGGGAAAATCTTAAATCAGTATTTAAAAAAAAAATCAAATTGTTTTCTTCTGGGCTCAATCTGGTATACAGCTCCAGAGAAGGCAGCAGGCTTCTCTGTATGACAGTCACCAGCAGGCCAGTGTGCTGCCTGCCCCTCCTGTCAGGACTCGCCAAGCCCTTCCCATCCGTGATCTAGGCACCGTGAACTCAGTCTTGCCCTGAGGGACAAGAGCTCAGCTGCTCAGGGACTTGCAATGGAGGCAGCTGTGTGGCCAGGCTATTTGTTTCTGTCTGATGGAGGCCGAGACACTGCTCCGGACCAGAGCAGGGCTGATGAGTTCATTAGTTCAGAAGCTGAAGAGACAGACGTGTGCAGGAAGGATGAGCAAGGTTGACACGGGGGATGGGGAGCAGATCGGCCCTGGCATGCACGCACGGCGCAGCGGAGGAACCCATCCTCTAGCCAAGCAAACTCGGAAGCTTATGGGTTGCTGGTTCTCTGCCAGGCTCTGTGTTTCATGTCAGTGACACAAAGAGAAAGACGAAGTTTCTTCCCTGTCATCACCCTTCATCATCTTGCACAGCCATCCCCCTCCTCAGGACTGCTGGTCATATCCATGCGCCCCAGCTTTTGCACCAGAGCAGGCTGGTGCTCTTAAATCTCCCTGCTCCGCTGCAGCCCCCCGGGGCACCCGAGCTCCGGGGCTCACCACATCACCCCAGGAAATGCTTTTCATCATCATCCCTTTCAGCTGGAGCATTTCACATTGGGGATACTTTTAATAATCGCCACACTGAAGCACCACAGCTGACTCCTGCGCTTGGGAGTGTGGACGTTGTAGGATGGAAATTTCCTGACTTCATGAAATCTCCCCCCATTCATACAAGTAATTCCTAATGACTCTCAAAATCAGACCGTCTTGGAGTAGGGGAGATAGTTCAGTTAGGAATGGCCAGCATTTATATAAAGAAGCAAGCAAGCATGGTTGCACTCATCGGTAACACCAGTGCTGAGGAGTGGGGACAGGCAAGCCTCGGGACACAATGGCCATCCGGTCTAGTCAATCAGTGAATGTCAGGTTCTGTGACAGAGCCTGTCTCAAATGGTACGTGGAAACCAATAGAGGAAGATATCTATGTCATCCTCTAGCCTCTACATGTGCGCATGTACTGCAAACTCACAGGCACCCACATATCCAATATTACATACATTGAAAAACAGATAATCTTGAGAGTATAAATTGCATTTAAAATTAAGCTACCTTATGGATTAAGATCTGTGTTTCAGCCAAAGGATTCAGTGATGTCCTTGTAAATGGAACAGTTGAAAATGCCAGCATACATGAGTAAGTCAAGACTAGTCCCTTCCACACTAACATATCTCGGTGTTTTATGTCTTCTAAAGCACAATGTAGATTTTAATATGCACGGTAAACAGCAAAATCATACTTCTAATATTGTTTTTAAAAATGTTTGTCTTCTAAGAATGGTAGGGGCTGGGCTTTGCTGGTTCACATTGCTTTTTGGCCCTGGTATATGGCTGATGCAAAGCTATTCACTTTCTCCCTGATCGTTGTTAGAGAGATCAGTTTGGGCATATTAAAATAACAGCCTCACAGCACAGTCGAGTCCTTGGAATGTAATTAAGGTGCATAGACCTCAGAGGCATCTTCTCCGCCAATCAGCAGCCGTATTATTTCCTGGGAGCCTACCCCAGCGCTTCCTGTGCACACTGAAGTCAGCTGCCACTAACAGTTGCACACGGCACTGTGCAGAGCAGGCAGTTCACAGTTCACTGACAGCCCAGAGCACTCTGCTCATCTACTCTTTCTTCTCTGTCAGCAGCCCAAGCAGGTAGCTACACTCTTGCTTGATGGCACATGGGATGCATGGATGTGGCACATGGTGCTGTTAGCTGTCAGTCAGCAGTTGAGCAGGAGTGGCCGGGCGACTCCCCACCCCCACCCCCATGCCCTTCGTCTTTGACAGTGATAAATGGTCAGCCTGGTACTCAGCTAAGCCAGAGGGGCCCAGTCTTCCCCATGCAATCTGTTCCGGCGGATAACCCCTTCCCTACAGAGCGTCTCTGGCAGTATCAGGCAGCATTATACTTAGGTTTGGGCCAGAGAGGACCTCGTTGCCTCTGTGGCTGCTACTCTCCCATAGAAAAGGAATTTTGGCATAATTTTATGCTTGGAAGCACAGACTATAGTGGTACAAACCTCACAGCAAACTCATCTCTGTTCATTCTCCTTTCACACAGGGAATAAAGCAGACACAGCTAAAAACATGTGATTTTAAGAAAGACAAATTGTGATGGTCTGAACAGTGGTAGCTTTGTACAGGATGGCCTCTGTTAAATGAAGAGGCACCTGGCTTCAGAAGTCATTGTCTGTTTCAGGAGATCATAAAGGAAGAAAAGATTCTAAGGATAAAGAGGTGGGACACTGGCAAGGTTCAGCACAGACTGGATCTGCAAGATAAGATACTGTTCCTTTGCTTATGGATAAGTATTAAATGCAGGGTTCATATAGAAAAAAGAGCAACCGCGACATTCTGTTATAGAAAAAAAAAGACCCTGTGGGATAAGAAGGCACTCTCATATGGAACAAGAGAGGGGAAATATAGGAGAGTATGTATGACACACTGAGGTTGGCTTAAAAAAACCACACAACACACATGCACATGTGCAGGTGTATACACACACACACACACACACACACACACACACACGTATATGCATGCGTGCATACACATGCACACGTGCAACAAACCATCCTATTAGTTTGGGGCTCTGTTCTTGGAGATATATTTCCTTTTTGGAAATACAAATATCAAACATTTCAACTGTTCACAGTTATCACCATGGTAAACACCATGCAGCCCTGGAGTCAGTTCCTAAGCTGAAAGCTGTTGAACTACTCAGGGCTCAGACTGTACCCAGCCTTGTGACAAAGTCCCCAGATGACCCCCACCTGAATCACAAAAGCAATTCTGCAAACAACTTTGAAACGGCGAGGGGTTGAGAACACCCTAAGAGACATCAAGAAAAGAGGGGTACTGTGTTTCCCCTTGAAAACTGTTGTGTGGCCTCCAGAGCATGTTTAAAACAAGGAAATATTTTTAAAACACCAGTCTCTCCAAATTCTAGACAGGACTTGGAGATGATTAAAAGCAAAACTGCAAATGTCTCTGGGTTTCTATCTCTCTATTTTAGGGGAGAACAGAGGGAGAACATGGTGCCTGTTTGAATTACTTCTTTGCCTGGCTTCCTCTCCACTTTTCAACTTTTCCGTTTTTTTGTCATCTCTGTTATTTTCCTCCACATCATGGGGACACACTTCCTAGAAGTCTGGTGATTTTTAAAATTGGTTTGAACATTTCATACTTCCATCAAAAATAAGTTTTATGATGAAGCTGTCAACTGAACAATATGTCAATAAAATTTTTTAAAAATCCAGGCCATCAAGATGGCTCAGCAGGTAAGAGTGCTTGCTGGCAAATCTGGCACCGAGTTCAATCCCTAGAACCTTTGTAAATGTGGAGAGAGAACCAAATCCACAAAGCTGTCCTGTGATCGCTACATGTGTACCATGGAACAGGCACCCACGAGCCTTTCTCTCCCAAGTCCCAACCTACACACACACACACACACACACACACACAGAAATACACACATATACACAGAGAGAGAGAGAGAGAGACAGACAGACAGACAGACAGACAGACAGACAAATATACACATACATACACACACAGAAACAAACACACACACACAGATATATACACACACATACACACAGAGAGAGGCAAACACACACACACATACACATACACACACATATAAGCAGTGAGAGAGAGAGAGAGAGAGCTTAGAATCAACTCTTCCTGGAGACCTTTGAGTTGGCTGTACTGAAGACAGTGTCTAAAGATCTGGCCTTCTGAGATAACGGTGCACTCACAGCTAATTAAGGAAAGTTGGGTAATTCAGGCCGTGTCCACATTGAGAAACATGATGAACAGAAATCTCCAACCCTGGCTTTAAAAGTGACACAAAAAGGCCTTCTGTGATTATTTTTACTTGTCTTTCTATGCTAATAAGAACATCTAAGCATTGCACACATGGCTCTGGGCATCTAAATTCATGAAGGGACAGAGTTGAGGGCAAAATGCTGAGTGTCTAATATCTTCCTTCTGTGTGTGCTCAAACAAGCACTTGCAGAGTCTGGTGACAGGTCACTTCTGGGGAAATGGCCTAATGACTGGTTGGGCCCCCTGCTGAATGGAATGGGAGCAATTTTTACAAATATAGGACTCGGGAAGGATGAAGACAGAAGTGCCTTCCATGGGGTCTACACTGGGAACACACTGAGATCTGCCTCTGCAGGGAGCATCTGCTTCCACAGAGATATGCCTAAAGGGAGTCTAGAGTGGACCACAGGCTTTGGGAAAGCCTGATTTAGACCCCAGAGCCTCAGAAATGGAGCAGATAACTATGACCTGTCAAACGTTGCTTAAAAGAGAATTAGTACAGACCCTACAAAAAATCTGATTTTGGGTAGGTTTATACCTTGATAGGTCTGCCAGGTCCTTAGTGCTAAGAGTAAATTACTGTAATCGGTGTTTTCTGTCACGTTCCTATCTGCAAAGACTGAGAGCTCAGAATGTTAACTATTGTGGGAAATGCTTCTAGGAAGCAGACAAGGGATTGCAGGTATGAACCAATCAGTACCCCCAGAGCTTCCAGGGACTAAACCACCAACCAAAGAGTACACATGGAGGGACCCATGGCTCCAGCCGCATATGTAGCAGAGAATGGCTTTGTGGGATGTCAGTGAGAGGAGAGGCCCTTGGCCTTGTGAAGGCTCAATGCCCCAGTGTAGGGGAATGCCAGGACAAGGAAGCAGGAGTGGGTGGGTTAGTGAGCAGGAGGAGAGGGGGAGGGGAGGGGGTTTTTGGAAGGGAAATGAGGAAAGGGGACAAAAGTTGAAATATAAATAAAGAAATTTCTAATAAAATTGTGTGTGTAAAAAAATAAATAAATTTATTAAATTTTTAAAAAATGAAGTGCACTGAAAGTAAGTTTATAAGGCAGATGCCTGCCTCGCGAACATGCTGGCGTATATGGTGGTAAGTCACCCCACGTGGGCCGACTTGGTCTGAGATGAGTCTTCCATATAACTATGTGGTCCAGGATTCTGGCCTCTATATTTTTGCAGTGAGAGAATACATTTTTCTGCATAGCACCAAGAAAACACCCTCCATACTGATAACTTGTTACCTCCCCAAGCTAGCCCAGCTACTAACCTGAAACAAATCTCACCCCATTGGGAACACAGCTTAGGGCAGAAACCACTTGTTTTAGAACAACCATCATTTGAATGTAACACTCATTTCTAATTCCAAGGCCCAATTCCATATTAGGAGATGAAGCTCAGGGTCGCCCAGAAAGCTGGAACCCAGGAGCCAGCCAGGCTGTGGTGTCATCTGAAAACTCAGTTGTTGGTGGGGCTTGGTGAGTTTGAGAGCAGACACTCCCTTAGTTTCAAGTTCATAGCCATGACTTCTCTGCTCTACTGTCAAGAGGTGGGGTTTGGTTGCCTTTCCCTTGAGTGTGGGCTAGGCTTGGTGGTGTGTCTCTGTTGGATGGAACGCATTGGGAGAGATGGGAGGGAGGTCAGTTCTCAGCACTGGGAGTAGCTGACATTTGTCTTAAATGCTCTCTTGTTCTCTCCTGGGTGGCTTATGGCATGAGGCATTGTTACCACAGGATGATGAGGCAGCCCTGTGAGGAAGCCCACGTGACAAGACACTAAGACCCTCAAAAGGTCATATGAGAGAAACTGTGGAGATGCAGACCATTTGACATGCAGCAGTCTCCTGAGAGACTCAGACCTGGGGAATCTGGTTAGACCACACCCAGATTCCTGGCCTCAGACCACCGAGAGACAATAGGAGATTGTTGTTTTAAGCTGTGAGTGTTGGAATTGCTTATTATCCAGAAATATGAAAGTAAAATAGTAATATGTTCTAATGAAGGAAACAATGTGATTTTTTTTCAAAGAGGAACTAATTAAGCCAAGAAAGCAAACCACGTTTTATAAAGCTAATTTCCATAGGGGGGAAAAACACATTTCTAGTCTAACTGATTCGCAAATCAACGCCTGGAACACAAGCCATTTCTAAGTTGGAGGCACTGGCCATGTGATTTATTCTCTCCACAGATGTGTCCCGTCACCAGTCCCATGTGTTGGCATTGCTAAAGCAGCATTTCTGAACCAACAGAGTCTAAGGATGGTGCAGAAACTATCCAAGCCCAGCTTTTAGCGTTTCCACGATAATTTTGGCCATTTTTATTCATTTGTGTTCTCCGGGGGATGGTTAGTGCCTTCTCCTGCTGCTTTGTTTGGGGGAAGTTCTAGCTCTGCTTTGCGGGGCTTAGGAAAACAATGAAGAAAAAATGTTTTCCCAGAATTCCCAGAGAAGCAAAACTCAAATTCATGCCAAAGGCCTCGCTACAACAGAGAGACTCTTCTGGATCGTGGTGGAGTTTTGCTCGGTTGGCTGGTTATGTAGCTGAGTTCGAGAGCTTCCTTCCCCCCTTTGTTTATATGAAAGTGTAGAGATGGTTAGGTTGCTTTTACTCATGTGAAACACTGACAGATCCTTTTTGTCTCTTGTGTAAAGGGAATAAAAATCAAGTCTGGGAACTTTAATTGTGGTTGACATTGGGGGCGGTTGTCAGGTGAATGCACAGCAGTGTCTCCCACTCTTCATGAAACTGAGGACAAAAAAAAAAAATCCCAGCTGACAAAAGTCTTAACTCAAAGGGTGCTTACCAGAAATTCTTGCATAACAATCTAGCTCCAATTAGGCAATGGAAACTGCATGGTAGGTTAACCAGGGGAAGTCTCCTGTCCACAACACTAGGGAAAGATAGGCTTGGGAACTGAACCTTTCTTCGTCAGGAGACAGGCAACATACACCCAGTATAACCACTGTGCCTGTGCAGTTGGAGTCCAGGTCAAGGCCCTAGGGCAGCTGCAGAGGTGCTGGGCACTGCTGCATGCAAGAGCAGTGTTGGCCTGGGCAGCACAGGGGCCATGGCCTCTACTGGAATGGTTCTCACAGAGCTGAGTCTAAGATAGAAACTACATTCTGGAACCACGGCTGGGCAGGTCATGCTGGACGTCCTCACACCCCTGCCCACTTTGACTCCATAAGAAATGTGTCAGGAGAGACCTATCCCAGCAATGTTCCCTGGTTCCCTCGCCCAAGAGAACTTTACACTGGGATCCTGTGAAATGAACAATATCAAAACAATTCCTGTGTTCATCTCAGCTTATACAGAGGAGTATAAATGAAAACAAGCAGCAACAAACTAAACTCTCACACACCTTGAGAGATGAAGATTACCCAAGTAACAGAAATTTGACATAGAAACTTCATGTTCATATATTTTCCCTGGAAAGTTCTGGATACATTTAAAGAACAGAGACCATCAGTCCTATATAACCTACTTCATGAAAGAGAGAACACACGGTTTTCCCAAGCTTATAAAACATGCTTGACCATGATGTCAAAACCAAAAGAAAACAAACAAAAACAAAACAAAATCTAAAGAACCATAGACACTTCCTTGTGAGCATAAACACAAAAACCCTTTAAGAATACTGAATGCAGAAATATAGCTAAAGGCTAGGAATCATGGCCCAGTGGGTTGACCCAAGAACTTGTCATTTTGACATTCAGAAAGCCCAGTAATAGACTAAACACAAGGGTGTGGGAGGGAGGTGATAGTTTCCTGCTGAAGGACTACATTTCCCAACATCCTTTGCAGACTACAGAAGTCATTTCTGCCCCTATAAGGGGTGACATCCCACTTTCCTCTGTAAGGATTCTGGCCATCAGCAGCACACATGAGTGACAAAGATGCCTGTGCGCTGTGAATAAACATGGACCGACTTAAGGTCAGACTAGGCCTCTCCTTCTGCCTTCTGGCTCTCTGCAGATGCCTTTTAAAATAATCCAATGGGGGAAAAATCTAGATCTTCTCAAAGGATTCTTGAAACCATTTGACAATTCATCATCTATTTGTGAATTTTTTAAAACTTCTTGGTAAACTGGGATGGAAGCTTAATACAGGACATCTTTTTTGAAACTCACATATGACATGGTCTTGTTTTCCTTGTATCATGTTTAATGGCAAAAAAATCAATGCCTTAAATTGGGAGCAGGGCAGGAATGTGCTTATACTTCACTTCTGTATTTAAAACACTTAATCCTTTTTTTAACACTTCATGTGTATTTAACATGGCAGTGAAAGTTCTGCTGGTTCCAAAATATACTACAATCAAATCAAAAGAAAAAAGAAAACCCGTCTTTTCATGCAAAAACCACGATAGCATCCTAAGAGAAGAAGCACTGGTGTTTGTAAGTAAAGCTTCTGACACTCACAGAGCATTAGACGGACATACAAAAGTAAACTAGATGTGCACATAATGGCAGTGGCCAAGTGGAAGTTGAGCTTTTCTAGGGGGTTTACTATAGCATCCCATAACAAGAAGTGCTTACAGCATATCTCTAGACTCATGCCCAGAGAACTACATAACATAACTGAGGGAAATTAGATTAAGGAAGTGGAAGACATAGCATGTAGATCATAGATCATAAGACTCAATATTCCTAAAATTATCCTTCCCCAAATTTGCTTATGTTTACCATTTAGACATGGCCAGGCTGACCCTGAGTTCAGCTGTGCAGTTGAAGGTGATTTTGGACTCTGGATGCTCTCACCTCTGCCTCCCAAGTGCTGGGATTTCAAGTGTGTGCCACCATGCCCGGCAGTGCTAGAGAACACAGTCAGGGCTTCATGCATGCTAGGCAAGCACCCTGGGAAGTTTTTATTAATGTTGATAAGCTGACTCTAAATGTTATATAGGAAAAATCAAATGATCCAAAGAACTGAAAATAATTCTAAAATATAAATTGGGAGACTTATACCACCCAACTCAAAGTCTTACTATAAGGTCAGGTTGGTGAGCTGTGAGCAGAAGGAGGGAACTGTAAGTAAATGGAACAGAGCAGAGAAACGCCCACTTAAATCTTGGCAAAGGCACTAACATGATCCAATCGGGATTCTTTAAAAATTGGTGATGAATCAGTTTGAAATTCAAATGTAACTAAATAAATGTCAACTCTTCTTGCCCACACAGCTGACTTGACTGAACCTGACATAGATTGTGGGTATGCTCACAACTTGAGCAATGATTTTTCCATTTTTTCCATCTCATTCAATTGGAATTCATCATTATGGATGTTCAGTCAAAACTAATGCTCTTCTCAAAATCTATACCTTTTTAGATTGCTATTTTCACATCCTAATAATAAGTCCTAAGCAAAACCTTTTTTTTGTTGTTGTTTGTTTGTTTTTGTTTTTCGAGACAGGGTTTCTCTGTATAGCCCTGGCTGTCCTGGAACTCACTCTGTAGACCAGGCTAGCCTCGAACTCAGAAGTCGGCCTGCCTCTGCCTCCCAAGTGCTGGGATTAAAGGCATGCGCCACCATGCCTGGCTCCTAAGCAAAACCTTAAGAGAGGAATGCTAATTGTTAGAGACTGGTGGAGTTTCCTAGGTGACAACTTCATATGCTGATTACTCGAGCTTTAGCTACAAATCCACATGTGTGGTAAATACTATACAGCCTACACACACACAAAGTAAAGTACAGTGATGTAAAATCCCAAGAAAGTCTGACTTAACAGTATTGCAACACATGGACTTGATATGTTGACCATACACAGCGAGGACTGCAGGACCCTGGCTGAAAGGCATCTTGGAACTCTGTCTTAGTTAGGGTTTCTATTCCTGCACAAACATCATGACCAAGAAGCAAGTTGGGGAGGAAAGGGTTTATTTGGCTTACACTTCCATACTGCTGTTCACCACCAAAGGAAGTCAGGACTGGAACTCAAGCAGATCAGAAAGCAGGAGCTGATGCAGAAGCCATGGAGGGATGTTCTTTACTGGCTTGCTTCCCTTGGCTTGCTCAGCCTGCTCTCTTATAGAACCCAAGACTGCCAGCCCAGAGATGGTCCCACCCACAAGGAGCCCTTGATCACTAATTGAGAAAATGCCGCACAGCTAGATCTCATGGAGGCATTTCCTCAACTGAAGCTCCTTTCTCTGTGATAACTCCAGCTGTGTCAAGTTGACACAAACCTAGCCAGTACAAACTCTGTCCCACTTTTATGGTTTCTTATAGCTATTAAATCATTTCAAAAAAGGATTTTTTAGCTTGTGAGAAATCCTAAACATATAAATATATAAATATATTATCTAATTGTTTATAATGAGAGCTTACAAATTGATCAAGGTGCATAATACAAGCTAGAAGGACTTTCCTTCTGAGGGCATACTACTCGTAGGCCTGCAGCACTAACTCATTACGAAAATTGAAGTCCCTGGCTTTGTAGCCGATGTGCATAAGCACTCCAAGGATGGACAAACAATAGTCCCACTTCTCTAATAGAACAGAATCAGGACAGAATTACCTCAGAGAGAAATAATCAGAGAATAAATCCACTCCAACAGGGAACGGGATGTTAAAAAATCTTCTAAGCTTAATTTTAAGCCAATAATAGCACACAACTATTGCTTGATGATAAAAAAAATAACATAAATCAAAACATTTTAGGAAGAAATACTGACAAGGAAGTTATGCCTTGTTATTACTGCCTCCCCCCAAGATGAGCAGACCCTAGTTTGCAGAGATAGGTACGATACAAATGTTCCTTAGAGTGTGGGGTTGTCTTGAAGGGTGGCTGTGTAAGTCGGGGCCCTGCACAGAATCCTGGCTGTCCCATCCCTCATGCTGCCTCCTACATATGGCAAGGTGGGGGTGAGGAGGAAGCTGGCCAAGCTCTCGGCATGAGTCTCCATTTCCTTTCTTGTGTATTGTGGTTAGAACGTAAAATATCCACAATGTTCGTGCATTTGAACAACTGGTCCCCAACTGGGGGCACTGTTTTGGGACACTGTGGGGATTGAGGGTTATGGACCACCCGTGCCCATGGCCTGAGCTTATTCCCCACCTCCCTGCATCCTGACCTGCTGAGATGTGAGTGAGCCTCCTCCCTCTCACATGGCCACCAGCACAAAATGTGGGCTATTGCCATACCCTGCCCACTGGGAAGCATGAGCTACCTGTCAAGTATTGTATCCCTGTGCCTCTTTCCAAATCCTGCAAATAGTAATATTTAGTGGAAGTTTTCACTCCAAGGACACCCAAGAATGGGTACAATGCAATCCCTGCAAGAGCTTCCAGAAATCACAGGCTAAGTCCTGGGCAGGTCCCTGTGGATCACCTGGTAACCAAGAGCAGAGAAATACTCAGCTATGCTATCTTCGTGGACACGGGAGTGGCAGCCGGGTCTATCTTTTCCCAGCACAGAGGAAGGGCACTGAAGCAGTCCTCTGCGGCGCAATGGCAGGGACCCGTGTCTTTCAAACCCATCAGAGATGAAAAGTAGAGCTAAAGTTGAAACCTGATGTAAGTCCCAGTTGAAAAGAACACACCGGGAAATTGTTTGAAAACAAAAGCAATCCTTCTGCCGACGCTAAAAAGCATGAATTTACAGGATCAGCCTTCAGAATGGCTGATGACAGCTCATACAAAGAGATCTAAGCCTGGTATTTTTTACAGAAACCAAAGCAAGACCTTTCTCTCTATACAGAGCTCAAAGATAAATGGCATATAGGATTTAAATCTAACATTTTCACTGAGGAGACAATAGCCTCCCAGCAAGCCTGACCTTATTTCACGCAGAGGCAGCTCTCCACTCGCTGCTACCTCGCCCACCCCTTGTATCCCAGCCACCACTGCCCGAGATGCTCTAGGTGACAAAGCTTTCACCTCCACTGGAAGCTTTGAATCGTACATGCTTTTAAGAGAACGAGCAAAGACAATTTTACCCACAGGTAAACGGTCACCATCCTACATTCCTACGACAGGTGTTGGCAAAACATTGTCAACCAATCGAATGCAGTTTTACCTCCTGTTTTTGTATGCTTCATGAGCTAAGGTTTGGGGTTTTGTTTTGTTTTTTTCCTATTATTTTTTTAATGGTTGAAAAACAATCAGGAAGAAAAATGGTTCTTGACACAATGAAACTCTATGAGATTCAAATTCAAGTATCATTAAATAAGGTTTTACTGGAGTAAAGCCCCACTCATTTGTGCATGCTGCCTTCACTCCACAATAGCTGTAGTGAGGAATGGCAACCAAGACCGTATGGCCTACAAAACCTAAAACATTAACCATCTGGACCTTCATAGAGATCGTTTGCCAGACTTGTCCTAGAGCAGCTTGTGAGAACGTGAGGATGTGATGTTGGGATGGGAGTGGATCAAGACTCCATAAGAAGGACGAGTCCTCACGGACAGGGCTATGTGAGAAAGGACTGAAGCATAGAAGTCAAACTCAGCTCACCATGCTCACAGCCAGTGCAGTACTGGTACATTACAGAGGGAGCATCAGCTGGACCCACAATCAGGAAAGGGTAGAATGTTCTGTAGCTTTGAGTATGCAGCTCTGGTGAGCTCTGGTCCCACAGAAGGTTGCCTTTGTGTGACCTCTCTGAGATTCACTGTGCTCATTTCAAGGAATAACTGGGAATGAATATCCTTCTCTCAGAGTCAATGTGAAAAGGTGAGAGGATGGCCCATGTGAAAGAACTCAGTGCTAGCAGCAGGGTTCAGCTTTTAAAGAGGAGGGAGGGGTTTCCATAGGAACATGGGGCTCCAAGTTAAGGAAGGAGCTGAACATCAATTCAACCTGTAGTCAAGGGTGAAGATATCCTTGGTTGCTGAGGCAGAAAAGGCTGTTAAAGGACTAGATCCTGGCATACAGCTCTTATAAATCCCCCCATGGCATCTTCAGAACATCCATTTTGAGCCATAAACAGGATTTCTATCTCCCTTCCATCTACCTGTCATCAGAGCACCTGACCTACTAGTTTGCCCTATCCCTCAACATGCTCAAGTAACAACCTAGATTATCCAGCTGCTGATGAAGACTGGAACAAAATTCCTGGGGCTTTGGGGGATTTACAGTGAATCCTAATGTCTGCCAGACCCTGGTCTGCCATGCTGCTAAACCACCCTGCAGCCAGCTGTCTACCCCAACAGTTGTCTGCAGAGGGCTGAGGTTCACTGAGGGTAGAGCCGTAATTGGCAGGGCTGTGCAGAAGACAATGGCAGCCCTTTAACCTTGAGATAGAAGATGGCATGGCAAATGTTGGCAATGTTTATCCAAAGCTGGAGGAACATGAGGAAAGAGCAGCTGAGAGCCAGGTCTCAGGCAACAATGGTCAGAAGAGTACACTTAGCCGCTGCTTGTCCTAGTGTTTCATTCAACAGCACTTACTTCTCTGCCTCCCTTAACCTTCCTTTCTCTTCCTCCACCAAGTAGCTGATGGTGTCAGGTGACACTCTCTTCAATCTCACCTTCAGATTTACAAAGGGAAAACCTAGCTGTGGGTCCTAGTGGCATGGTATCCCTGCTTACATGACTGAAAGCTTGTGAGTGCTCTGACCTATCACTGTATAATTCTGATTCTAGATCTCGCCATCTGTCAGACACCATCCTGCTTAATATACCAAGGTTTCTATGTGGGCTGGGTAGAAAAAGCAGACCTGATACTCTCAGATAATCAGGCAAACCTAAGAGTTACCTGTAGCTATTTAAAAGGGGTCTTTAAAAAAAAGAAAGAAAGAAGACAGGTTATAAAGGAGCAGGACAGGGAAGCATTTGAAAATGCTAAAAACTTTCAAATCCTATGTAAGCCACACCATTTATCTTCAACTTGAAAAGAGGAGGGAGAGAGAAGAACGGGTAAGACACCAGCTCAGCCCCGGCTTGGCTACCTCTGGCTCTCTGCCCATCAATGTGACTGTTGATTTCTAAATCATAAACCACTTTTTATTTTTGCTCTGGCCATGACTTGTCAAACAAGAAGCTGGGAGTAGTAGTTTTATGTATTTGTAATGCCAGCACTGGGGAGACAGAGACAAATGGAACTCTGGGGTTCACTGTCAGCTAGCCTAGCCTACTTGTTGAGTTCCATGCCACTGAAGAGTCTTTGTCTCAGGAAAAAAAAAAAAAGATAGTGCCTGAGAAATAATAATAAAGCATCTCTGGCCTCCACATGCAAGTGCACATAAACATTTACTCCAAAAAAAAAAAAATGTACAAATGAATGGAAACCCTTGAGGCAGAAATCATGAACTCAAAACTGACCAACTTGAGGCTGGATAATACAACCCCTTCTTCCTATTGTCTGAAGGTCAAGAGATCCAGCTCTACCTCAAAGCTGCTATGGCATTGGATGTCATGGCACCCCTTTAAATTACTTAGGTTTAGCCCCTAAGCCTTGAGGATGATCCAGTGTGATCACAAAGATCTTTTCTAACCTAGTATTACCTAGGAGAACATTTACAATACACAGTCTCATCATATACAAATCACTGTAGCAGACAGCCAGCAGGCTCAGATCCTGGTGGAACTCATGGATTTGCATAATCCTTTCTCCCTGAGTAACTTGCCTCTAAGTGATTGAATATGGCATTAAGGCAACCCCACTCCTGGAACTAAACAACAGAAAGTTGAAATTCCATCTTCATAGCTGACACTCTCTCTTGCATGCTTTGATGAAGCAAAGTAACACATTGGGAAAACCTGTGTGACAAAGAATTGAGGACAGCCAGCAGGAGTGAGACACTCAATCCAAAGCTCTTAAGAAATTGGTTCCATCCCACAACCCTACCAGTGAGCCTGAAGGATGACTTCCTGGATGGAGCCTCCATGATAAGACCTCTACCTTCCCTAACACATTAACAAAGCCATGGAGGAAAAGGCCAGCTGCGTGTATCTAAGACCCTGAACCCCAGAAATTGATCATTTATGTGTGTTGTTTTAGGGTGCCAAGTTAGAATATGATTTATAAAACAATAGCTAATTAATGCACAATGTTGTTTATATCCCTGAACTCAAAATCTACATCTTTGCTATTTATTTTAGATATTCTTGGATGTTCTATAAATAAAATGAGCAATTATCTGGAGCTTGGCTTAGGAACCAGAAAGCTTGACTCTACTGCATAGCATCAAGGATAAAAAACAGGCTAGCCACTGAAACCTCTTGTCCATTCCTGCCCACACTCTAGACTCAAAATGTTGGGGCTCCAGATGGAAGCTGTAGACAGGTCCATGTGCCAAGCAAAATAGCACCGCTCTCTCCACACAACTCTGATACTTCACTCACATTTCTGCATTTTGAGGAGTAAATACATTTTCCCACTTAGCCACCTCCAACAAAATGCACACTAGTCCCACCCAGTCATGCCAAGGTGCAGTCTCATGGAGGAGGGTTGCTCACCTCATAAGCATGGCCAGTGGGTGAGAGGGCCCTGGTGTGCTTCTGAGACTCTTCCATTTGATATTAAAATGTTGCACTGGCTCTACCTGTGGGGCTCTGGGTTGTGGCCACGTGTCACCACCTCCAGCAATCCAGCTAGTTCCTTCCATTTCCTCTACCAATAACCAATACCCTGACTCTGCCCTCACCTTCTCTCTGGACTTCCCTGAACCCCCATCTTCCTTGAGCAACATGAGCAACAGTTTTCTACAGCTGTGCATCATTATTTAGATTAATTCTATGGCCTGTACCTTGACCTGAGGTCCTTTCCAGAGGTCTGTCCCTGGCTGTTTTCTATCCATGTCTCCTTTCCCTGTTGCTGTCTTCTCCCTACCACACTTATTGTTACCATGTGAACAAACCAACATGTTACCCATGAGGCCTTTGCACTGTTGTTCCAGCTATCTGAGCATTCTTTCTGCAGATGATTGCTTCTCTCACTTCTCATTTCAAGTGTCTACCCAGAGACTAGCTCCGCAGAGAAGTCTTCTCTGCCATGTCTGTTCAACAGCATCTTCTGCCTCCCTTCTCATACTTACTTTGGTTTAGTTTCCTTCATAACACTTGGTAATATTTGAAGCTACAGTATAGTTTCTGGCTCTGTTTGATCTCCTCCCATGTCCCACTGTGGGTGTAGGCTCTCTTCACCTTGCCCTTACCTATTGCCAATACCTAGGATATTGTCTCGTTTTAGTGTTTGTTGCATTGACTGTGTATTTCATAAACAAATCCAGAAAAGAAGGCTGGAATTGAAAGTGATCAAGGTAAACCAAAAAAAGGTCTGAGGTCAAGTTCAGAAGTCAGCTAAAGACAAGGGTATTTTTCAACCACCTGGCAATATTTGGAGATAGTGAATAGCCAGGGAGAGTATTTAGAGCATATCTCAATCTTCTGGCTTCTTTAAACACTTGATTTCCCATTATTTTCTTTAATGCAATCAACAAAAAAACTAAAACACAATCTCCAACAGTGTCCAGTGCTAAACAAATATGTTCCATATTTGTGACATAAGGCAGATGTTTCTATAGACAAGGTGCTTGCAGTGAAAGCTGGAGAAGCTGAGTTGGTCTTCTCTGCACCCAGGTAAACGCTAGGCACAATGGTATATATCTGTAACTCCAGTGCTGGATGGGATAGAGGCAGAGACAGATGGATCCAATGCTCCTGCTGGTTAACCAGTCTAATCAAAACAGTGAGCTCAGGACACCAAGATGAAAAACAACAGAGAAAGACTCCCAGCATTGGTTCTGGCACACACACACACACACACACACACACACACACGTGAGCACATTCTCATACACATGTGCATATACACAAACATACACACAAAGATAAAAAGAAAGGGAGGGATGAAAGAAGGGAGAATGGAAGAAAGGAAGGAGGGAGGAAAATTGGTTAATAGATCTGGTCTATGGCCCTGGTTCCTGGTACATAGCTCCTCAATTTCTGAATGAGAAGGGTAAGAGGTATATCTTATGTGGGACATAGCAAGTCTCCCCATCCTTGAATTTATGCTAATGAGGAAAATCCTAGAAGACTGGGGCAATTGGGGGAGGATGCTGCCAGGAGAACCAACCATATGATTTAGAAGGCTAGAGCTTCCTGTAGTCCCGTCCTCTGATCTCTAGGAAAGAAAGAGGCCAATGACTTGTGGTTGGCATCCAAAATGGGATTGGGTAGTCTTCTGGAACTGAGACCTGATGTGCAAAGTTTGGCAGGAGCTCTGGGGACTTAGGACAGGTCCAAAAAAGAGCTCCTGGACACCCAGTCACTGTGTATAGAGAATAGGGAGAATGCTTTGGTGTAGGAAATCTGTACATTTGCTGTCAGAAAAGTTTCATGGACGTAGAATAAATAGGTCCCCCGCCCCATTAGATCATATCTGCATACTAAAACCTCCCTTGGGGAGAGGCACTAGTGCAGAGAGACCAGCAGGCACCAAGAGGCAGATGAAGCATCAATATCTCACTAAATCTCATGCCAACCCACAAAGTAGCAGGGTTCCTACTTTACATGTGAGAAACCTGCTCCTGAGAAATTTGGAATGATTTGAACCTAGAGCTATACATTCCTAATTCATATTGCCCATGGTGGTGTATTTAGATCTTGACCACAAATCATAAACATCACCATAGAAAACAGCAAGATAAGGTCAAGATGAACAGCAGACAGAGATCATCCACTCAAAAATAGACACACTACTGCATCAAAACCAAACCTTTCTTCTCAGAAAGCCTGGAGTGCACTAATAGGACACGCATGCTTACCACTGACGGACTGTGACAGCCCAACAGAACCGTGGAGCTCATTCTACTCTGCCTCTTTTCTAGAAAGAGGAATAGAACAATTCTCAGGGTCCCCGGGGAGCCTGGACCTCTTATCCATTATCTGCAGTTATTCTAAGAGACTCAAGAGTTGTGCTAGATTTTAAAAAATGGATGATGATCCTATTTTATGACCATGTTACCATGCTCCCCTCAATCACCGAGCTCTTAAGCATCCCAACTGCATGCCAACCTTGAGAATCCAGGAGTTTTTAATTCACCATGACTTTCTAGTGCTCTGTATTTCAACAAAAGAAACAGCACATGAGCTCCTCAAGTGACTGTGGGCTCCACCATTCCTCCTATACTGAGGTGGATTAAAGTGACCGTTGCCATCATCGGCCCAGCCACTCAGGTGAGGGTTCATCCATCAGCAAAGCATATACGTTATGTGTTCATTGCTACTCAAGTGAGCGTCTTCATATTCAGTGGTATTTTCTGTGATAGAAAATTAGCAGCCTTGTAGTTAACAGGTTCTTCACACTGCTTTCATGCTTGGAATGTTATGATTGTTCAACGGCTCAGACTCTTTTGGTTTTTACTGTCTGGGTATGGGAAATTGAGCAAATCTACAGGGAGTGTATACCCCTGAGTCTTTGGATTTTCACACTCTCAGCTCAAGGACAATTCAGACATTTAAAATGTCATGGATAATTAGCCAGCCTCTTTATAAATAAGATTTCTTGCTCTGATAGAATCACAAAGTTTGCCAGCCTCGGGTATAAATGTACTCATTAGGGAGTGATCAGATGTTCTCTAAAAAGTTGTTTGTGTTTCTGCAAAATGGAGCTAGGCAAAATGGTGGGCAGGACACAAGCCAAGAGGTAGGGAGGCCAGGGGTCAGACAATGGAGAAGTTGGGATCTAGACCTAGAGGCTGCCAGGATCTAGATCTAAAGTTGACCAGAATCTAGAACTAGAAATACCAAAGCTCTAGATAAAGAAATGCTTAGGATCTAGACTAAAACTATACAGAGCCTAGGTCTAAAAGTATCTAAGGTCTATACCTAAAGGCATCTGGAGTACAGACCTAGGATCCAAGCTCTAGAACTAAAGGCTTATGGGGTCTATATCTAGTGCTAACAGATTCTGGAGATATCATGTCTTTATTATTGTTTCCTCAACTGGGAACCCTAAAGACTGCCTCCAATCCTTAAAAATCCTCCTTTACCAAACTATGAATACACAGTAGAAGAGAGTGTGAAACAAATTATAGGCAGCTAATGTGAGCTTCTAGCTTGGTACCCAAGGCATCCATGGCTTTCTTATAGACCTGCAGGTCTAGCTGCAGGGGCAGGATGCTGAAGGGAGTCATGAAACAGAGAAAGGGAACTGGAAGTGACCCAAAGCCTGATCTCTGTGACATCCTTCTTCCAGCAAAGCTAGACCATCTAAACCTCTCCCAAACACTGCCACAAACTGAGAGTAAATATTTAGATACTGGAACCCATGGGGGACATTTCTCATTCAAACTACTGCGCTGTTGCCAAAAAGGGGGGTTCTTAAATGTTCCTAGTGGTATGTGGGATACACACACAGGACAATTGTTTCTGTAGCAATTAAAATGTGGCTACCTCCTCCCAACTAGTGGCTGGCCTTAGCATAGCTGTGACTCTCTGTGCTCTCTGAGGACTCACAGCAGTTTAAAACATTGTCCTAACAAAAAGTGGCTAACAGTACCTGCCTATGCTGGTTTCAGATCCTAGCACCCATTTTAAACAAAAGAGCCAGATATGACCATATACGTGTCTGTAATTCTAGCACTGTGGGGTTGAAGATGGGAGGATCACTGGGGTATGCCGGTCACCAGCCTAGCTCTAGGTTTAGGGAAAAAAAACCTGTATCAAAAGAACAAGTAGGAGAATGCAAAAGCAGGACACCTAGTGCAGGCACTTGCACACTATATACCTCTCTCTCTCTCCCTCTGTGTGTGTGTGTGTGTCTGTCTGTCTGTCTCTCTCTCTCTTACACACACACACACACACACACACACACACACACACACACACACCTGACAAGCAATCACAGTGTGAGTGCCCTGATTCTGAAGGATCCTCTTTGGTACCCCACAACCATCATGGCACTTTGCCAGGTGCCTCTGGGTTATTATGCTGTTCCCATGTGTGATAATTCAGAGCTATAGAACAAAAACCAACTCATCCCCAGTGAACTGGCACCAACACGGTTATTGGCTACGTATGAATTGTCTTCCCACAGGCTTGTGTGTTTGAACAGTTGGTCCCCCTCTGATGGCACTCTTTTAGGGAGGTAGTGGAACCTTGTGGCCACAGGACCTATATAACATCTGTAGGCCACTGGTGGCAGACCTTTGAGGGTTATAAACCACTCTATTGCTGACCACTGAAACACGAGGAAGCCTAGTCATACATTTTCATTACTGAGAATTCCACTGTGCCTTCCTAACCTCAACAGTCTAAACCTCCTGAGCCTGTGAACTGAAATAAATCTTCCATCCCTTAGGTTGTTGAGATGAGCATTTGCCACAGTAACAAAGAAAGCAGCCAATACATTCTGGGCTGGGCAAGCTTGGCTTGTGGGTCAGTGTAGACAGCAGCCTACATCTATACAGCCCAGGATAAACCCCAGCACCATAGGAACTTACTAAGAGAGAAAAGGAAGTTATTTCTGACTGTTTCCCAGGAGGGAGACACATAAGTGGATAAATAATTTGGAAATGCAGCAATGCATGACTAGACGTCCCTACTGTAGGACAGATGCATGCCGGGAGCCTTGGTGGGAATTCCATTCTGACCTGGGCCTGATTGAGTGTTAATTAACAGGACCTGGGTCAAGCCCTTTTACATCACTCATGTAAACACGGGTTTAGAGTATGAAGGGCTTTTCTGCAGATGTGTCTGGATCACATTTATAGAAACTGGTGTGTGTGTTCAGAGGCTGACAGCAAGCTGAGCTCCTGATACAGGCAGGAGGAGGCATTTGGTTCTGGAACTCACCTTCAACACAGCACACCGTGACTCAGCCAAACTCCTGCACCTTTGGAGGCCACCTACCACCCAGAGACCACCAGGATAGATCTACATGACCTGAACACGTGTAGGTATGCTACATTCTTGCAGGTGCTACACAGCTCAGGGCACGTGTGGATTAGGCTCCCTTCTGGGAGTCTGCAGTCTGAGATGAACAAATGCCTCTGATTTTTCAGAGCAGATTCAAGAACTCTTCCACAGGCAGGCTTCTCTTGAAACGTCTGTTCTTGTCCCGAATTTTAAAACCATGATGTGACATTTTAACATATGGCAAAGAGAGATGAATTTGAGATCGCTCAAACTACTTAAAAGATCTGCATTAAACAGATCTTTCCATTACTCCAGTTCTAATAAGTCCTAGTTTCATCCGGGCTATCAGCGACAGGGTAAGTAATTACCTTTCAACTTGGGCTGTTCCAGCCCATTAGTCCAATACTGATGACTCAGGAAAGGCGGCCGTAGTTAACTACTGATAAAAGATGAAATGGAATGGAAGAAAATGTTGCTGCCTTGGCCCATCCACCCACATCTATTGTGAGGAATGAGTCAGAAATAAATAAATGTGATGGAGTGGTAAGGCTTTAAAAGTAAATATTCAAAATAAGAAATAGAGTCATAACTACCAAGATAAAAACAGAGAACAAAATGTCTCCTCCAATATGTCACGTATTTGAAAAATCTTAAATCGCTAGTTACAATGTTTAGCTATGCATAAGGATGGGATCCAAATGGAACCAACCATCGTCAGTGTGAATGCTTATGTGAGTTGGGTAGTCATTCAACAAAGCAGTTAATACCTCGGGTTCCTTGCTAGGTGCTGACAGTACAAATGCTTGTGAGGCCTGATTATGTTAGAGACAGGACAGTCATGGTAACCATACCTCAATGTAGGGATTTCCTGGTGAACACAATTACTAGTAAGTTCTCTACATTTTTCTTTAACCAAGTATCCCAGATACACCCAGCTGATGCTTATTATCACTCCTATGTTATATGTCTGGCCTCTGGATGCTTATTATCACTCCTATGTTATATGTCTGGCCTCTGGAGAAGGGAAGCATGATTATGGAGGTTTGTTAGCACTGTGCATCAAGTTGGGGAGATCAGAGTAACAACCTTAAAACTAACAACACAACATCCACAATTCCGTTAGTGTACAGAAGAAATAATAGTTCTAGAAGAAAGCAAGAGAGAGAGATAGTGTTTGAGACAGGCTGGGAAGGCTTGGGGAGGAGGTGGCGTGGTCATCATAGTGTCATAGGAGTACCTGGGCCTCCTACTTGCTCCTACAAGGAAACATGGACACAGTGAGCAGAGAGAGCATCTGGAGAAGGGGTAGTCCCAGCCAGAGAGATCTACTGTGGAACCACTGTGGGAAAGCATGGCATATGTCCACAAGACACTGCCTGGCCACAACCCTCCTGAGTGCTGCCCAGCCTAGGTCCTCCCTCACCTGCTCTCTGCTCACCCATGTGTCTATTCTCTCTGACACACCACCAGCAAGTCTTCTACTGTCCCTCCTGTCCTCTCTCCTTTTGTGGGTGGGGTATGGATTCATCCTATTTCCCCAACCTCACCAAGGACCAAGAGCCCAGGACCAACACACAAAACCCTAAGGGCAGCACCAGCTCTGTCTGCCCTAGGCATCCTAGGATCGGATTCTTTCCTCTGGGTCCTCCTCAGAAGCTTGCCTGGGATAGATCTGGAAGAAGCTGAATAGTGTCACCCAAGCCCTTGGGGCCTGGGGTCATCGGACTACCTCCACAGCCTCACACAAGCGACACCGTGTGTGACTTAATTAGCAATGCAGGCATGCTCTGATGCAAATGCTCAACATAAGACAGACATGGGATACAGATGACTGCAGGAAAAATCACAGGAATGACATGGGGAACAGTGACAAGGGGGGGGGGGGGGCTTCAGGATCCGGAAAACATGGCATCTTGAAAACTGGAGCCTGGCTGCAAGCCCAGAAAAGAGACAACCGGGAAGCTTCCTGGGCATGGGGCCCATGGAGGGGGCAGCATACGCTTGTGGGCACTGGGAAGATGACTGGAGAGCAGCTGAAGTCCCAGTTTTTGGGCAATTGGTGGAAGCATTCCAAAGAAACTGAGTTTTCAAGGTCAGGGGTTCAAAGAGAGACAAGGCCCCTGTCAGCACAGAGTGGATCAGGCGCTAACATGACCTCCAGCTGGACCACGCGGCATCACGAGTCTGGACTGTTGACCCCCTCAGCTTCTTTGCCATCACAGTCTCTTGACTTCACAAGGACTGGGTTATGTGATGTTGCTGGGGCTGCCTTTGGATTCACACAGCAAAGAACAAAGACCCCAGGCAGGCACACAGCCTCCGGCTCAGAGGCATCCTGCCATGTAGCTGTCTACTCTCTGAAGAGCTTAAGAACCACATATTGTAAGCAGAAGTATAAGATTTAAAATAAAACATGCTGTACTGAGAGACTATGAGCAGAGAGGCTCACAGCAATGGCTGTGGGGAAAAAAAAGCAACCCCCCAAAACTGGCTAACACTTTCCAACTGGAAGTCTCTTTCTGTCCCATCCCCTGACCTTTCACCTTCCAGAATCTTCAAGACCCAGCTTGAAGGTCATCTCACTTTTCCCCTGTCTTGGCTGTGGCCATTTCTAGCTGGTGTAGCATTAGGAATGATTAAGTCATCCTACTTACCAATATAACTTCCCCAAGATCCTCTCAATTTTTTCCTTAGCACTGTAGCCCAGCATGTCACAGGCTTATCTTTATAAAGATTTAGCATTTATTTTTTGGTGCTAGAGGTTGGAATTGAATGCAGGGCCTTGCATATACCTGGCAAATGCTCTACAGGTCCTTGACAGGTAGAGCCCAATTGTGGTGGTTTAAATAAGAATAGTCCCCATAAGTTCATATATATATATATGTATATATATATATATATACATATATATATATATATATATATATATATATATATACATATATATATATATGAATGCTTAGCCAACAAGGAATAGCATTATTTTAAAAGTGTGGTATTAGAAAAAGTATATCATTAGGGGTGGGCTTTGAGGGTTCAGAAGCCCAGGCCAGACCCAGTGTCCCTCTTCCTGCTGCCTGTGGATCCAGATGGATGGCTCTTAGCTACTTTTCCAGCACAATGTCTGCCTGCACACCACCATGCTTCCTGCCATAATGATAATGGACTAGACCCCTGAAACTGTAAGGAAGCCCCAGTGAAATGCTTTCTTTCATAAGAGTTGCCTTGGTCATGGTGTCTCTTCACAGCAACAGAACACTGAGACACCAACAAATGAAGAAAAGATCTGTAGAAGAGGAAGTGAGCTCAGGTTCTCTGCCTCTTGCAGCTTAGTGACTATGTTTCCTATAATTTTGGCCTCTCTTTGAGAACTTATCTCTGGTTTCCATCTCTCATTCCATGTTGATCCATACCCCTGCCACCTTTAGCCTGAGTTCAACTCCATCTTCTACATCAACTAGCTGTCCACCAGCACAGTTCCCGATCTCTGCCCTTAGTTAATGCTCTGTCCTCTAGCCAGTGTCCACCTTCTCTTGTCCATCACCTCCCTTCCTCATCTCTCCAGCTACCATAGCTGTAATCTTTAGCCTGGCCTCCAGAATCAGCACCAGAAAGAAGTCCCACAACCATGCCCTTCGGGGGAGTCCCTCCAGTCTCAATCAGCTCTTCCTGGTCCTCTCCAAGGTGCTGCTTGGTGGTTGTAGAAGCCATGAACTCCTTTATCAGCTAGCATCATCTCCTGAGCAGGGTGACACAGTGACTCCTGCTCTACTGCCCACCCCCCACAGTGCCTTTGTCCCCACACAGGGTGACACGCCTCTGCTGCACTTCCACTCCTCCAACCCCAGACACAGTGCAGTATCCCTTGTCCACTGGGAGGATATTTATCAGACATTATCTATTGTTTTTGTTTTCCCTATAATTGCATGTGACACTATACATTCCCTGTCTTGCAATTTAAGTTCCTCTGTTTCCATTTCTTACTTCGGATTCTTTGAACCTGAGATACCGAGTCCTTTTTCTTGATGAGAAATGCAGGAGCAGCCATAACATTGTGTAAGAAGGGCCTCTATAGGTCTACACAATAGATCTGCATTGCAAATCTAAGCAGTGGGTAACAGTACTGTGCTGCTGTTAGAATGACAGACTCTTCTGCTCGAGCCACCACCAGCTAGACAAACTGCAGAGGCACTTTAGAGATGATTCTCAGTGTTCTCACATGGCTGAGCTGATGAGTTTGCCTTTTCCCAGAGCCTCATCTTGTGTAATTAGCTGGGTGCTTCTGTATTGGTGGTTTGCAGTGTCTGCCCGTGCTGTCAAATGTGCAGCAATTTGATGGCCAAGCAACCGCGGTGTTGATAGCTTTAAAAGTATATTCCTTCCTACAGTTCTATTCACTAATAATAATTTGTTCATTACTTAGTATCTCATCAGCAAAGACAAAAAGGCCTTTTCCTCTCACAGCAACTAGAAGAGGGGGACATGTGTTAAGGGCCCTGATACAAATGCAAGGCAGCATGAGGGGTTGTTCAATTGTCTTAAAGGTTTATTTTCCTAATGTAATGTTTAAAATGAAGCTAACGCTCTTAAAATGTTAGCCTTCACAGTTTTTCCAGGGTTAGGGGTTTCAGAGAGATAAGGACAGACAGGCAGGGGAATGGTCAACAGCACAAAGAGGCCAAATCCTTCACTGAAGGTGACAGTGCATGCACTTGTTCCCACCCCCTACCTTCAGCAGAGTGTTACAGGTATAGGAAAATAGCTGTGAGCTGAGGGGATGGGAGGGGGGTTGCCATGGGAGCGATCTGCCACCTCATGCTCCTGCTGCTGGGTATGGAGTGCTCTGCCCTACCTCCCCCATGGTAGACTGAAGCACCTCTGAAATCACGAGACAAAACGAGCCTTTCCTTCCTGAAGTTGTTCTGTCAGAGATGTGGTCACAGTGAGATGAAACTGACTAATCCAATGTTCCCCCTTCCTTTAAAACAACAACAAAACCCAACGATGACATCAACAACTACCTCATAGTTCTACCTGCCCCTTTCTTTAATCATGTGAGGACACATGAAAGGACAGCCATCTATGAACTGAAAGAGGAAATTTCCCCAGACACCATCAGATGGTGCCCAACTCTGGACTTAGGATGAGGACTACCTTTCAGTTCTATCTAAGACGCCTCTGGCAGCCTGCTCTCGCAGCCTTCGTGAACTAAGACATAACCATGCCTCTTGTAAATACTGACAGTGTGTGCCTCGCTCCTTTGTGTTTCAATCCCTTTCTTGCCTTACTGTGCTTGCTAGCATCTCAGTCAGGATGCTGCACAGGGATGGTGAGGCTCGATCTCTGCCTGCCTTTACCTGGTTAAAAAAGACACACCTGTAGGCTCTTTAAGAGTCCCCCTCCCCCCCCTCTCTCTCTCTCTCTCTCACACACACACACACACACACACACACACACACACACACACACAATACATTGTAAAAACTCAAATAAAATAAGCAAATGGTGATAGATGGAAGCAGCAATACCATGAGAAACAGAACTAGGCCAGCTCAGGAAGCACACACAGGGGCTCATCCCAGCTGCCAAGGCCCCTGGCTGAGACAAACTCACTTTCTGCAGCACTGATGGGGTTGCCAGTTGCCTGCTGGATGAATTTGCTGGTTGGTCAGTTAGGCTCATTTAAAAAATGAAAGAACAAGTCAGTTCCCAAGCATAGCCAGAGTCTGTGTTTTACCACTGACACAAACAAAAGCAATTTAAAGTCTTACTAGAATTTTGTTTGTTGTAAAAGATTGGTGGTGGTGGTGGTGGTGGTGGTGTGTGTGTGTGTGTGTGTGTGTGCGCGTGCGTGTTTATATATGTATAGGGATGCACACATCCAGTGTTCATGCATGCAAAGCAAAGGACAGAATAAGATACTGGTGTCTAAAACCCTCTGCCTTATTCTCTTCAGACAGGCTCTCCCACTGAAGCGTCCCTTTTCAGCTGGACTGGATGGCCAATGAAGTCCTGGGATTGGCCTATCTCCACCCCTTAACACTAAAGATACAGTTATGAATGGCCATGATCAGCTTTTTTCTATGGGTCCTGGGAGCTCAGACTAAGGTCCTCCCGCATATACCACAGGTGTTCTTACCCACTGATCCATCTCCCAAGTTCCCGACTAGGTTTTTACATCAATCTCCATTTAAATATTTAGAAGATATAACTATCTCTAGTCACTGAGAGAGACAGGGATGAGAAAAATTACATAAATGCCAAAGTACTTAGAACACTCCCTTTGTTAGACTCCACCTCTAAAGACCTCTACATATCACAGAGGGATTAAGAACAGGCAATTCCTCAACATTCTTATCATGAGCACATGCTCTGACATCAGTAAGCATTACCTCAGACTGGAAACAATGTGCTAGGTGGGCCAAGATGTCATTGTCTTCCATCTGAATGATTTATTCTGGCAAAACCCCAGCTGTTTGTCACTTTCAGGGAGTGTGAGAGTCTCCTGCTTGGGTGGAGGGTGTACTGTGTAAGCCTCAAGACCAGAAAGTGGTAGGCACTGATCCAAGATTTTAAAAGAGAAGTAGTTTCAAATTCCAGATGAAGCCCTTCCTGGATCTGTGATATAGAGAATCGCCATGATAGGGGAGCAGGAATACAGGAAAGTAGCCCTAGGGGTCACTCCCCCAATTGTGTCTAGGGTAGCAGAGATGAAATATAGAATTTAAAAGATCTTAATTCAGGAATACCAGAGTTATGTGCTAGCTTCAGGGAGGTTTAGAAGTACCCAGTCATTGAGCTAGTCAAGGCAATATCAAAATTAGCTGGTGTACTTGTGTGCATGCATGCGTGCATTTGTGTGCTTTTCATTCACAAATCCAGAGAGCTTTTGGGAGATCCTCTAGGAGCCAAAGCAGTTGAACTAATTCACCACTACAACAAATGAACCAGTCTTCTCTGACCCCTCTCAAAGGTTAAAACACAGATTAAGTATTTAATTGATGCTGCTTCTCTCTTTCCTACCTTCCAACAATCATGCAGTAGGATTCTCCAGGGTTACTGGGGTGATCCTTTAACTGTGATAGCCATGTCATGCTCAAAAGACAGCATCACTCAACTATGAATTGAGACAATGATAGCCCTGAAGGTACTGCCTGGAGCAGACGGGGCATGATGGGCATAGTGGGCCAGGGAAAAGCTGTAGGAATAGAGAAAGGGTGTGGCCTTTTGGAGGGTGTGGCCACTGGTAGATTTCCCAAGCTTCACTGTGGGGCCACACACCCACATATGGATGGGCAGCACTAATGGATTTAGTGGGTAACCAAGAAGGAGGAGGAGGAAGAAGGCAGCAGAGGAGGCAGATGGAGGATAAGGGCGGGGGAGACTAGAAGAGGAAAGAGAGAGTGGATATGATTATACGTCATTGTATAAATGTATGAAATTCTCAAGAATAAAAAAAAATATTGGTTTAAATTACTGTGGTGTCTGTCCCACTGGCACATTCATCATGAAAGTGCAAAGATAATCCACGTGTATGTAAAGACCCACACAAGGACATCTGAGCTGGCTGTGGATATCACCCATGAAGTGGAAGGCTAGGAACAAAGTAAACAATGCTCTTCATTATTGCCAAGCTTGGAAATCCACATGGACATCAAAGCAAATTTATAGAACAGGGACTGTAGGTAAAGAAACAGTAGTGTGCATGCATTTGAGTCTCCCAACCACGCCTCAAGGCTGTCATCATGACTCCAAAGCACGAGCTTATGGTAAAAATATTGGCTAATTCCTTCCATTTTTCTCTCTGTGTGTGCTGTGTGTGTGTGTGTGTGTGTGTGTGTGTGTGCACGTTCATGGTATACATGTGTGCATATATGCACTGTGTAGGTCCATGTGTGCATGGGTGCATGTCCATGTGGAAGCCCAAGGTTAATGCTGGGAATTATTCACCCTCTACCTTATTCATTGAGGCAGAGTCTCTTAATCAACCAAGAGCTCGTGGGTATGGCAAGTCTTGCTAGCCAGCCTCTGGGCTTGATGATCACAGGCAGACCACCACACCCAATAGACATTTCTTGTAGGTAGGAAAACTGAAGTACAAGGACCACAAAGGTCGTGTCCAGAGTCATAAAACTAAGCTACAAAGATAGGACTCGCCGGGCGTGGTGGTGCATGCCTTTAATCCCAGCACTTGGGAGGCAGAGGTAGGTGGATTTCTGAGTTCGAGGCCAGCCTGGTCTACAAAGTGAGTTCCAGGACAGCCAGGACTATACAGAGAAACCCTGTCTCAAAAAAACCAAAAAAAAAAAAAAAAAAAAAGATAGGACTCTAACCCAGACTGCCAGGGTCTAGCATCCACAGTACCCATTAAGAAGGGTAGCAGTCCCACGTGCCCACAGAGCTTTTCAGCCTTGGCTGCCGATATGCCTGTGTGGCCACCTCACCTTAGACAGCAGCAGGACACACAGGGATCCTCTGTAGGGCACCTGCACTGTTCTTACCCTTGGAGGAGTGGGTGGCTGCGTGGGAAACTGCAATTGCTCGCTGAGTTGCATGGTGTCTTCTCATTGTTCATCACACAATTAGAACAAGAGGACCAGCTTTGAGCACAAGTCTTTGAACATTATGAAGGGGTCCCAGTGCAGCTGTCCTGAACACACACATAAGGCACAGCACAGAGGCTAGAGTACAGGGGAGATGGGGCTCAGCCTCCCCTGCCTCCTCCTGTCCTTTGAATTAGCATGCTGGAATCACTGAAGCAAAAGCCCAGCTAATCTCCTCGGCTGGCTTGACTGTCATTATCATGCCACGCACACATGCATATTCAGCCAGATTTAAGGGAAGAAGTAAGCTTCCCTCGTGGCACTGCTGATAAACAACCCCCCCAATCCCCTTTCCCCCCCCCCTCTGCTCAGCCCAAGAACATTTAGAGACCTTGTCATACTTAAAAGTGATTTGCCCATAAGTCTTTTATATGTTAATAACCTTGTACACTGAATATTTCATACTGGAGATGATTTGATTGGACTCCCCATGATTTGCAGCACAATAGAAATGGCTGCGGCTGTCCCCAGTGCCTCTGGACACCAATCTTCATGTCTAAGCTTACCTGGCCAGCTATGTTTTCCAGTACACTTCTTTCCAAACAAAACAATCTAATTTCTGGTTGGGAGAGAGGTTAGGAATGGGCAGTGCTGGGATAGGGTAGAGCGGTGAATGGGGGAGAGGGGTAGGGGGAAGAGGAAAAGATTTTTGTGTAACACAGAGGCATGGTTGCCCACTCTTCTCTAGCTGATGCGAGGCTGACTTACATGGTCTTTCCTCTGCTTACCAGTTGGCTAGTCATGTCTGGGTGTGTCTCCTCCCTGGGAACACACTGACATGGAAATAGCAGAGAAGAACTAAGAAAGAGCTGGCACCCTGGGTGGGCATCCATTCACATCAGTGGCTCCTAATGCTTTGGCCCTTCAGTGTAGTTGTTGTTTGGGCTGTAATGACCAGCCAACCATAGAATTATTTTCGTTATTACTTCATAATTGTAATTTTGCTACTGTTATGTATTGTAATGCAAATATTCTGATATGCAGGATATCTGATATGTAACCCCTGTGAAAGGGTCATTTGACACCCAAAGGGGTCTCGACCCACAGGTGGAGAACCGCTGATTTAGATGCTCCTGATTGAGGATCTCAATTCAGGATTGAGATCTGAGGGCTTAGCTGCCTCGGAGAATCAGGTAGACACCTGGCCAGGCAGCAAGTCCTGGCTGAGAGGGCAGGACTTCAGTGGCCCCTCAAGGTCTGCTGATGTGAATGGCTATGCTGAGGGAACACAAGATACCCCGAGACTCTCAGATTCTCATCCTGGACATATAGTAGGAGATTGATATGTAATCTTCAACACAAGCATGCATACACTTACACATTCATACTACACACACACACACACACACACACACACACACACACACACACACACATCATTATGTCAAAATGTACCTCCTGTCTTGTCAGCCTTTGACAGCTAAATTCACTAATGAAGGTCTGATGCCCTCTTCTGGCCTCACTGTGTACCAGAACTTGCATGTACATACACAGATACATACATGCACATCATTTTAAAGTGAATTTTTTTAAAAAGGTGTTTAAGCCAGTGAAGTGCATGTACTACTGAAGAGACAAGTGTTGGTCTCATCAAGTTCAATGCAAACCAGTGCACCTGATGTAATGATATGAACCCTAACTAGAGGCCTGTGCTCAGAAAGTACAATGTGAAACCAGAGCCAATTGCATTCTCCTTGGGGTGGTGCTCCAGCCTAAGATGCTCTCCAGTATCACCTGAGAGACCCTGAATATATCACCACGGAGGCTCCAGCCTGGAGAGTCTCACTTCAGGGTCAAGGATGGAGCTCCAGCATCGGAAAATTTTCTTAAGAAGTTCCTCAAGCAATTTTTATGCACATCTTGGCTTAGGTTTGCAATTTTTAAAGTCCAAGTTATTCTAGACAGAAGAAAAGCTAGTTTATTTTCGAGTCCAAGCATTGTACTCCAGTTCAAATACAGAATGTTATTAACTTCAAAAATGAAAGTTGTGTTAGCCTTTGGGTTCAAGTCTATAATCCCAAGTGCTTTCCTATTCTCTGTAATGGCTGCTTATTAAATACTAATTTTTGTTGTTGTTGTTGTTGTTGTTGTTGTTGTCATCATTGTCAGCTATGAGAGTTCTAGGGAGGATAGGGATAAGTTTTAAATCAACATAGCATTCAATTCTCAAGAGGCTCAAGGACTCAACTGTTTATCTCTGGTTCTACTAAACAGCTCAAGAATGGAGGCAAGCATCTCTTGCCAAAATATCCAGCAAATGCTGTCTGTCTGCAGCCTGTGGGGCCACTTAGCATGGGGAAGAACTTAGGAGAAACTGAACAGAGAGACTAGAAGCGACAAGACTAGGACTGAGTTGCACTGCAAATCATGGGTTCTCAATCTGTGGGTCACGACCCCTTTAGAAGTAGAAGACCCTTTTCACAGGAGTCACATATCAGAAATCCTGCATATTAGATATTTACATTATAATTCATAATAGTGGCAAAATTACAGTTATGAAGTAGCAATGGGAATAATTTTATGGTTGGACGTCAGCACAGCATGAGGAACTGTAGCAAAGGATCACAGCATTAGGAAAAATGAGAAGCACTGCTGTAGTATTTCCAGAGCAGAGGAAGAAATGACTGCATAAACCTTAGTTTCACTTTTTCTTAATGTCAAGCTAAAAGTGTGTGGCTTTAAGGAGGCACATGGGATTTCTTAAGACAATGATAGAGAAACAGAAGCTTAAGAGAAGGATCTAGAAAATTAAACAGAATAGATAAAAGACAGAGAGAATGACCCTTTTTTCTATTTCCAGAAGGGGACTTAGTATTAGTCTCTCTTGTGTGCTGAGGGTTTGGGGCATGGAAAGACTCGTTCTTTTAATACACTGGAGTCTTCAGTTACCAACACAGGGAGGCACTGGAGGCCGCCATGTCGGTATTTTTATCATGCCCTGTGTCTCCATGGAGCCATGGGCCACCACTCAGGCAAACACTGTCCATCCAGGCAGGGGCTGAGTGCCCTTTCAGATGCCCACCAGGCTCATCTTTTCCCTGATAAAGTCTATGGATGCAGTATTAGCCTTCTCCAAACCTTCTTCTTATTGATAAACAGATGTGCCTTTGATCTTAAACATCATTATCATGCCATAGAATTCGGTCTCTACTCCATGCCACACTGATTTCACACTTAATCTTCCATATTGCTGCTTTATCTGGATTTATGGTATGGCACCAAAGCAGACACTTTCTCTACAGTTCTCAAGGCACAAATAGCATCATCCCTTTAGGTCAATGGCAAAAACACCACCAGTCTCATGAAGTCATGGAGCACTACCTATCAGCACAAACAGCTACTTCTCAAAGCAGCCCTAAGGTGGGTGTTGTTTATCAAGAGGAACAGAGATAGTAACAGAACCAAGGATTCTCTAGGTTCCCAATACATGGTCTCTGATGCCAAGACACTGTCTTAGTCCATTTGGGGTGCTGTAACAAACTGCCACAGCAACTTAAGTTACAACAACAACTGAAGTTTAGTTCTTAGTTCTGAAGAGTAAAAACTCAAAGTAGGGGGAGGGGAGCCATGCAGTCAGTTCCTGGTGAGATCCCTCTTCTAGGCTATTACAGCCTCTTGCTGTAGCATCACATGGCCCAAAGTCTGAAGATTCTCCTTTCCTAAGGGCACAGACTTCATTGATGAGAGCTCCACCCTCAGGTCCTAACCTCTTCTCAAAAGCATCACAGGTTAACACCTGAATGGAGAGCTGTTCAACCGATGAACATTCAGTGCATAGCAGGTGATACTACAAGGACTTCTGTCATGCATAATGGCCATGAGTGAGAACTCTAATCAGCCCACATGATATTAAGCCAGCCAATTAGAATCTCCCAGCCTTAGTCTTCCCATCAACAAGTGGTTCTGAGAGCTCACCTCTTCAGATCTATGTGTTTGATGCTGGGCTCTTGGTGCTGGTCTCCTGGCCATGTACTCTAGAGATCTTGCATGCGTTTTCCATTAGTTCTTTTAGTTCAGGTGGCCTTGACTGAGAAAGCTGTCAGATTCTGCATTGCTATGTGTGCACCTATTCTTATGTGTGCATGTGACTATACAAGCATGTATGCTGCACATGCATGTGAAGGCCTGGGGTCCACATTGGGTATCTTCTTACATTTTGGGTTTTTTATTAGATATTTTCTTCATTTACATTTCACATGTTACCCCGAAAGTCCCCTAAACCCTCCCCCATCCTCCGCCCTGCTCCCCTACCCACCCACTCCCATTTATTGGCCCTGGCGTTCCCCTGTACTGGAGCATATAAAGTCTGCATGACCAAGGGGCCTCTCTTCCCAATGATGGCCAACTAGGCCATCTTCTTCTATATATGCAGCTAGAGACACGAGCTCTGGGGGTACTAGTTAGTTCATATTGTTCTTCCACCTATAGGGTTGAAGACCCCTTCAGCTCCTTGGGTTCTTTCTCTAGCTCCTTCCTTGGGAACCCTGTGTTCCAACTAATAGCTGACTGTGAGCATCCACTTCCGTGTTTGCCAGGCACTGGTATAGCCTCCCACGAGACAGATATATCAGCATCCTTTCAGCACTATCTTGCTGGCGCATGCAATAGTGTCCATGTTTGGTGGCTGATTATGGGGTGGATCCCCGGCTGCAGCAGTCACTGGTTGGTCCATCCTTTTGATTCAGCTCCACACTTGATCTCTGTAACTCCTTCAATGTGTGCTTTGTTCTTAATTCTAGAAAGGGGCAAAGTGTCCACATTCTGATCTTCATAA